>CM066986.1:45246199-45798699 GCA_033977485.1 Hydrangea macrophylla
CACGATACCACCTTGTTGACGGTATTCTCTACAAGAGGGGATTCACTATCTCGTACCTCCGCTGTGTTCATCCTGCGCAAGTCCAAGCTATACTATTTGAAATCCATGAAGGGGTGTGCAGGAATCACATTGGAGTCCGGGCACTCTCTAGAAAGGCCCTACTGCAAGGTTACTACTGGCAAACCATGGCCTGGGATTCCCAGGAGTACGTCAGAAGATGTGACAAGTGTCAACGATACTCTCCCATGATCAGCCGACCGGGAGAGCTCCAAACACCAATCCACAGCCCCTGGCCGTTCGCCCAATGGGGCATCGACATTGTCGGTCCCCTGCGAATGGAAAAATGACAAGTTAAGTTCGCCGTCATCGCTGTTGACTACTTCACCAAATGGGCAGAGGCCGAGCCCTTGGCAACAATAACCAAACAGAAAATGGAGAGCT
Source organism: Hydrangea macrophylla (assembly GCA_033977485.1). Classification (NCBI taxonomy): domain Eukaryota; kingdom Viridiplantae; phylum Streptophyta; class Magnoliopsida; order Cornales; family Hydrangeaceae; genus Hydrangea; species Hydrangea macrophylla. Next base: position 45,246,641 of record CM066986.1, read on the forward strand.
TCATGGAAAGAAATATTCTTAGTAGGTTCGGCATTCCCTGGGTCCTGGTCAGCGATAATGTCAGGCAGTTTGACACCCCTATACTCAGGCAGTTCTACTCGGGCTACGGGATACTGAGTCATTACTCCTCCCCCGAGCATCCACAAGCCAACGGTTAAGCCGAGGTAACCAACCGAACAATCTTGCAGTCAATCAAGACAAGGCTTGAAGGCGCCAAAGGGCTGTGGGCTGAGGAACTACCGACCCTCCTGTGGGCCTACCGCACAACACCCCGAGCGATAACAGGCAAAACCCTGTTCTCTTTAGCCTATGAATTTGAGGCGGTGGTCTCCACAGAGCTCGGGTTGCCTACATATAGGGTGGCTAACTTCAGTGCGCCATACAACGAAGACACCCTCCGGTCAGAACTAAACCTAGTGGAGGAAAAAAGAGACCAAGCCTATCTGAAGGTGGCGGCCTACAAATAATTGGTTTCTCGATACTACAACAGTAAGGTGAAGCACTGCAGTTTTCAAGTCGGATACCTCGTCCTCAAGGCAGTAAACTAGTCTACCCAAATCCCGAGCCATGAAAATTTGGGGACAAACTGGAAAGACCCGTACAAAGTAACCTGGATCAACCGTCCGGGAACTTACTGGCTACAAAGCATGGACGGGCATGATCTCTCTCATCCTTGGAATGTGCAACATCTCCGCAAGTATTATCAATAGCATTGGGCCACGGGAATTTAGTACTGATAGAGGGATTTCCTTTTGTAGCTCTAATTGAGCACTAGCACTAAATTTTTGTTTTTAATAAAATTGGAAAGTTTATTTTGCAAAATTTCTCCTGTCGGTACACCGTGCAATGCAGAAAAGACCTCGGGCCTAACCCTAGGGCATTAAAGACCTTGGCTATCAACCAAGGCACAAAAAGTCCTCGGGCTCCCAACCCAGGCACCTAAAAAGACCTCGGGCTCCGAACCCAGGCACTAAGAAAACCTCGGACTCCGAACCCAGGCACTTAAAAGACCTCGGGCTCCGAACACAGGCACAAAATGACCCTGCAACCACCCATGTTCCAGGTCGGTTTCCTATGGTCGCTCCTCAACACGCCCCCGCCTTCACAGGACGCTCGGGTGGCAAGGGGATACTAGACCTAAACAGAAAATTACACAAGGCTTCGCCTAGGTCCAGCCGACGACGGGGTCAACCCCTTAGGTGGCCTACGATGGCAAGCTCCAAAGGACCCTGCAACCACCCATGTTCCAGGTCAGTTTCCTACGGCTACTAACTCCCATACTCCCGCCTTAACAAAATGCTTGGGGGGCAGGGGAATATTAGGCCAAAACAGGAAATCACACCGGTCACTAAAAGAACTTGGACGATATTCCCAAGTACTTATAGTGACCATAGATATTATCCCGGACGGTAAAATAGGATACACCTATGATACACACCCAGATGGTAATACAGGGTAATCCTATAATACACCGGGCGTACCTCTTAAACAGGTCAGTAAGACTAGGTGTTCTACTGGTTACGGTCCTAAAATATTTGCTAAGGCAAGTGTTAGGTTGGCCAAAAACTGAGCGGATACTAGCAATTAAAACAGGCACAGTACATGAAAAAAAAAGAAAGATAGTTAATGGAAAGTTTGACCTCGAGGGCCTTTTCATTAATTAAACTAAAACTATACAAAGCCTGGGGGGCAGTTGTAGTAGCCTCCCCAAAAAGAAAAAAAAATTACAACAAAATAAAAAAAAAACTAGTCTATAACCACCACTTCCTCCTCCCCTGCAGCCTGCTCATCAATAAAGGGGTCCCCGGCCGGTGCAGTCGGTGTAGCTTCAGCGGCTACCTCGGAGTCAGCCTGGCCCGGTACAGCTTCAGCGGCTACCTCGGAGTCAGCCTGACCCTCTTTCCAATAACTGGACTCGGCCCAGGAGTACCCGGACAGATCCCAGTCAGGATGGCCAGCAGCAGCCCGTTTTGCCAGGTCAGCATAGCCCGTGAGGAACCCAGCCTCGAATTCCTCCTCGGCCTCCTTGGCTTCAGCCTCCCGAGCAGCAGTGAGCTCCGAGGGCGTGGCTGTCATGGCTGCCAGGTCCTTCTCTGCAGAGATCTTTGCGGACTCCGAGGCTGCAACCTTGGCCCTTGCAATCTTCTCTACGGTGATCCTCCCGGCCTCTGCGGCTGCAGCCTTAGCCTCCGCAACCTTCCGGGCAGCCCATTCGGTTGACAAGGAATCACGGACCTCCCCTAGCTCCAGGGCTGTTGCCCGGGATCATTCTTCCTCCACGGTGAGGGCAAACTCCGCGGACTCTCAGGCAGCCCTCTCCACGGAGAGGTTAACCTCTGCAGTGGCCAACCTCTCAGCAACGCTGGGAAGGGTGGTCTCGGCCCTAGCAACGATACAGCCAATCTTCAAGAACAAGACGATGTCAGTATATGCATGGAGGAAAAGCTAAGGTTCACACTACAAAGAGACTTACCATGTGGCTGATGTTGTACAACCAACCGATGATGGCCTCGGGGCTGAGCAGGGTGCACTTGTCGATTTGACTCTGCAATAGCCTGGGCCGTACCCTTCCATGGACTTCGTCTGCCGTCTCGACCTCCGGCCTTGAAGAGGGGCCCGTGCGAGCTTCCTCCATGGTCGGGAAGGAGACCCCGGATGATTTGGCTACTGGGGAAAGTGGTGGAGGCGTAGCAATGGTTACGCCAGGAGGTGGTGGTGGTGCAGCAATTGTTAAAGCGGGCGAGGAGGTAGCAGCAGCTTCCTTTCCAGTCCGTATGGATATCCCCTGGGAAATCCTCTTCAGGGGCTGGCCCTTGGAAGGATCCGGCTTCTTCCTCTTCTGGCCAGCCCAGGCCTTCAGGGCCGCCTCTTTCTCCTTTAGAGCAGTCGCGCTCTTAGGAGCCATTTCTGCAAAACCAGAAGATGTCAGAGTTCAGCAAAGTACCAACCTAACCGGACGATCAAGAGATAGTATTTACCAGGAATGATCGCCGGGAGAATAGGAGCTGTGAAGCGCTGGGGCTTGTAGGTAATCTTTGGACTTCCCGACCGAGTTAACACCTTGTTAATATCGGTTGGGTCCTCCACCAGAGACAGGTTCCTCGCTTGGAACTCGTCGAGAAGACTCGGCACGTCCACTACTCCCACTGCAAAGAAAACACACAAATGGGTTAGTTAAGTCAAAATAGAAAGACTGATCAAGAGAGAAAAAGTGCTCGGGCTTACTTCTCAGCTTCCCCGCCCAGGAGGTCCACAGCTGAATACCCGGCGCCTTCTCGCACAGCCCCAGGGTGGACACTTGGAAGAATTTCTTCTTCCACCCTTTGTTATTGCTCGGGCAGTTTATAATTATCTTCCGCCCCTGCCTAGCCGAGAGCGAGACGAAGCCGGCCTCCCCATGAACTTGGAAAGGCCGGTGGGTCTAGAAGAATTCCTGCAAGGTGAGCTCATACCCGAGGACTTGGGGCCACAGAGAGATGCACCCCATCAGATATCGCCAACCGTTCGGGGCGAGCTGCCCAGGGGAGATCCCGAGGTAGATAAGCGCATCCGTGGCAACTGGGTGGATAGGCAGACGAAGGCCCACTGTGAAAGCATCCTCGTACAGAGTGACGAAGCCCGACTCGTGGAAGTGAGCTCCTCCATCGTGCACGGCAAGAGAAATAGGGCCGGGATGCTCATACCTATCCCTAATCCTATCTACATCAGGGCCACGCAGAATACTAACAATGGACTCGCATGAGAAGACGACCTCGGGACTGTTCGGTACAGACCCCTCGTTGCCCGACTCCCGAGACATCGAGGCTACGGGAGAATCCCGGTGCGCTTCCTCGTGAAACGCCTGAGCAAGAATTCTTCCCTCACTATGCTGGTCAGAGGGGGCCAGGGAAGGAGGGTCTGGGCTTGTGCTCATAGACCCTGATCGCAACTGCTCGTCTTTCGACCGGGACGATGAGTTGAAATTTGAATGACACATGACTACGTCTGAGGAAGACCTAAAGGGCAGACGACCTAAGAATGGGTCAAGAACTCCAAATCTGATGTACAGGGGAGGTAGATCTAACAACCTAAAGGGCAAGTCGTACAAGACTCAAGAAGAACGACAACGCTCTCTCAAGACTCTCTCGGGAACCCCCGTTCGGTCAATCTGCTCTAGTGTACCCCTAGACTGAAAGAAGTGACAAAATTGGAAAAAGAAGAAGTCCCAGGTTCGCTCTAGCCCAAGTGGGCTCACTCCCTCCAGCTTTGTTCAAGAAAAGAAGAAGACAATGAAGAACTGAGGACAGAAAGGAAGGACTTACAAGATTTAGCGCAGAAAAGGACTCGGGAACCTTGCTCGGGAATCTTGGTTGCTCTCAAACCGCTCGGGAAAATTTCTCAATTGGCAGCAGGAACTGAAGAAATGAGCCAATTGTTCCTTATATAGAAGTAGCAGACGGTCCAGATCAATCAGATCCAACGGCTCAGGATTTTTCCCGCCAAGAACCATCAATAGCTGTCACCTCGGGCACGTGAAGGGTCACCTCGAATCTCACGCACATTAAATGAGTGACGTGACGGTCTGGTTACCATGCAACTGTTCGGTTATGTCCGAACCAACTCCGCTAGATCCTGACCAGGCCAATTACTCCCTGACATGTGGCAATACCCACACTCGAGCTCCCACCTGTACAGGTCGGTTACCCCACCGGGGGATCTGGAGTGTGGGCCCCATCCCGAGCAATGCTCCCGGACCACATCCGGAATGTTTCCAAGAAGCCACTGATTTTCGAATCCTCACCCGATGGCGCATCCAGTCAGTTCCAAAAATGGGGGACAGCTGATATGTCCAAAATAATCTAGCCATGAAGACAGTGCCACGTCACCCAGCGGCGCCGGTTATTCCGGTAAGGGCGCCCCTCCGTGGGGCCAAGCATTCCCGAGGTGTTTATTCAGACCGCGCGGTTCGCACCAACAGACCGGGCATGAAGGTCACGGCGTCCCGCGATCCCGACCTGTCCAGCAGTTTCCTAAATCGACTACAAGTCTACGAAAGGGAATATGACAGTTTCCTAAACCACTTAGAAAACTCTCCTAAAATCATGCAAATCTATTGTGATTAGATTAGGCTTCCTAATCCTATCAACTTACCATGTAAGAGTGGACTCTTGCATCTATAAAAGAGCCCACCTTGTTTACAGGGATCCGATTCCAATCCGATTATTATTCTCTAAGCTTACAAGCATTCAACAGAGAACTCACCATCAACACACATACACCCCGCCAGTATTACTATTAGTGCCACCCACCTTTGTTGGCTCACCAGGCCCGCCGGTGATCTGCTAGTGAGAGCGCACAGACGCAACCGTGGACGTAGGTCACCTCGTTAACGGGACCGAACCATATACAAACTGTTCTTGTCTCTTTTTCTCTCTCTAAACCTCTCTTACCAGTTTTAGGCATCATCAAAATTTGTCAAAAAAAAAAAAAAGATTGATGTCTTTAAGTGTTGCCTAAGTAAAAATAGTAACATTAGACAGTATCATGATACTGTCGAAAATAACATTTCTTCAAATTGACCAAATAATTATAATATTTTATCAGATGATACTGCCTTTATAATACTTTCCAAGTAAATACAATAGCATACTATAAAAAATTAAACGTTTTATTTTTTTTTTACAAAGATAACAATATCATTGTTGCAAAAAGTTACAAAATTAGGGCCATTTAGTAGATGTTACTGTCTTTAAAACCATCACCATGCAAAAAACAGTAACATACCATTAAAGATTAGTAATATAGTATTGAACATAGAAACAGTAACATGTCGTTAACAATAATATTTCTTTAAATTGACCTAATAATTGCAAAATTATGGCCAATTTTCAGATATTACTGTCCAATAAAAGACAATAGCATATCATCAAATACAAAAAAAAATTTTAAAAATGTAGTATCATATCACTATCACAAAAGAGATAGTGGCATTACATTATAGTTGTCCGATAGTAACATGATTTATTTTATTTTAGTTTAGTTTTTTCATAGTCACTATAGATCTTGTTTGATAGACCTTTTCTTCTATATTACGAATATATTAATTTTAATTCAAAATAGAGTTGTGGTTTGAAAGTTATAGCATTTTTAATGTTTGAAAAAAAGGCAAAAAAAAAAAAAAAAAGAAGAAGACACATTTCCTTTAAGAACGTGATGAGGTGGCAAAACAGAAACACATGTGTGACGGGGGCAAATCTGCCATTATCCTTATTTTAAGTAGAAAAATGGACTTATGGCCATATAATTCAAAAATGATTGTCCTTATCCCCTTAAATCCCAATCACTTGTACTTATCCTCTATTTCCTTCCAAATCAGGGACTTCTATTTAATTTTCCCATATTTTAATGAGCAATAATCTGAAATTTTGCTAGTCTTCCCTCTCTTTGTGTCACATGACACTTGAGGCTTCCATATTATAATAATATACTTACAGAAAAATGAGTTCTAATAAGTCTTGGTTATCTATCCAAAAATAAATAAAAATAAATAAATGTTGAGTATTGACATACAATTCGTCAAATTATATATGCATATACATACATACACACACATACACAGAGAGAGAGAGAGAGACAGAGAGAGAGAGAGAGAGAGAGAGAGAGAGAGAAGAAGAAGAAGAAGAAGAAGAAGAAGAAGAATGATCACAATTAAGGGAGAAATGACGAGGTCCAATAAATTTGAGTATATTGGATATTGAGATCCAATAATGAGGTATTTCGACTAATTTAATGAACAAAATTCTCATTTTTTTTCTACCAATGCCTCTCTTTGTGCCATGTGACACTTGAGGCTTCCATATTATAATAAGAAGTTATTAAGATATTTTGGTTAACATCTTTTTTTATCCTATTTGTTGTAGTTTGTGTTCAGGTGTGCCAATTCCAAACGAGCTCAATTTGTGCAAACTAATTTCCTAAGTACTTATGTGAGTGATACACAAGATTTTAAGATTTGACTTCTAAAAAGTGACTGTGATGGCCAAGTAGGAAATTACCCTTGGCTTGAGATTCCAAGGCAGTACTGAAACGCACAATTCTAATAGTGATGAATTTACTAAGTAAACAATCACAAACAATTAATAAAATATGCAGATATTTTATTGAATATGATTGGAAAAAAATAACAAAACTAATGAACAGGATCAAAACAGACTCTGATTGTTTAAGAAAGACTAAAAACAGTAAATAACAAAAGACCTATTGCTATGAATGCTGAGAACACAAGGTTGATTATTGTTGAATGCGGTTTTTCGAGAATGATGCGAAGACGAGTGGTAGCTTGGGCTGCTTCTATATTTATAACGGCCTTAGAGAGTCCAGCTATGACAAGAGTTCCTCCAATTACTCCCTTGACAAGATAAGGATGCCCAGAATTCTTCCATATCCTAATTCCTTCCATCTTCATCACAATTTGATTCAATCTCGAGATCTTTGGGATTAACTTTCTATATCTAGCTGGATTTGATCAAATCCCTTCTTAAATGGTCTCCTTTCCTTAATTTTTGCCTTAACAGATAAGGAAACTAGCCATATGTTTTTGCTCCCCTTCTATGCTATCGGGCTGCTACTACTTCCAGTCTGCCAGGCTCTCTTTGAATTGTAATTTCAAGCCCAATGACCTTGTTGTGTGTGCCACCGATTGTTGTTTCTTCACAGCGTGGTGCCAGATTTCTATATACTTCATCCTTCTTGTTCATCGGGCACGAAGCTATCGTCGGGACTTATGCCTTCGTCAACTCTGATCCTCACAGCCACTTGCCTCCTGATCCCGATCATCTTATCACTTACCTAGCCTGCAGTCTAGCTAAATCATGGGTCGGATGGAACCTAGTCTGGCCCATTCCTTTCCTTCCAATTCGGGCACCAAAACCTTTAGCGGTTTTTGGGCACAAACAATTGCCCCCCAAAAGTTCATGTCAAACATCTAGCATTGATTGATGTGACCTTTTGAATTTAAAAAAAAAAAAAAAATTGCCACGTGTCCATCATGCAGAGATTGGCGGGCCTTAAAAATCCCACCAGTCACTCCTCATTTAATGCCTAATGCATATATATGTAGTGATTTGGCCAAATCCTTCACTTTCCCAAATTTGTATCTTCTAATTTCTCTCTCTAAAACCAGAGCCTCTCACTCGAAAATCCATTCTCTTTGGCGAGCCTTTCTTCATCTTCCTCCTTACGATGGCTCCCAAAACCACTCCCGCCTCGCCGTCCAAGGCAAAGAAATAGAAGTCATTTCTGGGTGCTCCTCCCATGTAGAATCGATGCAGAAAGGTCAGGCAGTTGGCCAAAGAACACGCCCCACCATCTCCATCGATGTCTTCACTACTTACAACACCACGGACGGCTCCCATCTTGGGCACGGTGTTTCACAGTGACCTTCCCGCCACTTTTAGTCCATATTTTTCCCCGGTGGCGAATGAACCTTACCTTTAACTTCCCTCCTCTTGGAACAAAGATTGGATTGCCACCCATCCAATCAGGGATTGGCCGACACCTGCCCTAGACTGGGACAAATGGCTAACCAGGGTTTTGGCCTCTAAGGCCAAACTCTAGAAATGCACCAGTATCTACGATGCGATCATGCTTAGTCAGTCCAAGATAGAGGTAGACCGATCTCTATTTTTTTCAGCCCTTGTCTTATAGTCTCAGTCTTGCAATAGGTTTCTCTTCCGTTATGGGCTAATGTGGCCAACCATCAAGGATATGAGCTATCTGACCGGACTACACGCTTACGGACAAGAGATTATATGGGGTCTTGATGTGGGTACAACTAGCTTTACCTATCCCCAGCAGGAATTAGTTAAGGATGGGGCTGTATCCTTCAAGCCTGTCACGACCTATGGTTCCTTCATTATTGCCTATATAGATGTAGATGGGACGACAATGTCCGATTCTGAGCACACTGCATTTCTCATCTACTGGTTGAATAGGTACCTTTTTTGTTCGACTAGTTAAGCCATTACTAAGGAATGCACAACCTGTCACGCCCCAGAACCGTACTTACGATTCTAGGACACGTGGCATGCCACCAAGGCACGTCCCCATGTCAATAAAGTTCCATAAAACACGTTAACAAATGTTTTGACTCATGAACTCAACACTTTTTAAACATTTTCAAAGAGATTTTATAAACTTAAATCCAAACATACCCTAACGAAGCTCTTTTTTGGAAGTAACACTTTACTAGTTCAAAGGGTTCCCAAAGGTACCCTCTTGCTAAATTAGAAGTAAAACAAAACACCTAAAGTGGTCAAACCAAAAGTGGATCAGTGGGGTTTTTGACCTATCGAACTGCCCCCTTCGACCGGTCGAATGACCCCTTGGAAGAATTCCTCCCTGCTGCATAATTTTGCCTTGAGATTACCCAACCACCTCAAATTTTCAACACCTTTAAACACTTTGAAACCTCAAGTTAACATCCAAGACTTGTAAAAAACACTAGTAAGCCAATCTCTTGGGCTCCAAGAGTTCACAATCACTATTATAACAACTTTGAGCAAGAATAAACCAAAATTCAGTTCATGTCAAACTCTTTAAGTATAACTTCCGAGTTTGCCGCACCAACCAACCAAACAAAAATAAAAGAGTCAAGAGTCAAGCTTTCTAACTAGCTATTACAAGTTATAAGGTCCCAAGTTACAACTCTAACCATAGTTTTAAGCCACGTACAAAACACAAGTTTATATTCTCAAAAACATAAAATTAACAACATTAGCCATAACCATTCCCAAATACAAAACTAATCCCAACCATATTACAAGTTTGAACTTCCAAAACATAAAGGTTACAAGCTATCACTACTACTCCCAAAATCCCACGTTTCCTCTCCATTGCTATTTTCTCATTTCTTTGATGCCTCGCCTTTATCACCTACAACGGTTATTCAATAACCACTACACTATATCGGCTATATGCTGGTGAATGACAACAATTATAAACATGAATAGTAGACATTCTCAATCTCATCCTTTACATATACTATGGTCTCCAAGAACGCAAGTATCGGCCACGCTTTCACGTTAGCCTGCGACTACTCCATTATTCCGCGCGACTAACCGATCTACCCACGCCTCTTTCTTTCAGGTGTGCGGTCTCATGGCCAATTTTGGCACCTAATCTCATTACTTCAATGGTAAGTACAAGTTCCCCTTTGACCCAAATATATAGCTCAACATGCTCATATAAATTCATCACATCATCCTATCGCCATATAAATGGGTCTTATTAACCCTGTGGGTTTGCCCAATAATAACTAAACATACTAAATCATGCAAATGGACATACTAATCGTCACAAAGATAATCTCAAATAAGGAATTATCCAATTTCCATAGTTATTGCCACTCACCTGAACGATTTCGCTTCTAATAGCATAATTAAGACCCTAACAAATTCCGGGTACAATTTCTATATACAAATTACAAGTTATGAGCTAAGCTCTCAAATTGGGGAGTAGAAAAACTATCTCAAAATGCAATAAGATTTATACCACTGCGTTAAAATCACCTCCAGGAATTTGAATATATAGCCTATTTTGAAATCGATCGACAAACTGCGCATCAATCGGCGTCGAAAGCGTTAGTATCAAGTTCGTCGTCAATTTTCGAAATCCTTTTTGTAAATGTTCTAATTACTTTGCCTAAGGAAGTTGATGACTCTAAGGTGTGATGAGTCATTCTACATGTGTCAGTTACATGGAAATTCCAAGTTTGTGATTCTACACTTGCCTCCCTAAAGTTTCTTTAATTTTGCATTTATACCCCTGTTAGTTAATGAAACTTATTAAAATTATCCCAAACTTAAATGGGTGTTTGTCTATGTCATGTATGGGTCCCATATATGATCCCACATAATATTATGAATTTTCCAATTAACCTACTAATTATGCAACGTTTCCAATTCGTTCCCACAAAGTTAACCCTAATATATCACAGAAGTGATCTCTAATAAGTAATGTGCTATAAAATCAACATATTAAAATATTCACATATGCCTTAATAAACAGTTAAGCACATAAGGATTATTTTCTATATCTGTCCCATGATACAAGGACCTCTTATAATTGTCCCAAACTGGGACTACCACTTGGCCTATCTCTGGGTTCCAAACTGGACACCCCCCCAAACATCTTAGTGAGTTAATAATACTCACATAGCACAAGTAGTCACATCAGTAGTAAAATATTAATATGCGTGCTAAATGCAATTAAATTCTACCCATGTGAGCGAGTGTTACATCTCTCCCCTCTTTAAAGAGGAGTTTGTTGCCAAAATCTCTGTACCTTAAGTTTTGAACAAGTACGGATATTGATCTCCCATTTCTTTCTTAATTTCCCATGTAGCTTCCTCGACTGAGTGGTTCTGCCACAATAGCATGACTAATGGGATAGTCTTTATCCTTAATACTTGCTCCTTTCGGTCAAGAATCTTGACTGGATACTCGATGTATGTTAAGTCTTCTCTGATCTCCCAAGGTTCTGGTTCGATCACTTGACTCGAATCTGATACATATTTCCGCAACATTGACACATGAAATATATTGTGTACATTGACTAACTCTTGTGGCAAATCTAATCGATACGTCACCGGTCCAACCCTTCCAACAACCTCAAATGGTCAGACATATCTTAGATTGAACTTTTCTCACTTCCCAAATCATACTCCCCTTTGAGGGTGACACCTTCAGAAATAGATAGTCTCCCACTTCAATCTGTATCCATCTTCTTTTCAAATCTGCGTTACTCTTATAACGACTCTGAGCTGTTTTCAAACGTTATTGTATTACTTTGATCTTTTTTGTAGTTTGTTGACCTATCTCAGGCCCTGTCAATTTCCTTTCTCCTACTTCAGTTCATCAGACTGGCAAATGACATTTCTGCTCGTACAAAGCCTCAAAAGGTGCCATTCCAATACTAGATTGAAAATTATGATTGTAAGCAAATTCGGCTAAAGGCAAATGCTCTTCCCAATCACTTTAAAATCCAATACACACAGTCGTATCATATCCTCCTATATCTGAATTACACGCTCTGACTGGCCATCGGCCTGAGGATGGAATGATGTACTAAAACTAAAACTCAGTTTAGTACCCATAGCTCACTATAATCCTTACCAAAATCGAGAATGAACTTACTGTCTCTGTCAGAAACAATCGATACTGGAGCTCCATGTAATCATACTATCTCTTGAACATATAATTCAGCTAGTTTCATCGGGTCATTGGTTTTGATTAGTAAAAAGTGTGCTAACTTGGTCAATCAATCAACGATTACCCAAATGGTGTCATTCAACTTCCTAGATCTCGGTAAACCTGATATAATATCCATTGTAATATTCTTCCATTTCCAGTCTGGTATAGGTAATTGCATCAACTGTCCTGCTGGTCATTGGTGCTCTACCTTTACTTGTTGATAAACCACACACTTGGCTACATGTTCTGCTACCTCTCATTTCATTCCAGACCACCAATAAGTTTTATGTAGGTTGCGGTACATTTTCGTGCTTCCTGGATAAATTGAATACTTGGTGTTATGTGCCTCTTCTAGAATTATTTCTTTGATCCGATCTATATTAAGCACACAAACTCGATTTTTGAATTTCAATATACTATTCTCATAGGTGAACTCCGACTGCTTTCCCTCGGGTACACCATCACAAATCTTCTTCAACTCCGGATCTTGAAGTTGCTTGTCTCGAATCTCATCAACTAAGGATGGTCGTACAATGATAGTTGATATCAAGGCACCTCTAGTTTTTGAAATCACTTCCAATTTTAACTGCTCCATTTCTCGTATTAATTTTTCCTGAGTAGTCAAGGCATAAATCAGATTACTTGCCGATTTTCAACTTAACGCATCATCCACCACATCAGCCTTTCCTGGATGATAGTGGATAGTTATGTCGTAGTCTTTCATTAATTCTAGCCAATGCCTCTATCTCATCATGTTAAGGTCCTTCTGAGTGAAAAGGTACTTCAAACTCTTATGATTAGTGTAAATCTCACACTTTTTCCTGTATAGGTAATGTCGCCAAATTTTTAAAGCAATTATTATGGCCACTAGCTCCAAATCATGTGTCGGTTATTTGACCTCATGCGGTCTCAGTTATCGCGAAACATAGGCAATAACTTTTGCATTTTGCATCAAGACACATGTAGACATCCCGATTTTGACCAAACGTCAAATCCAGGGATTGGTTACCTCTTAAGACCGATGATGACGATGACCGGTGAAATTTGAAGATTTTCCAGAGAATTCAAATTCTTCAAAGATTCTTCAAGACAAAATTCAAAAATCAAAATAAGAGAAAGAGAGAGGGAAATTGGGTACTCGGGAGAAACCCGAACGTTGAAGAACATGTGAGAAAATCAGTCTAAAAAAATTTGCATTCAAAGAAGAGATATAATATGAAAGAAGTTTTCAAAAGAAAAAAGAGAAAAAAAAAGTTTTCAAAAGAAAAAGAAGAAAAGAAGTTTTCAAAAGAAAAGAGAAAAAAAGAGGAAAAAAAGAAAGAAATAAAATATACCATGTATATTTGTGTATCTTAATAAAGTACACTACATATATAAGTACAGTAGTATATACTTTGCTAATAATTAAGATTGTGGTAATGTAAGTTTTGAAAATTAAAAAGAGGGCAAAATTCTGTTAGCCCCGGCACGCTGGAAAGCCGGCGGCACTCACTGAGTGCCACGCCGGTACTCACTGAGTGCCACCCGGCATTCAGTGAATGCCGCCGGCAGCCATCGAGTGCAACGAACTGTAACAGACTACTTTTCTCATATGTTCTAGAAGAAAACTTTGCACATGGGTTTCCACCCGAATTTACCCATTTACCCTTGATTTTCTTTTTGGGTTATAAACTAGACTCACAGAGGCATATCATATCCAAAAATCATTAAGATCCAACTGTTGGAAGTGTGATTTTTTTACTTTTTAAAATCTGGTCTGCTATTTGTAATTTAGAAAAAACAGTCACTATTTTGTCTATTCTCATTGATTTTAACTTAAATGGTTCCCTAATGTCTTGGGACCCAAATCATGTTTTGAATAATGATAATTTAGCTTAAATGCAGAGGTTAAGTGATCCAAATTAGTGAATAAATCCATATCCTATTCTTGTTCATATTCATTCATTCATTCATGTACATCAATGCTTATGATTAGAACTAGTCATTGGATAAAGTTGGACTTAGTTGAACCTAATTAAGCATAAACATGGATTCCTTATGATCATGTTAGAATTATAAAACCCCTATATGGACATTACATTGGCTCGTAGTTGAGGCTTGTATATCTATAGAGATGTTATGGCTCCAACTAATCAATAGGAATTCATAGTTTTGTCAATTCTTTTCATGCTTAATAGATCTAAGCTAGAGAATTAGGATTGATTATTTGATATCATATTATTATGTGAAGCATGTGGACTAATCTTTGTTTTGTAGCACATTTGAGGTACAATTTCTCAATCCTTCTCTAGTTTACTTCATTCATTGATTTTCTTGATTTTTGACTCCATGGGCGACACCTTAGACTAGGTCTTGCCTTATGTGTTTATATGTGTTAGAGACCTTTTCTTAGGTTTATTTTATATGTATGCATTGCACGTTTAAATTCGCAGCTGGAACCCGGATAAGTTTTCTAGTTCCCTATTTGCATATCATATTGCTTGCTATTTGAATTATGTGGCTTATGAATGATATTTTACCATTGGCAATTTTGCACCCTTTTAACATGCTTGTGTAATGTATTATTTATATATATGTATTAGTTGAGGGCATGCTTAGATTAATAATTCAATTAAAAAGGATGATGAGTAGAGGCCTATCATGAGATAGGATGAAAGGGGGTGTTTTAGTCCGCCGGGTTCCTTTCCCTTTCATTCCATAATCCCCGGACCTAGATTATCTTTGGTTTCGCAAAATTTCAGTTGCTTTTAAAAAATGGTTTCTTAATTTTCCTAAAAAAATTAAGTGGCGACTCTTTGACTCGTCTTTTAATTTGAAAAGTTTTAAAAGTGGGCCCAAATGCCGGTATCCACAATCTGGCAACTCTACTGGGGATCGAACCTAGAATCTTTGATTTTGCAGACCAGAACTTTTGATTTTGGGTTCACTCAAGGATTAGACTTGAAAGCATCCTTTTAATCGAATTAATTAATTTTTGTGTGCCCGTTGCATTGCACTTGCATGTCTCGCCAGTCGATTGCACGGAACTATGACCTTGGAGGCTCGGGGTAACCCGGTCAATCAAGCTATCATGGGACCGTGAGTCCACCCTTGATCTCGTACCATGCGTTGGTATATGAAGCATCCTATCGGGTGTGTGTCAAGGGTCCCTTATTTGACCAAAACCCGGCCTTTGCATAATAGCTTCTATAGAACCCTTCGATCTTAGGAAATTAATTCTTGATTAGGAGTATGTGCTAGGGAGTTTTGTATGCCTGAAAGGGATTATTTGAGATGATGATGATGATGCTTGCTTGATGAAAAATGTGTAACCTCTTAATCACTTTTGAGCAATTCCTTCTCATGTCCCACGACATTTGGGAACATGCTAAATCTTGATTATGTGATTACATCTCTTACATCTTGCTAGCTAAGCATCATTGATCTTGTATGCATCCGAATTCATGAAGAGTGTGACAATAATCCGATCATGTGATCCTCCTACCCAAAGAATTTTAAAATTTCAAGTCAACCATATTTGAAGGAAGAACCCAAAATTCTTGGAAATTTTGAAAAGTTTCACCAACTAAAGAAATGCTTTTCAAAGCAAAATTTTGACCCAATCACCTTTTTGTTGAGGAATATAATCCAAAATTCTTGAGAATTATATTTGAGAGATCTCCTCAATTAAAGAAATGCTTTTCAAATGAATTTCAAAGCAAAGTTTCAACCCAATCATCTTTTGTTGGGAAATGTTGCCTTCAAAGGAAAGCTCCTTAAGAATTTTAAAAGACCCCATCATCTGGGGGAAATACTTGTCAAATGGATTTCAAAAATTCTAAAATTTTCAAACCTTGAAGGGGTAAAGAGGATCACAATGAAAGGAGAAATTAGCGCACTCAACATGGATGAGGATTTTATGTGCTTATGTGTTTATGTGTTAGGATTAGAATTTTCTTTTCTTTGGCATATAGAATAGGCACACACATACACACATGCATCGCATTCGCATGACATATGAGCCATTTATAAGAATTTTTCCAAGCATTTTCAAAAAATAAATAAAGTTGTTTAAAAATTGATTAAAAATAAAAAGTGGTTGTAGGCAAGATAGCATTGAACGCTAGGACAATTTGGGTCAGGGGAATGAGTGCAAGGTTAGTATGAAGAGAGCCAGAGACAGAAAGAGAAATGGATCACGAATAACATGTTGCAGAAATAGCACAATTGAAAGAGAGAATGGACCAAATGATGGTCATGTTGGAAACATTGACCCGTCAGAGGCCAGTAATTGATCCACCGATAATCGACCCTCATCCTCCACCTTTTTGGGGTGTGCAAGATGAATGGTTTGAGGATCCAGAACCACCTAGAGCTGATATACCTAGGGCAGAGAAGGGATAAGATGGAGAAAGCTGAGAAAGAGCGTATCGAGATGAAGGAGAAGGTGGAAAAGCTAGAGAAAGTTATTCGCAAGTCCAATGGGGTTGATAGCTATCTGCTAGAGCTAGAGGGTTTGTTTGAGGGAGCTCAAGAAAAATTGCCAGCCGGTTTCAAGATGCCTGAGATCGATAAGTTTGATGGTTCTGGCAACCCCAGAAACCACGTGAGGATGTGCATTGGGCCTTTCAACCAAGTGGTTTGAGTCCTGCCATGATGGCCATGCTGTTTCAACAAACCTTGACTGGGGCAGCTTTGTCCTGGTATTTCACATTAGAGCCAAGCAAAAGTTGCATATGGGTGGAATGGTGAAAGCCTTTGTCACCCAATATGAATACAACCAAGAACTCGATGTAACTATGAGGGATCTGGAAACAACCATGCAAGAGAATAGAGAGTCATTTGCTGAATTCTTGGCGCGATGGAGGGGGAAAGCTGCAAAAATGACCCAACGGCCATCAGAGAAGGAACAGATACGGATTGTAATCAAGAACCTGCAGAGTGTTTACCAGGAGAAACTAATGTATCAATGTATTCATACCTTTGCTGAGTTGTTTGAAATTGGGACAAGAATAGAAGACGACATTAAAGACGGAAAGATCAAAAGAAAAGATTCCCAAGGGCATCGCCCTAGAAGACCATTCTATGGAGGGAATGCTGGAAATCAAGTGGCAACTGATGTTAATGTTCTAAACCAGCCGGAAGAAGGGCAGAATTTTTCAAGAAAAGGGAGTGCGTCGAGACCAAAGTTGGAAGGACAGCTTCATCGCTTCACGGATTTAGGGGTTTCTCTAACTACCATTCTCAAGCGATTAAAGGAAAAAGGATATCTCAAGCCTCTAGATCCAAAACCAATGCCTGATCCACTTCCACCGGGCTTCAATACAAGCCTCTATTGTGAGTTTCACCAAGCTCATGGCCATACAACTGACCGATGTATGGGGTTAAGGCATGAAGTACAAGATTTGATCAATAATAAGACCATTTCCCCTCCGCTTGCAGCTCGACCGTATGTGACCCGGAACCTGCTCCCTAATCATCATGCTGTACCACCACCACAGAACATTAATCTCTTAGATGTTGGGAAGGAAGTCTTTGATCCGCCTGTGTTGATCGTACCAGTAGGACAAGCTACCAAAGCTTATAAATTCCCAGAAGATCAGAGGATATGCCTTATAGTAGTCGAGGAATAGGATTGGCTGATAGGAGGAGAAGAAGAACAAGCATTTGAGGAAGATATGGACAATGAAATCATCCAAATCAATTGGTGGGATCCAAACAATCCTCCTAATGACTCCATTTGGGAGGAGGAGGTGTACAGTGACACAAACGGTCTGTGGTCCGAAGGGGGAGAAAAGGGAAATGCTGAGGAAGTGATCAATCATGCTGAGGAGAACGATTCAGAAAAAGGGAAAGGGAAGGATCCTGAAGAAAAAGAAGAAGGTCAGGAGTTGCATAAATACTTCATTAAGAAAAAAAGGAGATTTCTCCTACTGTGGCTTTCCGGAGCCATGGGTGGACTGCAAAGATAAATACTTGGAGCAAGGGTCTGAGATCTCTTTCTTACATGAATTCGCTGACTATGAAGATCCGTACCTACAAGCGCCCACAAAACCAATTCCTGTCCAAGATTAGATTTGTGCACTGGATGGTTTGGCTTTGAGGAACCTTTTTAATGAAGAAGGCAGTAAGACCAAGGAGAGTGGTCCAACGAAGATCATAGAAGTGAAGATTGGGAAAGAATAGATGAGAGAAATACTGAAGGAAGAGGTCAAGGGAAATAAAGCAAGGAAGGAGAAGCCGGAAAATGGAAGAGAGATAGAATCAGGGAATTCACCAAAAGGTCCTTGAGTCTAGTGATAAGAATTCCCCTACCCCAAAAGTCTATAATGGCCAATATGAGCCAAGCTTTTTTAAATTTCTGCTATCAATGAAAATGTGATTGATTCTGCTTACTTGGTTGCGCTTAATAATTGTGAAAAAGCAAATAAACATACATGCAAAATCATTGAGGAAACCTTGGCATTTGACTTAGAAAATGAAGAAGATTCTCAAAGTGATTCTTTCCATATTTCACTCAATAAAGATAAAAGCATAAAATTGATCTCATTGCTAAAAGAATACAAGGATGCTTTGCATGGTCCTATGATGATGTGCCAAAATGAATTCAGAAATTATCCCACATCACCCCCTTTATACCAAGCCTAAAAGGTGAGCTCACAGTCCAAAGCCATGAACTTGGTCCTTAATGGTGGCTAGATATCTTACATGAACTTCTTCTTCAAAAAAAAAAGAAAAAGAAAAAAAAAAGAAAAAGAAAAAAAAGAAAAAAACAGAAAAGAAAAAAAGAAAAAAAGGGAGCTCGCTAGGATGAAAATCCGAAAGGGTGCCTAGGCAAGAGTTAAAGCAAAATAAGATGCGTGTTGATTTCAAAATCTGAATCCTAGCCAGTTAAAATCATGAAGAGAATAAGAGATAGTGAGGTAGAGAAAAGAAAGGAAAGGAAAAAAAAAGAAAAAGTAGAGAATAAATAAATCCTTGAGCACTTCAAAGTACATGAATTATCAAAGGCTTTGTGTTGCTCTCAACAAAGAAAAGAAATTGGAAATGAAAAGAGAGATTTGAAAGTATCAATTAAATTTTTGTGAGAGACTCAATGGATAAGTGATAAGTGGGCCTAAAACAATGCAAAAATATCTTTGAGAAAGATAAAGAGTAATTTGGAGGGCTGATATTACCTTGTGAAGTGTGATAGAGTATGATTAAAACACGATGTATTGTGAGAATTGTAAAGATTGACTGGCTGGTGATAAGGTGAAAAGAATCAACTGCCACAAAACAAAAAAGGGGGAAGAAGAAAAAAAAAGGAGAAAAGAAGAAAAGAGGAAAAAAATGCATAAAAAGGAGAAGTAGTTCATGTTCTCATCATCTTGTTCGAAGGCTGCCACAAGGAATTTGTTTCAGAAAATCTGCCCAGAAAGGGCACTCATTGAACCAAATGAAAACATGGCTCGAAAAGCCCACCAATTCTTGAAGCCTTATTCTTTCAAGACCTCCAGAGTCGATGAACTACATTTTGACCTGATTCCCATTCAGGGATACGTAGGCAGCATGCAAGGTTCGGTCACAACTACACACACAGTCAATCATTGCACTTCTTTCAGGCCTCGACCGAACTACTATAGGACCTAATGCCCATTCGGGGATAAGTAGGCAGGTCTCACAAGGCCCTTGGTCTAAAGAAGAAACCCACCTAGTTCATGAAATTACCTTGAAAACTAGGGGCAAACTATCGTTTGCCCAGAGGCCGCGTCACCTCCCTCAAACTAGGGGCAAACTGTCGTTTGCCAAATGAAATATCGCTGTGTTGACTGGTTTTCAAGGACCAAGCTTAGGCATCCTGAGAATTCTTGAAGTAAAAAGTTGAAGTTTTCATGCATAAATCTGAAATTGATTTAAGATGGAAAGAAACATGAAAAGAAGAATTCTTCATTATCGTAAAGTCAATCATAAAGGAAGATACAATGAAAGAATATTATGGGATAATATTTTTTTTTCTTCTAAAGTTGATCAGAGAAGCGCAAAGAAAAGAAAGCAGAATTGGTCACAAATTAGAAAATGTGTGTATCTCAACTTAGTTAGAGTCTACCTTCTTGAAATCCAAAAGATACATTCCTCAGATGGACCAACAAGAGTTGAGAATTTCAAAAGAAGGGTAATAGCATGGGTCAGGGAGTCGGATCCCATTCCGCCAAGAAGATCGAATAGAGGTCGAGTAATATCTTCAGAGAGAGCAAAATCAAGTGAATATCCTCAGCAGATCAGGCTCCAAGCCGTACAAGCTAATCATCGGATGAACTAGAAAGCCTTTGGATTTGTCCATAATCAAAAAGGAAATCAGTAAGTAGAAAAGTGGGGTTGTTGTGAAAGAACTGGCTCATACTTCTTCCTCTTCTTGCCCGAATCAGCCAAACTGTTGTTCATAGAAAGCAATCTATCAAAAGGAATTTTTTTTTTTTTTTAAAAAAAAAGATCAATCCGAAATGATAAACACATAAACATATCTTGAGCTAGAATAGCCCCAAGGCTGATCTTTTGAGGCTGGACCAGCTCTGATCAAATCCTTGGTCTTGGCATAAGTCGTCTATCGCAGCCTATGAGTTACCGATCAAATCCTCGGTCTTGGCATAAGACGTCTATCGCAGCCTATGAGTTACCGACCAAATCTTCGGTCTTGGCATAAGTCGTCTATCCTAGCCTATGAGTTACCGATCAAATCCTCGGTCTTGGCATAAGACGTCTATCGCAGCCTATGAGTTACCGATCAAATCCTCGGTCTTGGTATACGTCGTCTATCGCAGCCTATGAGTCACCGATCAAATCATCGATCTTGGCATAAGTCGTCTATCGCAGCCTATGAGTTACCGATCAAATCCTCGGTCTTGGCATAAGTCGTCTATCACAGCCTATGAGTTACCGATCAAATCCTCGGTCTTGGCATAAGACGTCTATCGCGGCCTATGATTTATCGATCTAATCTGCGGTCTTGCCATAAGTCGTCTATCACAGCATATGTGTCACCAATCAAAGCAAAAAAAAACAAAGGTATAATCCAGATCTTTGAAATAGAAAATGAATTTTTGAGTTTACGAGACTCCTGAGTGTAGACACCCCGATTTTGACCAAACGTCGAATTAAGGAGAGTATCACATCCATATCCGATGATGACAAGGACCGAAAGATTCGAAGTGTTCCAAGCTCTTCAGAAAGTTCTCCAAACGCGGTAAAATTTTTGCAGGAAAAGAAATACCGGGTATTCAGGAGAATTCAGGAGTAAAAACATCACATATGGCAAAGATCCCCGAAAATAAGTTTTTTTGAAGAAAAATGAGAAAAGAAAAAGACCTAAAAAGGGGAAGTTCAATAGAAACCGGCATACGACACTTTTTGCAGCACTCAATGAGTGCCGTACGGCAGTCACAGAATGTCGAACCGGCACTTATTGAGTGCCGCCGATAATTTCTGACTGCCGTTTTTGCTTTAACAGTCCGTATTTTGTGGTACAATACGTACATGTATGCGGATAAAACAAAAAAATGAAAAAGCAATTTTGACTAAGACGTGGCAGCCAGTATTTTTAAACGGCTCTCACTGGATGCCGCGCGGCAGTCATTGACTGCCGTTGCGGTTGTCACAGAGTGCCGCAGCGGCATCCACTGACTGCCACAAATGCCTTTAACTGCCGCCTTTTGCAGCAGTCTGTTTGTTGTCAGGAAATACGTATTGTACCACCAAATGAGATGTTTACACCTGTCTTTACTCCGAATTTACTGAGAATACTTGGTATTTTTGTCTATAAAAGAAGGAGGATCTTCCTTGGGAGCCCAACACAAGAGATAACTACCACTACACTAACACATTTTTTAGAGAGAAGAGCTTGGAAGATCTTCAAAGGAGAGAAGCTTTGAGGATAGTTTGAAGGTGATCCTCTAACCACAAGTTGTTTTTCTTCATTCTTTTTGAACTTCTATCTTAAAACTACTTGGTCTTTTGATTAACCTTTTTTAGAAGTTTTATTAGGGAACTTACAAACTTTAATTGCCTTTTCTTTTAGTTCTTTATTTTCTTCTTCTTTGTTTATACTTCTCTCTTGAGATTCTTGGAAGTCTTCCATACTTCACTTGAATCTCATGAGTTGGATCCCTTGATTCCATGTGAGCTTATGCTCCCCCATGAGAGTTAAGGTTGATCATCCTTTACAAAAGAGCAAGTAAATGAATCTAAACCCCCACCATGGTTTGGGATTCTTTAACTTAAGGTTTCATGGAATCCCCTTCCCTATTCCTTGAAAACCTATGAGTATTAGCTATGTTTGTTTGTACTTCTCTCTTGAGATTCTTGAAGGCTCATGAGTATTAGTCATATCTTCATCTCCAATGACCATCAAGTGGTAGGAGAAAGTAGTTTGAGTCTAAGCCCATCTCCATGGTTTAGATTCATTATCTTGAGATTTCATGAAGTCTTTTCATACTTCATTTGAAATCTATAAATATAAAGGTCTTTAGTCTCCAATGACCATCAAATGGTAGGAGAAAATAGTTTAGTTTAAGTCCAACTTCATGGTTTAATAGTTAGGGTTAACCAATAAAAGTTGAACTTGACAATGAAACAGTGGGTTCATAACCCGGTTTTGATCAAAGATTTTTAGTTTGAAATCAGACCGTTGAAACTGAATGAAACCAACGGAAAAGTGTCAATAACACAATGTTTTACCACTGTAATTTTTGTTTTAAGGAGATTTCATGTTTAAAGTGGTTTAGTCATGAGTTTTGTAAAGTCACTACAATCTGTCTAGAGTTTCAGAACAGTAACACTCTTTTGAAATAAGTAAATCAGAACCTTAACAAAGTATTTGTGACCTAAACTAATTTTTTCTAAGTAGATTAATGTGTTAGGAAGTCACCCTAAAAAGAACAAAGCATTTCTGACCTTTTTGCTATTTTGAGAAAATCGTGCAATAACTCTAGACAGAAGGTTGTAGAATGCTGAGTGATGTCTGGTTTTTGTCCAATTCTCGGAGATCCAACCATTAAAACTTTGATTTCTTTTTTGGGTTAAAAACTAGACACACAGAGGCATCTTGTGTCCAAAATTCATCAAGATCAAACCATGGGAACCATGCTTTTTATTTCTTTAAAGTTATGATCTGCCCTCAGCAATTTCCAAAATTCTACAATAGTTTTCATCAATCTCATGAATAATGGCTTAGATGAAATTTTCATGAGTCAAGGTTCAAACCACGTTTCAATAATGATTAGTTAAGCTTGAATTCAAAGTTCAAGTGATCTAAATCATTGAGTATTTCATAATTTATTCTTGTTCATGAACATATTCATCCGTATGGCTTGACACTTGTTATTAGGACTTAGTTGCTTTAGATTTAATTACATTTGATAGATTTAAGCTAGAAATTTAGGATTGTTATTTCTAACTTCATATCTTGTATACCACACGGACTAACCCTTTGTTTTGTAGCGCTATTAAGGTGTGATTTTTTGAACTCCTCTTTAGTTTATTTTAATTTCTTGATTTTATCGATTTTTCAACCTTATGCGCAACACATTAGAATTAGGATGTTGCCTTATGTGAATACGTGTGATTAGAGACTCTTTTCTAGGATTTTATTTTATTCGTATGCATTGCACGTTTAATATCGCGACTGGATCCCGGGTAAGTTCTCTAGTTCCCTATTTGTATATCATATTGCTTGCTACTTGAATTACGTGGCTTTTGAATGATATTTTATCATTTGCAATCTTACACCCTTTAGACATGCTTTTGTAATGTATATTTATACATATGTATTAGTTGAGGGCATGCTTAGATTAGTAATTCAATTAAAAGGATGTTAAATAGAGGCCTATCACGAGATAGGATGAGAAGGGTGTTTTAGTCCGATGGGCTCCTTCCCTTCTCATTCCATAATCCCCGGACCTAGTTAATCTTTGGTTTCGCAAAAGATCAGTTTCCTTTTTGAAATGGTTTCTTAGTTTTCCTAAAAAATAATTAAGTAGCAACTCATCTGTTTTGAATTTGAAATTTAAAAGAACTTCAAAAGAAAAGCTGTGGGTAAGAAAATTGCGATATCCACAATCTGGCGACTCTGCTGGGGATCGAACCCAGAATCTCTGGTTTTGCAGACCAGAATTCTGATTTTGGGTTCACTCGAGGATTAGACTTGAAAAATATCCTTTTAATCGAATTAATTAATCTTTGTGTGCCGGTTGTATTTCACTTGTATGTCCAGCCAGTCGATTGCACGGAACTATGACCTTGGAGGCTCGGGGCAACCCGGTCGGTCAAGTCATCATGGGACTGTGTGATCACCCTTGATCTCGTACCGTGATTTGGTATATTAAGCATCCTATCGGATGTGTGTCAAGGGTCCCTTATTTGACCAAAACCCAGCTTTTGCATAGTAGTTTCTATAGAACCTTTCAATCTTAGGAAATCAACTCTTGATTAGGATTATATGCTAGGAAGTTTTGTATGCCCGGAAGGGATTACTTGAGATAATGACGATACTTTCTTGATGAAAGATGTATAATCTTTTAATCACCTTTTAGCAATTTCTCCTCATGTTCCACGACATTTGGAGAACATGCCGGACCTTGATTATAAGATTATACTTCTGATATTATGTTTAGCTAAGCATCATTGACCTTATATGTATCCAAATTCATGGAAAGTACGGTAACAATTCGGTCATGTGATCCCCCTACCCAAAGATTTTTTTAAGTAAACAAATTTTTTTTCCCAAGGTTTTCGATCACCCTTTCAAAAAAAAAATCTTTTTCTCCTTTCAATTAAAATTCCCAAACTAACATTTGTTAAGGCATATTTCACTTGATCATCTTCAAAAGAAAAATTCGAAAATCCTTGAAATTATTTTTGTAGAAGAATGTTTAACATCCTCATTCTCAAAAAGCATTCTCAAGCTTTGTTTTCAAAATCTTTTTACCATCCAAGGAAAGCTTTTCAAATGAATTTTGAAAAATTTTGAATATCCAACCTCTGAGAGGGTAGTGAGATCACAATGAAAGGAGAATTTAGCGTACTTGACATGGGTGAGAATTTTATGTGCTTATATGTCTATATGTTAGGATTAGGATTTTCTTTTCTTTGGCATATAGAATAGGCACACACACATGCATTGCATCCGCGTGGCATATAAAAAGGAAAGTTTTTTTAATGTCTTTGTCTGATAAAAGGAAGATAAAAAGTTTTTAAAAAGAAAATTTCAAAAATTTGTTGTAGGAGCAAAAATAGCATCAACGTCAAATCAAGCGTGGTTTAGGGATCCTACGACAAGGCTAGTAAGAAGAGAATACGCTGACATGGCCGAAGAAAGAAACAACGAAGAAATAGCCGGGTTAAGGACACTGGTAAAACAACAAGCGGAGCAAATGTGGCGACATGCCGAAAACATGAACCGCATGATGGGAATGATAGAAGAGCTGAATCGCCGACCACCACCTATGGTTCCGCCAGTTGTGGACCCATCTCATGGAGGAGGAGGAGATTGGTTTGACGATCAGGAGGCACAATGGGCTGATGTGCTACAAGCCAACAGGGAAAGGGAGAAAGCTGAGAAGGAGAAGTCACTGACCGAGAAAATAGAGAAGTTGGAAAGGGTGATGCGCAAAGCTCAGGGAGTTGATACCTATCTGATGGAATTAGAAGGCTTGTATGACGGAGTACGTGTGACACTGCCTGTCGGGTTTAAGATGCCAATTTTTGACAAGTTTGATGGGACCGGGAACCCTCGCAGTCATATAAGGATGTGTATTGGAGCTTTCCAACCAAGTGGGCTGAGTACAACCATGATGGCGGTCCTATTCCAACAGAATTTGACAGGGGCTGCTTTATCATGGTATCTTACTCTCGAACCAAGCAAGACCAGGGTGTGGAAGGAAGTGATCAAAGCATTTGTGGCACAGTACGAGTGCAATCAAGATTTAGATGTCACTGTCCGAGATTTGGAGACCACTAGGCAAGGGAACAAAGAATCATTCGCCGAATACCTGAGCAGATGGAGGGGAAAGGCAGCTAAAATGGTACAAAGGCCATCTGAGAAGGACCAGATCCGAATGCTGATGAAGAATTTACAGCCAGTGTATCAAGAAAAGATGAGGTTTCAGTCAATCAATACCTTTACCGAGGTTTTCGATGTCGGGACAAGGATAGAGGATGCAATCCAAGAAGGGGTAATTAAGAGAGAGGAGCAACCAAACCGGTATAGGAGACCAAACTAAGGGTCCAACGGAGGACAAACGGGGGGTCACTCTGGCCTCACCGACGTCAACACACTAAATGAGCCGGAAAAGAAGTTTGACATAACACCAAAGAGAGGAGGAGACAAAACACCAAGGAAGTTTTCAGATCTGGGAGTGTCACTATTAACTGCCCTCGATAGACTGTTAGCAAAGGGGCATCTCCGTCAGTTGGAACCTCGACCTCTACCAAGTCCACTTCCACCAAATTTCCAAGGGGACCTCTTTTGCAAATATCTTCAGCAGAAGGATCACTCAACGGATCGGTGTATGAGATTAAGGCACGAAATCCAGGACCTCATTGATAACAAAGTAATTTCGGAACCACCTGCCAAAGCTCCGAACGTTACTAGAAATCCGCTTCCAAATCATCAAGCTGTGCCACCACCACAGGGTCTTTATTTCTTGGGGGTAGAAGAAGCAACCTTCGATCCGTCCAGGCTAATCACTAAGGCCGAGACACCAAGGAAGCCATACCAACTGCCGAAGGATTCAACGATCTGTACTTTAGAGGATCAGCCGGGGAAAAGTGAAATAGAACAGTCAGACTGGTGGGTTCAAGGGAGTGATAGTCGAAGCGTGAGTCAAGTGAAAGACGATCTTTGGTATGAGAGCGACAAGGAAGCAGAGGAGGTGGAGGATACTTTGAAAATCAGTCCAGAAGTTGACAATCTGTGGGCAAGGGAAGAAGTCAATCATTTAACTCGATCAGGCAGGCACTTTAAACCGCATGAGCTAGAGGAAGATAATCCGAGGGGGGAATTGGACAAGGGAAAGGGGAAAATGAACGAAGAAGAGGAAGAAGATAGGGTTCTTAAGCAGATGAAGAAAACCCAGGCTAATATCACCATTTGGGGGTTATTGATAGCATCAAAATGCCACAGGCAGGCAGTGTTGGACGCCCTTAATCAATCTGATGTTCCAATCAACACAGCACCAGAAGATATCGTGGGAATGATTGGCAGAATCCCGACCTTGGCTATCACCTTTTCCTCAAATGACGTACCCCCTAGAGGATCCATACTCAACAAGCCGTTGTATGTCACTGTTGAATGTTTGGGGAACACCGTGCCCGCCTGTCTCGTTGACAATGGGTTTGCTCTGAATGTATGCCCTTTTCGAACAGCCAAACGGATGGGTTTAGATGAATCGTCCTTCGTGCCGTCCCACAAAAGGTCAGGGCATATGAAAACACTCAGAGAGCAGTCATGGGCATCATCTCTCTTAACCTTGTCGTTGGACCAGTGGATAAACAAGCTAAATTTCAAATCATTGATATCCCCGCCTCTTTTAATTTATTACTAGGGAGGCCATGGTTGGAAAGCTTGGGTGCCATACCATCCACCATTCATCAAAAGGTCAAATGTGTTTGGAAGGGCAAGGTCTGCGACATCCTCGGGGATAGCTGGATGTAGGAAAAATCGGTTTAAAAATTATTTTAAACACGCAGCGAAAAAGATTCAGTTATAATAACTGATTGGTATCCCAGGATCTACTACTCACTAATTCTATAGGTGCGCACAAGAGGGGACAAGATTATACCTTGGTGTCTTGAATCCAATTCTGATATCTTCAACCTTGGTGATGCAGCAACGTCCACTAGGTTGTCTTCACCCTTATGTCTCCTGTGGATGCCTGCCGGAAAGACTAGAGATGGTGGGATCTCTAATATAGAGGATAGGAAGGTTTAGGAAGACTAAAACAGTTTCTGCAGCGTCTGGTTAATAAAAATGACGAACTCCTTTTCCACAATGCAGCTGCCCTATTTATAGATTTCCAGAACCGACCTAGACTTCGAGCGATCGAACCATTCTCGATCGATCGAGACTGCCAAGACTTCAATCGATCGAAAATACTTCAATCGATTGAACTTGTCTTGACAACTTCCTCATGTGTTTTTCCAAGTATCCTGGCGGAGCTAAGAGTGGGACCTCCTAGGCTCTTTGTTGTTGGCTCAGACTAGTTTGTTAATTACCGTGACCAAACTCTTTGATCAGCAAACTAACTAACTAGTGAGTTAACGTTTACTCCATTATAAAACGATAACTGAACTCCAACGCAAAAGAACATATCCGAAGCGATAACTAGACTTGTATGTTGTATTAATGTCCCTCTACCTTCAGCATTCGTAATCATATTCAGGTAGTCGGATAACTGTTACTGTCAACCTGAATCATGATTACTTCTTGTATTCCTTGAGTCCCATTCACCTCTCATGATTACCAAACATATTGATAACTCTTATCAACAAGACTGCAGTACTCAGTAATCGACTTGGTGACATTCTCAAGGGAATGCTTACTTTGAAACAGAGGGTAGATTCTGTCTTAACAATATATGTTCACAACCCTATGAATATGACATACCCAAGATACCCAGGTGTTGATCTTCTATAGACCTCACTGATTGGTAAGTCAAAGCAGCCATATCAACAGTCTGTGTTCATAATCGTCTCAAGATTAAGAACACGTACCTTATACAAGTTATGAGTTCCTATCGACTGATTGATAGTCTTGAGTGTCAATAGGAAAGCTCAGGTCCGTCAATGCACTATAAGCACTAGCATGTTAACCAAGAGTTATACTCTAGTGATTGATATTATTCACTCCATCCAATGGTAGTTAATCATGCTACAGTGTAAACCTGATGAGATATCCAGTCTCATCATCCACTGTGACACATTCTAAGTAACAAAGAATAGTAATTCGTATCTCACTTGTATGTATCTCATACATACACAAATTACTTACTATGATACTTAAGGATAACAATCATCTCATGAAAGAAACATACATAACTAAATGTAAAGCTGATATCCATATATTAAAATGTCAATGTCTCATATATAAAGTAATGGTTTGAGGGCACAAACCCAACAAACTCCCACTTGCACTCATAACCATTCAGAACTACATGTAAGACCTAGACTATCTAGATGACGATCAAAGACCTTTTGTGGCAAGGCTTTTGTAAACGGATCAGCAAGATTGTCAGCGGTGGCAATCTTGGTGATAGTCACATCTCCACGTTGAACAATATCTCGGATAAGATGATATTTCTGCTCTACGTGTTTTCCCTTCCCGTGGTTCCTTGGCTCCTTGGACTGAGCCACTGCCCCACTATTATCACAGTAAAGCGTAATAGGTGACAATGACACTGGTACCACCTCGAGCTCCATAAGGAACTTCTTGAGCCAAATAGCTTCCTTTACGGCTTCACAAGCAGCCACATACTCAGCTTCTGTAGTTGAGTCTGCAATGCATTTCTGCTTAATGCTCCTCTAACTAACAGCACCACCTCCCAAGGTAAAGAAATGTCCGGATGTTGACTTTCTCGAATCTTTATCTGACATAAAGTCTGAGTCAGTATATCCTACTGGAATTAACTCACTACCGCCGTACATAAGCATGTAATCTTTAGTCCTTCTCAAGTACTTAAGAATGTGCTTAACGGCTGTCCAGTGCTCTGGACCTGGATTCGATTGATATCTGCTAACCATGCCAACGGAAAAATAGATATCTGGTCTAGTGCATAACATCGCATACATGAGACTTCCAACTGCTGAAGCATATGGAATTCCTACCATGCGATTCTTCTCCTCCTGTGTCTTAGGACACTGGTCCTTGGAGAACGCTAAACTATGCCTGAAAGGTAACAAACCTTTCTTCGAATTATCCATTGAAAGCCTAGTTAACACTTTATCGATATAACCAGCTTGAGATAATCCCATTATCTTTCGCTTGCGATCCCGAAAGAGTTTTATCCCTAGAATATAGCTCGCCTCTCCTAGATCCTTCATATCAAAAGTACTAACTAGCCAAACCTTGACCGTTGACAATGCCGCTACATCATTTCCAATGAGTAGAATGTCGTCAACGTAAAGCACAAGAAAAGCCACCACTTTTCCTTCACACTTCTTGTATACACAAGGTTCATCCAGATTTTGTATAAAATCAAACGACTTGACTGCTTGGTCAAATCGGATGTTCCAACGTCTAGATGCCTGCTTAAGCCCATAAATGGACTTTTGCAACTTACATACCAAGTTACCTTTCCGACTAGCTATGAACCCTTCTGGTTGTTGCATATAGATGTCCTCCTCAAGATTGCCATTCAAGAATGCAATCTTGACGTCCATCTGCCAGATCTCATAATCTAGGCATGCAGCAATGGATAGGAGTATCCTGATGGACTTGAGCATGGCCACCGGCAAGAAGGTTTCCTCATAGTCAATGCCCTCCCTCTGAGTATAACCTTTCGCTACAAGCCCAGCCTTATAGGTCTCAACCTTTCCATCATATGCTCTTTTCCTCTTGTAGACCCACTTACAACCAATGGGTTTAATATTGGCTGGAAGTTCTACAAGATCCCAGACCTGATTAGAATCCATAGATTCTAATTCAGCCTTCATAGCTTTAACCCAATGATCTAAATCAACATCAGCCATTGCCTCTTCATATGTGGCAGGATCAGATTCAGATTCTATGGAGACAGCTTCAAAAACTTCTCCTAAGAACATGTATCTATCAGGCTGGCTGATAATCCTCCCACTACGACGAGGTACCGGTGCGGAAATGGGTGAAGAAGTGGTATTTTCTTGATTTACATCGTTGTTAACTGCGGGTTGGACTGAGGGCTCTCCTTCTATTTCTCTCAGATCTATCCTTCCCTTAGGTTTATGGTTCATGATATAATCATCCTCTAAGAAAACAGCATTTGTACTAACAAACACTTTATGTTCTCTTGGATCATAAAAATACCATCCATAAGTACCCTTTGGATACCCTACAAAATAATATACTTCTGATCTAGAATCCAACTTGCTCATCTTTCCTTTCAGCACATGTGCCGAACACCCCCATATCCGGAGATGTTGCAAAGAAGGCTTGCGCCTAATCCACATCTCCCGTGGTGTCCTGGGAATAGATTTGCTTTGTACTAGATTTAGTATGTATGCAGCGGTTTCTAAAACATAACCCCAAAGGAATAATGGCAACTTTGAATAACTCATCATTGACCTAGTCATGTCTAAAAGAGTCCGGTTCCTTCTCTCCGCTACACCATTCTGTTGAGGCATGCCAGGTGCAGTCAACTGTGACAAAATTCCATTCTGTACGAGGTGATCAATAAACTCATTAGAGAGGTGCTCGCCACCTCGATCAGATCGAATGGCCTTGATATGTGAGTCCAATTGCTTCTCCACTTCAGCCCTAAACTCTTTGAACTTTTCAAAGGCTTCAGACTTGTGCTGCATTAGGTACACATATCCATACCTAGAGTGGTCATCGGTAAATGTTATGAAATACTCATAACCACCCCTTGCTCTAATATTTTTGGTCCACACACATCAGTATGAACTAATTCCAACAATGCATTAGTTCTATTGCCCTTTACGAGAAAGGGCTTTTTGGTCATCTTACCCTCTAAACAAGACTCACAGACTTCCATTGGTTCGAGA
This sequence comes from Hydrangea macrophylla, assembly GCA_033977485.1. Lineage (NCBI taxonomy): Eukaryota > Viridiplantae > Streptophyta > Magnoliopsida > Cornales > Hydrangeaceae > Hydrangea > Hydrangea macrophylla. The sequence continues at coordinate 45,278,581 of CM066986.1, forward strand.
ACCAAATCGCCTAAGATCCCTTCTTTGACTAGTCTGCCTATCCTATTTAGATTAATATGGCCAAGCCTCGTATGCCAAAGCCTTGTTGGATTAGTGGAAGGTTCTTTTCTTTTAGATGGTATAGTTACCATTGAGTTATTAAGTTCCAAGCAAGAATCTTTAGAAATATTGGGAGTGATCACATACAAACCATTTGATTTAACACCAGAACATATAAAAGAACTATTTCTTTTAATAACAACTTCAGTTCCAAAATGAAAAGAATAACCATTATTCGATAAATTAGAAACTGAAATTAAATTACGTCTCATTGAAGGGACGTAAAGTACATCTAATAAAATCAATACTTTATTGTCTAGAAATTCTAAAACTACGACTCCTATAGAAACCGCAGAAACGGTTGCATTAGAACCTAGAGTAAGTATGATTTACCCATCACTGCACCTCCTGGTTGATCTGAACCCCTGCAATGAATTACAGATATGGTTAGTCGCACCAGAATCAATGCACCAAGTGTTTGAAGTATCCGTAATAAAACTTACTTCAATCACATGTGATTCAATCATACCTTGAACTCTTGTAGCTAAGAATTCTGGATAGTTCCTCTTCCTGTGGCCCTTCTCACCGCATTAGAAACACTTTCCTTTGCCTTGGCCACCCACCTTCCCTTTGCCCTTACCTTTTCCCTTAGCTTTTGCAATCTTAGGGACCGGTCCAACACTTGGACCACCAGTGCCAGCCTTCTTCTTCCCTTTCTTTCCTTTCGGTGTAGATCAGGAAGAGGAAGGCCTTTTCTCAACGTTCAAGACGTTGATCCCAGGTGTGATCACCCCTTTCCGCTGCCAAAAGAGAACTCATCAATTCGCTCATTGAAAAATTCATTTGATTCATATTATAGTTAAGTTTAAATTGAGCGAATGAAGGCGACAGCGAATTGAGGATCATATCAACTTGGGTCTGTGCATCGATGTTGGCACCTAGGGTCTCCAGCTCGTTTAAATAACCAATCATTTTTAAAACATGTTCCTTGACTGGAGTCCCTTCCGACATCTTTGCACTCATTATCTTTTGCATGGCTACCTGTCTAGTAGGCCTGCCATGCTCCCTGAACATCATTTTCAGGGATGTGATAATGTCACTGGCAGAATCATTCGATTGGAATTGGTGTTGCAACACACCAGCCATTGAGGCCAGAATATAGCAACGAGCCATTCCATTCGACTTCTTCCATTTGTCGAACTCGCGTCTGGCAGCTGCCGAAGCATTTGCCGCGGGTTCTTCGGGGCATGGGGTGGTGAGGACATATATGTGATCCTCCGCAGTTAATACAATGTCAAGGTTTCATTTCCATTCAGTGTAGTTATTTCCAGTTAACTTGTTTTGAGTGAGTATGGTGGAAAGTGGACTAAATGTAGATCCAGACATTATGATTTACTGTAAAAATCAAAAGACAAAATAAATATGAATATCAGATTTCACAGTTTGAAATAAAAGAATCCTTAAAACTCTTATTTTAAAACAAAGTCGCCGAAATATCGAACTGAAAGAATAAAGCCTCCGTGTGGTGGTCAATGTTCGATCTTTCGATTAATCATGACTTGTCCGCTATGCAACTCTTGCAAAACAAGTTATGACTCCCGATCCCTTTTGATCTCTAAGTTTATGAATAATGTCCCATGTGGGATCCCTTATCCATAGCTTAGCTAGTGTGTATCATTAACTAGGATCCAATCACAACCGTCTCAAGTAGCGCCTTCGTATGGTGGTCACCCTCTAACACGTCTGATTGATCCTATCAAAAGAAGTTCACATCTAGTAACCAATGAGTAATGCACCCTCTGTATGGAATGATCACCCCTGGCGAGGTGACACAGAATGCTCCACTCATCTTACAGTGAACCGTTAATGGAAGATCGTGGGTGTTTAATAAGATCCTCTCCCACTAGATTTAGTAAATAAGGATTTTGCTTTTGAAAAATGTTTCCACACATTACCCATAAACATCCAATGTTCACTAATGCGTTGAAATGGTTTTTGAATATTATTTTAGAAAACTTGTTTTACGTGCATGCAAGTAGTAACAATATAATTAAATGCCAATCACAAACCAAGCACATAAAACCAAAAAACTAAAATTGAAAATAAAGACATCCAAACGATGCCTTTATCTCCCACGGCTCTATCTCCATAGAACCTCCTTTTGGTTTGATCGCCTCCAGCTCCATCTTCATGGACAACGGCTCCTTGCTCCATCTTCATGGATTTTCTAATTCTATTACATTTGTCCTATGCTTCTTTCGAAGCTTACAATTTATCTAGAAATAGAAATAGCAACAACAAAATAAAAGGCTAAGGAAACCGGTGCGACTTTCCTTTTCGTAGGATTGAAGTCGCAGTGCCCTTTACATATGCCTTAGTACTAAACCAAACTTAAATTACAACATGCACCAATCTCAAACAATTTAAATACAAAATTTAAAAGTCTTGGTGCCATGGTAGATAGTGACTAAACTAGCTGCAAAAGAGTTAGTCGAACACACATCCATGCATATATAACAATTGGAACCGCTAATTGATTCACACAGTACATAAACTCTTTACATACTGAATTAGAACTTAAATCAGCATCTTACTTCTCTGTCACAGTTCGATCGATCGATGACCATTCGATCGCTCGAACCTTCGATCGATTGAACATTGTTCAATCGCTTGAACATTCTATTTCACATAATGATTTGAAAATTTTGCAGGATATTTTAAAATTAAAGTTTTTAATTTCAAAATTCTTTAAAACTGTGAAATAGAGAACCTGACAAAGAGTCTGTCTCGATCGATCTAACGACATTCGATCGATCGAACACCAGAAGGTTTCGATCGATCGAAAACTATTCGATCACTTGAGTACAGAGAATGTTCGATCGATCGAAAGATGATCGATCGATCGAACCCGCTTTGTATCCTATGCAATCACAGATTTGTACTCTGCTTCGATAACACTGCAGAAACATATCTGTGATGATGCAGTTTCAAAAACAGTTCTAAAATCAACATGTAAGTCAAAATAGTGTTCCAAAAACGCATCTATAGATCCAAACGAGCATGGCTCTGATACCAATTGTACGAAAAACCGGTTTAAAAATTATTTTAAACACGCAGCGGAAAAGATTCAGTTACAATAACTGATTGGTATCCCAAGATCTACTACTCACTAATTCTATAGATGCGCACAAGAAGGGACAAGATTATACCTTGGTGTCTTGAACCCAATTCTGATATCTTCAACCTTGGGGATGCAGCAACGTCCACTAGGTTGTCTTCACCCTTATGTCTCCTGTGGATGCCTGCCGAAAAGACTAGAGATGGTGGGATCTCTAATATAGAGGATAGGAAGGTTTAGGAAGACTAAAACAGTTTCTGCAGCGTCTGGTTAATAAAAATGATGAACTCCTTTTCCAGAACGCAGCTGCCCTATTTATAGATTTCCAGAACCGACCTAGACTTCGAACGATCGAAGATCTTCGATCGATCGAACCTTCGATCGATCGAACCATTCTCGATCGATCGAGACTGCCAAGACTTCAATTGATTGAACATACTTCAATCGATCAAACTTATCTTGACAACTTCCTCATGTGTCTTTCCAAGTATCCTGGCGGAGCTAAGAGTGGGACCTCCTAGGCTCTTTATTGTTGGCTCAGACCAGTTTGTTAATTACCGTGACCAAACTCTTTGATCAGCAAACTAACTAACTAGTCAGTTAACGTTTACTCCACTATAAAACGATAACTGAACTCCAACGCAAAAGAACATATCCGAAGCGATAACTAGACTTGTATGTTATACTAATGTCCCTCTACCTTCAGCATTTGTAATCATATTCAGGTAGTCGGATAACTGTTACTGTCAACCTGAATCATGATTGCTTCTTGTATTCCTTGAGTCCCAATCACCTCTCATGATTACCAAACATGTTGATAACTCTTATCAACAAGACTGCAGTACTCAGTAATCAACTTGGTGACATTCTCAAGGGAATGCTTACTTTGAAACAGAGGGTAGATTCTGTCTTGACAATATATGTTCACAACCCTATGAATATGACATACCCAAGATACCCAGGTGTTGATCTTCTATACACCTCGCTGATTGGTAAGTCAAAGCAGTCATATCCACAGTCTGTGTTCATAATCGTCTCAAGATTAAGAACACGTACCTTATACAAGTTATGAGTTCCTATCGACTGATTGACAATCTTGAGTGTCAATAGGAAAGCTCAGGTCCGTCAATGCACTATAAGCACTAGCATGTTAACTAAGAGTTATACTCTAGTGATTGAGATTAATCACTCCATCCAATGGTAGTTAATCATGCTACAGTGTAAACCTGATGAGATATTGTGGATACCGGGATTCCACCGCTTCTCTCTTGTTTGAGATTGTTTTGAAGTTGATTTGAATCAAGGAAAGAAAACGAAAGGTCTGTTGAAAACAGATACAGAGTCGCCACTTGGTCTTTAAGGAACCAAGAAACCTAATTTTGACTCACCCAAGCGGATAAGGGCACCGGCCCTTCATAACCAAAGAACTTGGTTCGGGGTTTTGGTACGAGAGAGGAAGGAGCCTTTGTCGCGACTAAAACACCCTCAACTCGCCCCGTCTTTCGACGGGCCTCAATTAGCATCCAAATAATCATCTTATACTATCTATGGTTCGACAAATAATACTATGATAGTATATTACATCACATAAGGAGATTTGAAATTGGAAGATCAAAATATAAGATATCATTCATAAGATCTAGGCCAAATATCATGCAATGTAAAGTGAAAGATCACACAAATAAACCTAGGAAAGATCGTCTAATCATGTATCAAATAATCAAGACTTCCTAATCTAAAGGGGGACATGAATTGTTATTGAAACAAATAAGCAAAGAAATCAAAATATGCTTAGCAAGGCTAGAATGATGCATGTTAATCTTTGAGAAAAGAAGATCTCTCAATCCCCGGGACGGATGAGAAAGGATGATTAGATCAAAGGGGAAGCATGAATATGTGATCAAGTTCATTCCTTATAATCTTCTTGGATTAAGAGTTACAAAAACCCCAAATCTTGCATGAATGCAATGTATGTATCTAAAATGTGCAAAGGTTGTAGTGTGTTTTGTGTACATGGATTTCTAGAGTGACTTAGAAGTCTAAAATGTGCATGAATGAAGGGATTAAATCAACATGGGATATATACAAATGTAGTATGAACTACTTCCTAAGATGTGAGCTAATTTGGAATGCATATGAGCATCAAATCAAAGAATAAAAGTTGAAATGTGCTTGCTGTGAATAGTGGACAGACTGCATGTGTTACTTTGCAACATTATAATGGGAGGTCAAACGTGCCTAGAAAAAATGTGAGAAAAACCTGAGATCATTCTAATTGTGTCTAGAAAATAACCCAAAAAGCCAAACATCAATAGCTATCACAGATTAAAAGAAAAAAATCAGAATGTACACATGACTCAGAAACAAAAGCTGTACTGTTGACTGATTTTGTATGATTTTTCATAAATCAAAGAAAAGGTTTATGATGACCCATTATATACCAAAAGTTTCCTAAGACACCCAAGTTTTATAAAAAAAATAGAAAAGATATATGTACAGTGATGAAAATATCCAGAATAAGTGCAAGAAGTTGGGTGAACATTCTGTGAGAACAGAGGCAGATTATGAATATGAACTTCTTACATCCAAAACAAATACTTTCACATCTCTATAATTGATGGGAAAAATTAGGGACGAACTATGATGTATTAGGAAGGTTTTCCAAGTGGTTTCATCATCATAACTTGAGTATTTAATTCAAAACAAATCTTTGAATCTAAACAGCTCACTGTTTTGGGTCATGGTTTTGGAAATTTTAGGGAAAACAAAGTTTTGTTTCTTGAAACCAAATTAGAGGGATTGAGAGGGGTTTTGAAATAGATGTTTTGAAAATATATTTTCAACACTCAATAAGGTTTATGACCACTTAGAATACCAACATCAAACTCATCATTAAGAATCTCCAAAATTGTTGGAGAGATTTATTTTTATTTTTAAACATAACTTCAATACATTTCAAGAATACCTTGGAAGTATTGAGGTTATGATCATCATCTATCAAACATGTTTTTGAGGTCAAGAGCTACTATCCATAAGGATTCACTCACCCCAAACTTCATGTCATCACTTAGATGATGATGAACTAGTAAGTAAATAAAGAAAAGAAAAAGAAATGAGATAAGGAGAGATGAACATATATATAATCAAAGCAAGTAAATAGTAATCAATAGATGATAATCAATGTGATTTTGGACTTGTAGCTTGGTGTTTCACTCATAGATTTTGACATTTGGACATGGAAGTAGCTTCCTAACTCAAGAATGCTCAAGAATGGTGATTGGGGGTGTTTGGAATGTGAAGTATATAGAAGGATAGTGGAAGAAAACAAGATTAAAACTCACTTTCTTTATGGAAAATCAATGGGAGATGCTCCCTTTCTCTCTTCTAAACCTATCTCTATCTCTTTTCTTCTCTACAACTTTTCAAGCTTTTCACTTGGCCCCCCCAAAATGAAGAGCAATGGGGGGTTTAAATAGGCCAATTTGGGGGTGGTTTTGGGGTTTTAGAAGTACTCCCATTGGTCCCAAACAACTGTGAACATAAAACTATGTCGTTTTAGCTTTCAATTAATCAAATTGGACCCCCCAAAAAATTACAAAAATGGACTCTGCGAGGTTTGAATGCCGCGGAGGCACTGGGCCAGTGCCGCGGCGGCACTGCTCCTCAGAAGCCCAGAAAATTACGTTTAGGCCCCCAGAGGTTCCGGTATTCGCGAAAAGGCCCTATTTCGTCTGAAATTCACAGAAAATGCATACGAACTCCAAATTGAGGTTGTGATATACCGTTGGAAAGGTAATGGAGTCTACTTTACATAAAAAATAGTTCGGGGATAGGTCACTTTGAAAAGTTTTGCGGTATTCGCGATAAAAGCTGATTTGATCGCCTTTTCCACCTTCGGAAATTCAAAATAAATTCGTTTTAAATCCAGGAATTATGTGCGATATACCGTTGGAAAGCTATTGACCTCTAGTATCCATGAAAAATATTTGAAAATTGTTTCGGTGCCCCGATTCCGAAGTCAAATCTTGGTCAAACTGGTCAAACTTGGGATTCCCGGGAAGTTCTGGGAACCTCTGGGAGCTCCCAGGAGCTGATGTTTTCGCTCGATTTTCTTTTGGAACTTGTTTTAATACTTTTCTCATGATTTAAAATGATTCTGGTGAATTCGGACGATTTCGGTCAAACTTGGTCAAACCTGGTCAAACCTTGGTCAAACCTAGTCAAACCTTGGTCAAACCGGTCAACGGGGACTTTCCGGGAACTTCCGGGACTTCCGGGGGTCTCTGGGAGCTGACGATTTCTTCCGGTTTTATTTAAAAACTTATTTTATCACTTTTCTTACGACGTAGTATGTTTTCAGAACTTTGGGACCAAATCTGGGAGTTTTCGGGCTTTCAGGGGCATTTTGGTCATTCTGAGCATTCTGAGAGATAGAGCTGACTTCCGAGAGTCCTTTTGAGTCTTTTACGATCATTGTGAACCACCAAGCTATGGGTCTCCTAAATCTGATAGCCGACAAAATGGGGTGTCTACAGATATCTAGTCTCATCATCCACATCGACACATTCTAAGTAACAAAGAATAGTAATTCGTATCTCACTTGTATGCATCTCATACATACACGAATTACTTACTATGATACTTAAGGATAACAATCATCTCATGAAAGAAGCATACATAACTAAATGTAAAGCTGATATCCATATATTAAAATGTCAATGTCTCATATATAAAGTAATGGTTTGAGGGCACAAACCCATCCCTCTCTTTCCCAATTCAAAACGCATAAAACAAAAATTGACGCGAATGAGGCCAGAATGGGCACTTAAAGTAAAAGAGGAGGTTGAAAAGCAATTAAAAGCCGAATTTTTGATGGTCACCGAGTATCCTGAGTGGATTGCTAACATTGTGCCTGTCCCAAAGAAGGATGGTCGCATCAGGGTATGTGTTGATTTTCGGGATCTAAACAGAGCGAGCCCTAAGGATGATTTTCCTTTACCACACATCGACGTGTTGGTTGATAACACTGCGGGGCATGAGCTTCTGTCTTTCATGGATGGATTCTTAGGTTATAATCAGATCCTCATGGCGCTAGAGGATAGGGAGAAAACCACGTTCATCACTCCGTGGGGACGTATTGCTATAGGGTCATGCCGTTCGGGCTTAAGAATGTAGGGGCTACGTATCAGCGGGCTACTACCACGCTACTACACGACATGATCCACAAAGAGGTGGAGGTGTATGTGGATGATATGATTGTGAAATCCAAGGAGAGAGGAGGGCACCTAGAGGCTTTGAGAAAGTTCTTTGGGAGATTGAGGGAGTTCAAAATGAGGCTAAACCCGCAAAAATGCACCTTTGGAGTCACTACTGGAAAATTATTGGGGTTTCTCATTACTCAGAGGGGAATAGAGGTGGTCCCCATCAAAATAAAAGCCATAACCAAAATGAACCCACCAAAAAATGAGAAAGAGCTGAGAGGATTCCTGGGTAGAATACAATTCATAAGCCGTTTTATCTCAAAACTCACCATGACCTGCGACCCGCTATTTAAGTTACTCAGAAAAGGAGAGAAGTTCGAGTGGGATACCTTGTGTCAGAAAGCTTTCGATAAGATCAAAACTTACCTCCAAAACCCACCTGTTCTGTCACCACCTTCACCCGGGAAGCCTCTACTGTTGTACCTTTCTGTGACCGAAGATTCGATGGGGTGTATGTTAGCCCAAGAAGGAGAAGAGGGGCACGCGGAGAAGGAGATTTACTACTTGAGCAAAAGAATGGTCGGATATGAGTTAAAGTATTCACCCCTGGAAAAGGCCTGTTGGGCCTTGGTTTGGTGTACCCGCCCGCCGCCTTCGCCACTACATGCTAGCCTTCCCTATAATCCTGATATCCCGAATGGACCCATTAAAATACCTATTCGAAAAACTCGTCTTGACCAGTAGGATTTCCCGGTGGACCATGATGCTAGCCGAGTTTGATATCAGATATGTCACCTCCAAATCTGTCAAGGGGTGAGCCATCGTCTATTACCTAGCTGACTTCGCCGTGGAAACTGGGGAGAAGGGAGAATTCAAGTTTCCTGACGAAGGAGTGATGGAGGTAAGGGAGGATTTGTGGAAGATGTATTTCGATGGGGCCACCAATCAATTAGGCTACGGAGTCGGGATTATCCTTATAGCACTTGGTGGGACTCCTACCCCATTGGACGTCAAGCTTAAGTATAACTCAACCAATAACACGGCAGAGTACGAAGCATGCATAGTGGGAATAGAGGCGGCGCTGGCCTTAAAAGTCAAAAAAGTTGACGTGTTCGGAGATTCCAATTTGATCATATCCTAAGTACGGGGAGATTGGAGGGTGAAACACGAGAAGCTGAGGCCATACCATGACTATTTAGAATGTTTGAAAGAACAATTCAAGAAGATATCATTCTACTACCTTCTCCGGGAGAAAAACCAATTGGCCAATTCCCTGGCAACCCTAGCATCAATGATACAGATTCCTTCAGGGGTCACGATGGTCCCATTATCCATAGAAATCAGAAATCAGCCCTCATTTGAGACAGTAGCGGCCATAGAAGACGAAGGGGAAATACCATGGTATGTGGATGTGTGGAAGTTCATTAAACAAGGAGAATACCCCGAAGGAGCCTCAGAAAAGGACAGAAAGGCGATTCGACGATTCGCAGCTCAATTTGTGATTTATGCAGATAAGCTATGGAAGAAATCCTACACCGGGTATAATCTGGAGTGCCTATATGGGAAAGAAGCTAAGAGAATGATGGAGGAAATACATGAGGGAGTGTGTGGACCCCACATGAATGGGCACATGCTGGCAAAGAAGATCATCCGACAGGGATATTATTGGACAACGTTGGACAAAGACTGTTGTGAATATGTTAGAAGGTGTCACAAGTGTCAGATTCATGCAAATCTAATGCACACCCCGCCATCACAACTCTATAGCATGACCACCCCTTGGCCATTTTCCGTATGGGGGATTGATATCATTGGTGAGATAGTTCCGAAGGCTTCCAATGGGCACCGATATATAATCGTGGCAATCGATTACTTTACCAAATGGGTAGAGGTAGCCTCGTACGCGACTTTGAAAGCCAAAGACGTGGTGAGTTTCATTGAGAAGAACATAATCTGTAGGTATGGGGTCCCGAATGAATTTATCTCCGATCATGGCAGTCATTTCCAAGGAGAGGTTATCCCGCTCTTAGAAAATTATAAGATCACTCGCCATCAGTCATCCCCGTATAGGCCTCAGACGAATGGAGCAGTAGAAGCGGCGAATAAGAATGTTAAAGCAATCTTGGGAAAAATGACGGATACATACAAGGATTGGCATGAGAAGCTGCCATTTGCTTTATGGGGATACAGAACCTCGGTGAGAACTTCAATGGGTGCTACACCATATTCGTTAGTGTACGGGATGGAGGTGGTCCTTCTGATTGAGGTAGAAATACCCTCTCTTAGGATTTTGGCAGAGTGTGAGATCACCGAATTGGAATGGATACGAGGAAGGTATGAGGAGTTGATGTTGCTCGATGAGAAGAGATTGGCTGTAATAAACCACACTCGTGGATATTAGAAGAGAATAGCTCGTGCTTTCAACAAAAAGGTCCGCCCAAGGAAGCTTGATGAGGGTGACCTAGTCCTCAAAGAACTGAAAGTGCCCGTTCATGACCCCAGAGGAAAATTCAAACCCAACTGGGTTAGGCCGTACATCATAAAGACTCTCCTCTCTAGAGGGGCGGCCTATCTCATGGACCTGGACAGGGTTGAATTTAAGCAACCGATTAACCTCGATCGCCTCAAGAAATACTTTGCTTGAAACCATTTCTTTCAAAGCCTCCTACCTCGATGAACTACGCTCGACCTTATTCCCGCTAGGGGATACGTAGGCAACCTACTTGGTTCGGTCATTAAAAAAAAAAAGCATGTACTAAACTAGGGGCAAACTGGTATTTGCCCAGAACCACTTCGAAGCCCCAAAACCAGGGGAAAACTTCGTTTGTTATCCGAAAAACCCAGATATTTACCTAAAACCCATCTCTGGATCTCCTGGCTATCAAAATGAGTACTATAAAGAAACAGATGAGAATTCATGGTATAGAAAGAGTAAAGCTTTAAGCAAAACACAAAGCAAAGTAAAGAGCCAAGAAAAGACATTGAAAGGAGAATTTTTCATAAAAGATTAATCGAAGGAGTGAACACTTTGATTAAACATGTTAGAACTTTCCTAAAGATGACAACACTTCTTGAAGAGAAAAATAAGGAAAATCACATTCAAAAGCGTAAAAGGATAAGCAGAACTTGTCGGAAATTTTTAAGAGCTTTGTCTTGTTTGTCTTACTTTCATCAATACAAGCCTGTCTCTAGATCAGTGTTTGAATCTGAAAAAGGTACTCAGTTGTGGGCACAATCGAAGCCGGGATTCTCCGGAAAGGAGCTGAAACTCTTCCATGCCAAGCCTCGATAAAAGCCTTCACAACAGAAGGGCGCAAAGTAGACCCTCTAGTAAAATCAGCAGTAACAGTCTCATTAATGTCATGCAAGAGCCCGAACTAGCGGACCACCCGATGGGAATGTAGAAAGTAGTAGCACGCAAGCCCAGCAGCCAGATGCCGGGTCGCCCAGGAAGACGTACAGCAATAGAGCGATGAATCCACTGCGGACAGATCCAGCAGATATCACTGGAAGAGAGGCCTTGGAGCCAACCGAGTCATGCATCGGCAGAGTGAAATAAGCTGTGAATCTCCATACGATCGTAAGGAAGTGACCCGCGAATATGGGAAGGGTGTATAAAGAGGTCCAAACGCTCCATGAGCCAAATCTACAGAACAAAAGGTGCCCCGACAGATAATATGGCCCCAGTAGCACGAGCATGATCCAGTCCTATCAGAGTCTTGCCGAGAACCAGCATGACTGCACTCTTTATCTCTCTCAAATCGCAGGCAATGGGTATGAGAATGTCGGAGGATGACTGAAAGAGAAAATAAGAAAGCATAACAATCGATAGAGCGCTACGTCGTATAACTTGATACCCGCTGTCGTAAGGATCCCCAATGAGAGGATAAACCGAGGAGAGGCACTCGAAGTCGACCTGTTTGTCTTGAATGAAAGAGTCTGCGGCACCACGGGATATATGGAGAAGAGCCGCCAAGTCCTGAACATACCCAGCTTGCACCGGAGGAACAGTCAGATCCGCGGAAGGGTCGGTATAAAGGATAGCACTGAACTCTTCAAACAAAGGACAAATCTCTTGATGACTGAAACGGAAGACGTGGAGCGAAGGATCCCAACATTGGGCAGCAGCTTGAAGCAAACTTTCGTTTAGAATCATTCGTTGGAAAGAGAAGAGGTCATTTAGCCTGAAACACTCGAAGTTGAGCTTATCGATACCGGAGAGGGTATCCATCTACGGGAAAAGGATTTGAGAGCTAACGGGGGCCATTTGAGAGAGGGGAAAACGAAGAAGGTAGTGTTTTGCGGAGTTTTGAAGAAAAGATGGTATAAATGGAGGTAGATCTGCCTGGAGTCAGGGCGGCATTCAGTAAAGTAGAACGGCACTCGACGAAGTGCCACGTGGCAGTCCGTGAGTGTCGTTGCGGCATTTGCTGACTGCCACTACGGCACTCACCGAGTGCCGTTGAGACCTAACTGAGTGCCGTTCTGAGTTTTTTGTTGGCCAGGGTCTGTTTGTAACACTTTCAGCCCACCTGCAAATAGAAAACTAAATAAAGAACAATAAAATGTGCGCTTCATGCAGCACGTGCAACAAAGACCAAGCCGTGATCGTATACATTCATTCATTTCATTTACTTTCATTTCGCGATAAGAAAAAGAAATCGAAGCATTCAAAATTAAAATAAAGAAGGGACCAAGCTATGGTCCCACATACGGCGGGCAAGAGAAAATGTAAAAGAGGGTTCAGCATAATAAAAGGACCAAGCTATGGTCACGCATACGGTGAATGAGCATAATGAAAAGCAGAAAATATAAAAGACATCCAAGTGTCTATCCTACCAGCTATCCTAAAGCCGTCATCAAAATAAAGTGTATGTGTATATACAATCATCTGAATAAAGTATATATCCTCCCGGAACACTCAAAAGTAAAAGAGTAAGGAAGAAAGCAAGATCAGCCTCGACCCCGGCCTCGAGCCTGACGGGTCACACGCCTGAGGGGCTCCTCCTCTGACTCTGTCCCGCTCCTGCCGCCCCTGCCTCTACCTCCACCGCTGCCTCCGTCACTGCCTCCACCGCCCCGCCCCACGCCTCGTCCGGCACCGCCGTCTCCAGGGACGTCACTGATAGGAATGCCAAACTGCTGGAGCCGCTGCTGAAGCTGCCCCACCTGCTGAGATAAGACCCTGATCTCCTCCGCCTGAGAAAGAAGGGATGAATCCGAAATAAAGAAGTGTTGGAAGAACAAATGGGATTTTGAGAATAAAGGTGAAGATAATACCTGAGCCCTCAGCTGAGCCGCGGCAGTCGCTCAAGCTCCCTCAGCCTAAGACCAGCTGTAGACACCCCATTTTTTCGCAACCCAGTCATTTCAAAAATAAAGTGCTCATTGACACTAACCTGTCATTTTTTTGAATCATCTCAATCTGACCTCAAATGCAAAAGATATTACAAGTCAAAACTATGGGATCAAAAGGTCAACAATCTCACATGCACCCGACCACACATGACTATTGCTCATAACTATTGCTCCACATTTTTTGACAAAACACTTTCGGTGGATTCATAGAAGAGAAAAACAAAAAAAATAAAAAATAAAAACACCCAACACATGCTAGGATCCCATTCCCTCCTTTCTTTTCTTTTTCCTATCACTTCTTCCTTTGTCTCCCACTCACCTTTCTTTTTCTTTCTTTATTCCTCCCCCTCTTCTATTATTTCCAAGGGACATCCTGTTCATATCATCCAACTTCAAGTGTGAGTCCGTCAAGTGGCGTCCTGTTCATCTCATCCAGTCACAAGATTGAGTCCGTCAAGGGGCATCCTGTTCACAATCTCACTATTCCGTCAAGTGGCATCCCGTTTACATCTTCAGCACAGGAGTGAGTCCGTTAAGGGGCATCCTATTCACAATCTCACTATTGGGAATGAGTCCATCTACACAGGAGTGAATCTGTCAAGGGGCATCCTGTTCACAATATCACTATTGGGAATGAGTCTATAACACCCACATTTGTGTTATTTCATTTGCATTACATTGTCATGCATGATAATGTGATGTGGCGTGTCTTATGACACATGGTTGAGTGAGTTTTGACTCACGAGTTGATTTGGGTGTCTGTATTAGAGAACCCTCTGAGACTATGGTGATTGAGGATTTATTGTTTGTGAAGTCTCTCCGAGTATGAGACGGTCACTGTAGAACATTTTAAATGTTTATCTGAAAATAAATATTTACCTGTGTATTTCAGTATCTGTATTATTTTCTACTTTAGAGTTTATTTCTGTTGTTAGATTTAGTATCCTAGTGAGGACGAATGAACACGCTATTAATTTGGTAGGCTAATTAGCAACTTCGGAAACGTCATATAGAAATTCGTGTTTTAGCGACCAAACGAAACTTAGTCGAAAACTTTTATAATTTTGAAGTTTCACTTATAAAGCTAAGAATAAGCTGTCTAGAAAGTTTCAGAGACTGATTAGGAGTTTTGAAAACTCGTGGGGAGGAAAACGTAATTTCCAAAAGAGTTGCCTATATATAGATAGAGATGGATGAGATATTTTCTCATAACTTCTAACCTAATTTCAAAAGGAGGCCAAAAGGGGGCTAGAGAGAGATTTAGTTGCTTTAAGCTTTGCGACGCCAAACGACGACCTTCCGTCAGTCTGTTTTCTCCCAGATTTCATATTCGAGCTCCTCGAGGTAAGAGCTTCATTTTGATACCTATTAGTGCCTGTTTGGCTAAGTTTTCTGAAAAGTTATTTTCTAGAATTTTTCATAAAAGTTGATAAATGGAATTTTGATCCATAGGAATTGTACTAGACGGATTTCTGCACGTTCTTTGTGCACGGGTTTTCTTTGAATCGAAGTTTAAGAGCGTAAATCGAAGGTGAGTGATTCAACTATGTTTTGGAATGATTTCTTGGCATGTATTCATGTTATGTTTGAATAGCATGTATTAATTCTTAGAGATATATTGTGTAGTTCATATTGGGCATTTATATTAATAAGTAGGCTCAACAGCACGGTGATATGTTTTGATTACCGCGAGCATGGTGATATGTATTTGAGCATGTTAAGTTGCTTATGTGGGTCAGAAGGAGCACGTGGTCACCGTGCCATTTTGTGGAGCCGATATAGGCATTAAGGTCGCACGATTGAAGAGAAGAATCGTGGGTCTTACCCTTTCGCGTGGACTTATTGGCGAGGAGTCGCGGATTGGGAGTATGGACGGGCACGTGAGTCTCCGGCGACTAGTATGAAATGTAGAGATGTGAATGCAGACATGTTTATCATTCATGTACATATGTTGTTTTATTCACTAAGCTTTAGCTTAAACAAATGGAAATATGTGTGGTTATTCAAATAACCATTTCAGGCGTTAATGCTGGCGAGGAATCGCAGAAGTGAGTACGGGGGTTGGGAGTTCTCTTGGAAGGCAACTTGAATGTAAATCTTATAGTTTTGGGATAATAGGATGTTGTAATAAGACTTTTTATTGTTTTAACTTATGTTTAACTTCGTACTTTGTATGATAGAATGGATTTTAAACCGTTGTAATAATTAGTGACATGTTGTAATCCTGCTTTAGAAATGTTTTAATACAGCTAAGTTTACTTTGGATTGAGTTTGGATTGAGTGGTTGATCATTGGTGAAAGTTAGAAAGCTTTTCAACTTGAAATTCTGCAGATTGGGCTGCTGTCAGGGGAGCAGTCGACTGGTCCGATGTTCAGTCGACTGAACCCCTGTGTTTGCTAGCTATTGCTTCTTATTTTAGCAAAAGCAGTCGACTGGACCCCGCCTTAGTCGACTGGACCCCCTAGCCTCAGTCGACTGGAATTGCTATTAAATTCCCTGCCTTCCTCTGTCGACTGAGCAGTCGACTGAGCAGTCGACTGAACCTCTGGTTTTAAAATGTGTTTTGTTTTCCACTACGTGTGTTCTTCAAACTAAGATTTGGGAATGTTAATGAATTGGTTTAGCCTCGATGGCGTGCCACGGGCTCCGGTTCCGCTATTGTGGGATCGGGCTGTGACATTTAGTGGTATCAATGCATAAGTTTAGAGCCTTGAGAACGAGTGACGTTATATATGCTGAGTGACGTCGAGTGGAGTGTGTAATTGTGAAGATAATTGTTGTCATTGTAGAAATGCTTCATGCATTAGCATTTGTTGATTGTGATGAACTGTGCACATATATCTATATTGTGGCATAGCATGCATGGTCATTATGCATTGAACTCAACAGGGGAAATATTTGAAACGTTATGGCTGATCCACCAAGAGAATTATCACTGCATTCGCGGATGGACCAAATAGTGAATATGGTGGGAAATTTCATACAAGCGGTAAGTGAAAGAGAACAGATGAACGTTCAACCTCCACAAGTGGAAATTCGTTATGTCAATGCACCATCGACACCACGACCTCAACACACAATCGTGGAACAGTTTCATAAGTGAAAACCGACGTTGTATCATGGACAAGTTGACATAGACTTGGCCGATCATTGGATGATGGACATGGAAAGACATTTCCGTCAGGTAATATGTACCGTTGAGGAGAAAATTTTGTGCGCATCCGGGACGTTGATGGGCGAAGCATTGGATTGGTGGAACAACGTGCTTGAACGAGGGAAGCCAACCATGTGAGAAGCATTTAAAGAAGAATTCAACAAACGTTTCTTCCCGCAATCTGCTTATACTCAGAAACGCCAAGAGTTTGCGAGTTTGGTTTAGGGAGATATGACCGTGGGTGAGTATGTTTCTCGTTTCAATGCCTTGTTACGATTTGGGAAAACTACCGTTCCGACTGATAGGGATAAAGCTCGTAAGTTTGAGGAAGGGCTTAGAGAGAATATTCGTGACCGTGTGGACATGTTGCAACACCCGACCGTTTCTCTAGTCGAGGAAGCAGCCCGTATAGCTGAGAAGAGTGTCGACCGATATCGACAAGGGCAACAAGGAAAGAGACCCAATGAAAATAGGGGCAAGAGCCAAGGGAATGCGAAGAAACCGTTCACACAAGGTTCAGGATCGAATATGGGTAGTCAAGGAGGAAGTGTGTTTGTTGGAGATTCGAGACCGTTGTGCCCAACATATAACCTGCGACACAGAGGAACCTGCTATCAATTGATCACTTGCTATATTTGTAAACAATTGGGGCATGTGTCTAGGAATTGTCCTTTGAATGCAAATTCGACTACACCAAACACAACCTCGAACGCCAAGAGCTATAACCTAAAGATAAGAGGGAAATGTTTTGAGTGTGGCCAACCGGGGCATATAGCGAAGAATTGCCCAAGTAAAAGACAATCGGGAATGAGTACTGGTGCATCGAGTGTGCCAAGCGGGTCAAGGGTAGAACCTCAAGTAGATAAAGGGAAAGGAGTCGCGCAACAACAAGGACAATACTTCCAGCTCAGGCCGGGGAATACAGATGATACCGTCGTATCAGGTATTCTTCCTATTTGTTCGTATCCTGCACGTATACTTATGGTTCTGGTTCAACGCATTCATTCGTATCACGTGATTTTGTTAAGCGTTTAACTGTTAAGTCAGAACCGCTAGGATATGACTTGTGTGTATCATTGCCTAGTAGTGAACCGCTAGTTACTTCTTCGATATTCAAGTCATGTGAAATCAAGATAGGTGATAAAGTTTTGAGCGTTGATTTGATTCCGTTGACGGTGAATTACTTTGATGTTATCTTGGGTATGGATTGGTTGTCGGTTAATCAAGCCAAAATCAATTGTAAACAGAAGAGGGTTAGTTTCTATCCGTCAGGGCGAGAAGAGTTTACTTTTCAGGGAAAGGGAGTAATCGTACCGCCGTACTTGATATCGGAGATTCAAGCAAGTAAGATGTTGAAGAAGGGTTGTTCGGGTTTCTTATGTTCAATTGTCGACACGCGAGTTCTTGGGCCACTAATAGAAGACATTTCAATAGTTCAAGAATTTCCAGATGTTTTTCCCGATGAGTTACCCGACGTATTGATTGAAAGAGAGCTTGAGTTCACAATAGAAGTAGTACCAGGGTCACAACCGGTATCCAAAGCACCGTACCGAATGGCACCGATAGAGTTGAAAGAATTGAAAGTTTAGTTAGAAGAACTGTTGGAGAAGGGTTTTATCCGACCAAGTGTTTCGCCGTGGGGAGCTCCAGTTTTGTTTGTGAAAAAGAAAGATGGAACAATGCGTATGTGCATCGACTACCGAGAGTTAAATAAGTTGACCGTCAAGAACAAGTATCTGTTGCCGCGAATAGATGACTTGTTTGATCAGTTACAAGGGGCTCAGGTATTTTCAAAGATCGACTTGAGATCCGATTACCATCAGTTGAAAGTCAAAGAGGAAGATGTTGAGAAGACAGCTTTCAGGACTCGATATGGTCACTTTGAATTTTTGGTTATGCCATTTGGAGTGACAAATGCTCCAGCTGCTTTCATGGACTTGATGAACCGTGTTTTCAAGGATTATTTAGATGAGTTCGTTATCGTGTTCATAGATGACATCTTAATCTACTCCAAAAGCGTTGAAGATCACGAGCATCATTTGCGATTAGCTTTACAACGATTGCGTGAAAAGAGATTATTCGGCAAATTGAAGAAGTGTGAGTTTTGGTTGACCGAGATAGCTTTTCTTGGACATATAGTGTCGGCAAAGGGAATTTCTGTAGACCCTCAGAAGATAGAAGCAGTTACCAACTGGGCGAGACCAACGAATGTGACAGACATCAGAAGTTTCCTAGGATTAGCTGGGTGTTACCGGAGATTTGTAAAAGACTTTTCACGTATAGCAATGCCGATGACACAGTTAATGAGGAAAGATATTGCTTTTGTTTGGAGTCCAGAATGTGAAGAAAGTTTCCAAGAGTTGAAGGGTCGACTAGTGAAAGCACCAATATTAGCTGTTCCGTCAGGGACTGAAGGATTTATTATTTACAGTGATGCTTCATATAGAGGTTTAGGTTGCGTTCTTATGCAAGGTGATAAAGTCATTGCGTATGCGTCGAGACAACTTAGACCGCACGAGAAGAATTATCCAGCACATGATCTAGAATTGGCCGTCGTGATTTTTGCATTGAAGATTTGGCGTCATTATCTATACGGGGAGAAATGTGAGATATACACGGATCATAAGAGTTTCAAGTACTTGTTTACACAACGAGATTTGAACATGAGGCAAAGGAGATGGTTAGAGTTGATGAAGGACTATGACTTGTCAATTCAGTAACATCCGGGCAAGGCGAATGTCGTCGCCGATGCTCTTAGTCGCAAAGTACCAACCAACACCGCATCAGATTTGACTTCTCAGAAAGAACTGATACGAGATATGGAGAATATGGAACTTGAAGTGATGCCGAGGATTGGAAGTGGCTTGATGTCGACGATGGTGGCACAACCACTCTTGATTCATGAGATCATAGAGAAACAACTTCTAGATGTGGCTTTGAAGAAGATTTGTAATGAGATTCCAATGGGCATACAACCGGGATTCACGTTTGAGAACAATGTGTTGAGATTGAGAGATAGAATTTGTGTACCTAGTGAGAAAGAGTTGAAACGGAACATCCTAGAGGAAGCACACAACACAAAGTATACCGTTCATCCGGGAAGCACCAAGATGTATAGAGACTTGAGACATGTTTATTGGTGGCCGGGAATGAAGAGCGAAATAGCACGCTATGTTTCACGATGTACGAGTTGTCAACAAGTAAAGGCCGAACGCCAAGTACCCTCGGGATTGCTACAACCGTTACCGATAGCCGAGTGGAAATGGGAACATATAACAATGGATTTTGTTAGTGGGTTTCCGAGGTCGAAGTGATCAAATACTATTATCTGGGTGATTGTTGACCGTTTGACGAAGTCGTCGCACTTCCTACCGCTCCGAACAACTAAGCCAATGATGTTAGCTAAGTTGTATATTCGCGAAATTGTGAGACTACATGGTATCCCAGTTTCTATCATTTCGGATAAGGATAGTAGTTTTACGTCGAAATTTTGGAGAGCCTTGCAAGAAGCAATGGGTACCAAATTACACTTTAGTATAGCTTTTCATCCTCAGACTGATGGCCAATCAGAGAGAGTAATTCAGATTTTTGAAGACATGCTTCGTTTATGTGTACTTGATTTTTAAGGTGATTGGGAAGACCACCTGCCGTTAATTTAGTTCGCGTATAACAACAGTTTTCAGTCAAGTATTGGAATGGCTCCTTATGAAGCTTTATATGGTCGTGTATGTCGTTCACCGATTAGTTAGACGAAAGTCGGAGAAAGAAAGATTGAAGGGCCAAAAATTGTACAAGAGACGACTGATAAGATAAAGGTGATTAGACAACGATTACTGACAGCCCAGAGTAGGTATAAGAGTTATGCCGACAAGCGCAGACGGCCGTTGGAATTCGATGTAGGAGACTTAGTGTATTTGAAGGTGTCACCTTCAAAGGGAATAACTAGATTTGGTAGATACGGGAAACTCAACCCGAGGTTTGTAGGACCTTTTGAGATCATTGGGAGAGTTGGACCCGTAGCTTACCGTTTGAACTTGCCAAGCGAGTATGCTCAAGTTCATAACGTGTTTCATGTATCGTTGTTACGCAAATAATTAGTGGAAGAGAGAGATCAAGTGATGACTCCGACATCGAATGAGATTCAGAGTGATTTAACGTATGCCGCATATCCGATAGAGATCTTAGACCGGAAGGATCAAGTCTTACGAAATAAAGTAATATCGAAAGTGAAAGTGTTATGGCGTAGTCAAACTACGGAAGAGATGACGTGGGAGATAGAAGATGAGATGCGTACTCAGTATCCGCACCTTTTCGAGACTTGAGGTACAAGTTTGGGGACAAACTTCTTTTAAGGGGGAGAGTATTATAACACCCACATTTGTGTTATTTCATTTGCATTATATTGTCATGCATGATAATGTGATGTGGCGTGTCTTATGACACATTGTTGAGTGAGTTTTGACTCACGAGTTGATTTGGGTGTCTGTATTAGAGAACCCTCTGAGACTGTGGTGATTGAGGATTTATTGTTTGTGAAGTCTCTCTGATTATGAGACGGTCACTGTAGAACATTTTAAATGTTTATCTGAAAATAAATGTTTACCTGTGTATTTCAATATCTGTATTATTTTCTGCTTTAGAATTTATTTCTGTTGTTAGATTTAGTATCCTGGTGAGGATGAATGAACACGCTATTACTTTGGTAGGCTAATTAGCAACTTCGGAAACGTCATATAGAAATTCGCGTTTTAGCGACCAAACGAAACTTAGTCGAAAACTTTTATAATTTTGAAGTTTCACTTATAAAGCTAAGAATAAGCTGTCTAGAAAGTTTCAGAGACTGATTAGAAGTTTTGAAAACACGTGGGGAGGAAAACGTAATTTCCAAAAGAGTTGCCTATATATAGATAGAGATGGATGAGATATTTTCTCATAACTTCTAACCTAATTTCAAAAGGAGGCCAAAAGGGGGATAGAGGGAGATTTAGTTGCTTTAAGCTTTGCGACGCCAAACGACGACCTTCCGTCAGTCTGTTTTCTCCCAGATTTCATATTCGAGCTCCTCGAGGTAAGAGCTTCGTTTTGATACCTATTAGGGCCTGTTTGGCTAAGTTTTCCGAAAAGTTATTTTCTAGAATTTTTCATAAAAGTTGATAAATGGAATTTTGATCCATAGGAATTGTACTAGACGGATTTCTGCACGTTCTTTGTGCACGGGTTTTCTTTGAATCGAAGTTTAAGAGCGTAAATAAGAGGTGAGTGATTCAACTATGTTTTGGAATGATTTCTTAGCATGTATTCATGTTATGTTTGAATAGCATGTATTAATTCTTAGAGATATATTGTGTAGTTCATATTGGGCATTTATATTAATAAGTAGGCTCAATAGCACGGTGATATGTTTTGATTACCGCGAGCATGGTGATATGTATTTGAGCATGTTAAGTTGCTTATGTGGGTCAGAAGGAGCACGTGGTCACCGTGCCATTTTTTGGAGCCGATATAGGCATTAAGGTCGCACGATTGAAGAGAAGAATCGTGGGTCTTACCCTTTCGCGTGGACTTATTGGCGAGGAGTCGCAAATTGGGAGTATGGACGGGCACGTGAGTCTCCGGCGACTAGTATGAAATGTAGAGATGTGAATGCGGACATGTTTATCATTCATGTACATAAGTTGTTTTATTCACTAAGCTTTAGCTTAAACAAATTGAAATATGTGTGGTTATTCAAATAACCATTTCAGGTGTTAATGCTGGCGAGGAATCGCAGAAGTGAGTACGGGGGTTGGGAGTTCTCTTGGAAGGCAACTTGAATGTAAATCTTGTAGTTTTAGGATAATAGGATGTTGTAATAAGACTTTTTATTGTTTTAACTTATGTTTAACTTTGTACTTCGTATGATAGAATGGATTTTAAACCGTTGTAATAGTTAGTGACATGTTGTAATCCTGCTTTAGAAATGTTTTAATACAGCTAAGTTTACTTTGGATTGAGTTTGGATTGAATGGTTGATCATTGGTGAAAGTTAGAAAGCTTTTCAACTTGAAATTCTGTAGATTGGGCTGCTGTCAGGGGAGCAGTCGACTGGTCCGGTGTTCAGTCGACTGAACCCCTGTGTTTGCTAGCTACTGCCTCTTATTTTAGCAAAAGCAGTCGACTGGACCCCGCCTCAGTCGACTGGACCCCCTAGCCTCAGTCGACTGGAATTGCTATTAAATTCCCTGCCTTCCTCCGTCGACTGAGCAGTCGACTGAACCTCTGGTTTTAAAATGTGTTTTGTTTTCCGCTGCGTGTGTTCTTCAAACTAAGATTTGGGAATGTTAATGAATTGGTTTAGCCTCGGTGGCGTGCCACGGTCTCCGGTTCAGCTATTGTGGGACCTGGCTGTGACAGAGTCCGTCAAGCGGCATCCCGTTTACATCTTCAGCATTGGAGTGAGTCCATCAAGAGGCATCCTATTTCGCAATCTCACTATTGGGATGTCCGTCAAGAGGCATCCTGTTCACAATATCACCGTCGGGAGTAAGTCCGTCAAGTGGCATCTCATTATCATCAACACCAACCTTAGTTTAGGATTACGCGGCTTCACACTTCCTGACTACATCCCTCTTTCCCCAGCATGCATGAACTATGCTCGGTCTGATTCTCCCGATGGGAGATACGTAGGCAGCTCTAAGAGCTCGACCATACCCTTACTTTTACATTCTCGGTTAAAGTTTAAGATTATGCGGCTTCGCACTTCTAGACTACACCGTCTCTCACCATCTATCAGCTACCCAGGTTTGTACGAACCACGCTCGGTTTGATTCTCCCTACGGAGCTCGACCATACCCTCACTTTACTATATTTTCGGTTAGAGTTTGAGATTATGCGGTTATGCACTTCTCGACTACACCATCCCTCTTCTACTCGATTCTCACATGAATCCCCAACAGAGTCGTTCACCCTCTCTGGTAATGCTCTCATTCCCCAACGGAACTATTAGCCTACTCTGGTGGTACCCACAATCCCCACTTGTCTACATTGGCACCTCGAACTCACTTGCCTACGATGGCATTTCACATTCACTTGCCTACGTTGGCATCTCATACTCATTTGTCTACATTGGCATCTCATACTCACTTACCTACGATGGCATTTCACATTCATTTGCCTACATTGGCACCTCATACCCACTTGCCTACGATGGCATTTCACATTCACTCGCCAACGTTGGCACCTCATACCCACTTGCCTACGATGGCATTTCACATTCACTCGCCTACGTTGGTACCTCATACCAACTTGCCAACGATGGCATTTCACATTCACTCGCCTACGTTAGCACCTCATACTCACTTGCCTACGATGGCATTTCACATTCACTCGCCTACGTTGGCACCTCATACTCACTTGCCTACAATGGCATTTTACATTCACTTGCCTACATTGGCACCTTATTCTCACTTGCCTACAATGGCATTTCACATTCACTTGCCTACATTGGCACCTCCTACTCACTTGCCTACAATGGCATTTTACATTCACTTGCCTACATTGGCACCTCGTACTCACTTGCCTACGATGGCAATTCATATTCACTTGCCTACATTGGCACGTCATACTAATTTGCCTACGATGGCATTTCACATTCACTCGCCTACGTTGGAACCTCATACTCAATTGCCTACGATGGCATTTCACATTCACTCGCCTACGTTGGCACCTCATACTCACTTGCCTAAAATGGCATTTTACATTCACTTGCCTACATATGCACCTCATTCTCACTTTCCTACAATGGCATTTCACATTCACTTGCCTACATTGGCACCTCATACTTACTTGCCTACAATGGCATTTCCTACATTGGCACGTCATACTCACTTGCCTACATTGGCACGTCATACTCACTTGCCTACGATGGCATTTCACATTCACTCGCCTACGTTGGCACCTCATACTCACTTGCCTACGATGGCATTTCACATTCACTCGCCTACGTTGGTACCTTATACCCACTTGCCTACGATGGCATTTCATATTCACTCGCCTACGTTGGCACCTCATACCCACTTGCCTACGATGGCATTTCACATTCACTCGCCTACATTGTCACCTCATACCCACTTGCCTACGATGGCATTTCACATTCACTCGCCTACATTGGCACCTCATACCCACTTGCATACGATGGCATTTCACATTCACTCGCCTACGTTGGCACCTCATACTCACTTGCCTACTTTGGCTCGTCTTTTACTTATTCTCATCACTTAAAAGAAAATGCGGCAAAAATATGGTGTCTCCTGTCTTTGTCACGATTTGCTTTGCAAAGCATGACAAAGAGGGGCAGCTGTAGACACCCCATTTTTTCCCAACCCAGTCATTTCAAAAATAAAGTACTCATTGACACTAGCCTGTCATTTTTTTGAATCATCTCAATTTGACCTCAAATGGAAAAGATATTGCAAGTCAAAACTATGGGGTCAAAAGGTCAACAATCTCACATGCACCCGACCACACATGACTATTGCTCACAACTATTGCTCCACATTTTTTTGACAAAACACTTTCGATGGATTCATAGAAGAGAAAAACAAAAAAAATAAAAAATAAAAACACCCAACACATGCTAGGATCCCATTCCCATCCTTTCTTTTCTTTTTCCTATCACTTCTTCCTTTGTCTCCCACTCACCTTTCTTTGTCTTTCTTTATTCCTCCCCCTCCTCTATTATTTCCAATATATACACCACATTCCCATCTACACAAAGGAGGGAGAACCCCACTCCCTCATCTCTCTTCTCCAAAATTCAATCACCATTGAAGGACCAAAGAGTCCATTTTGCTAAAGTTCACTGCTGTGATGATAATCAAGGTATCACCACGAATTTATTTTTGATTCAAATCAAATGAAACCAATTGGAGAGTGTTCTTAACTCAATGATATTGGTCTATGATTTTTCTCAGAATTTTAAAAAATCATATGACCCATTTTCAAAGCACAAACACACAAGGCATACAATCTGCCAGAAACATCACAGCAGTGACACCATATCACATTCACTGTTTGGACTACTTCAAGATTTTTTCTTCACTCCATATTTTTTGTCCATTAACTATAGCCTCTTAACTACGTGTGTGATTTTTTTGATTTTTTTTGGATCAGTTAAATGTTTGTAAAAAATCGTCCAATTTCAGTCGACAGTGGAGTCCCTATTTCTGAGTAAGGGTGCTTCTAAACTCAATTTTTCCCAATCTCCAAAAGATATTGCAAAATGGTTTTCTATCATAGAAACTAGACTCATTTGGGAACTTTCTCTCAAAAGTTCAAAAAATTGGGAACAACAGAACCCCTCCATTCCATTTTTGGAAGACTTCTCTCAAAGCTGTGAAAAAAACTGCACTCTGACATGAATTTTTGTAAAGCTGTCCTTCTATCTCTTTCATTTGGAGTTTTGATCTATTTCAAATGAATAAATCCTAGTACATTAGAAAACATCTAAGAAAAAAGAATAAAAAACAGAAAACAAAAAAAGAAATTTTTTTTTTCTTTTTTACCAAATATTCACATTTATCAAGTTGTTCAATAACTTTGATAAATGGAAATTTGAGCATCTTTCTACTTCTACTAAAACCGAATATGCCTAACTTATCAAGTTGATCAATGACTTTGATAAAAGGAAATTCGAAGATTTTCTTTCTTTTGGGCACCGACCCTTACTTCCGGCCTAAAAAATAAAAATACAAAAAAAATCTCTTTTCTTTCTTTTGGGCATCGACCCTTACTTCCGGCATAATAAATAAAAATAAAAATAAAATCTATTTTCTTTCTTTTGGGCACCGACCCTTACTTTCGGCATAAAAAATAAAATGCAAAACAATCTCTTTTCTTTCTTTTGGGCACCGACCCTTACTTCCGGCATAATAAATAAAAATAAAAATAAAAAATCTATTTTCTTTCTTTAGGGCACCGACCCTTACTTTCGGCATAAAAAATAAAATACAAAAAAATCTCTTTTCTTTCTTTTGGGCACCGACTCTTACCTCCGGCATAGGAATAAAAGAATAGAAAAATGAAAAATACAAAAATACAAAAAAAAAAAAAAAAAAAAAAAACACTTCATTCTCCACTCACTTGCACAAGCTTGTTTCAATCACAATAACTTTTCAAAATTCCTAGTTATACCATTTTTTTTTCACTCAAATCACTTTTTTCAAAACTCACTCTTTCAAAGGTTAAAGTCTAGGACTACACCGTACATGTTAAAGTTCCTAACTACACCAACTTTTACTTAAAGCACTACTTCACACTCACACGGTCTACATCAACCAACCTTTTTCAAAACACGTGCGCGCACACACACACACACACACTCATACATGTACAAAGCACAGAACTACGTACGGCCTGATTCTCGACTTGAGATACGTATGCAACCCTTCACTTGGGTACGGCCATAACCACATTTTTTTTCCAATACTTGTACATTCTCACACATTATTTCTTTATTTTATGCCCCATTATCATGAAAATCACTAGAATTGGCAACCGTGCTTTGCATGGATGTTCGAGGGTGCCTAACACCTTCCCTCGATATAATCGAGTCCCCGACCCCATATTTTAAAAGATCTCTGGTTGTTGCATGGCTATCAAGAGTCATACTTTTAAAGGGCCCACTTTTCTCAAAACTATTTTTTTTTTAAGTCAAAGATGAATTACTTTAATTGTCTATGCAGGGGTCCTAATACCCAAAATGTTAGGTGACAACTCTGAACATTTAAATAGGCCCTACAATACTCTTTTTTACCACTCCCAATAAAAATCAAGTCGCAATTCACCCACTTTAAAAAAAAAAGCCAGGCCCACAACACGACAGCCTGGCTGTACCGAAAGAGCGGGTGCGACAACTGGCGACTCTGCTGGGGATACTTAAGAAGACTCAGGCCATCACTTTAGCGATTTTTGTTACAATGGGGTATTTCGTTTTTACTAACATTTTTTTTATTTTACCTTTTCTTTGTAAATTCATATTCTTTTGTACAGGTGTTCGCGACTCAGGCTAAAATAAATTGCAAGGCCAACGCCAACATTGCAAGGCCAATGCCAAAATTGCAAAGGCCAATGCCAAGATCTTTCACTATCATGCACACTACACACTTGCATCAAGCATAACATAACCCGTTATGAAATTGAAACCCTTTAAGATTAGATAGGAGGATTAGTAAGTGGCATGGCCGTTGCGGTAGTACCGCCGGTACCAGCACCGAAATTTCCTCCGCTCGAGCCGCCAACCTGAGAAAGTGCTTCGGCGCTGGAGGTTTGAAGGTTTCGGGACCATACTTGATTTAAGTTTCCATTAGACATCAGCCTCTCCACATGCTCTCACTCTCTACACATGCATCAATGTTGTTACATCACTTTCTCCACATGCTCTCACTTTCTATGTGTGCATCAATATCGAGTGATGTCACTCTCTGTACGTGCTCCCACTCTCTCCACGTGCTCTCTCTCTCTCTCTCTCTCTCTCTCTCTGTCAGTCTCACTGCCCCCCCCCCCTCTCTCTCTCTCCCTCTTTCTTTTTTTTCTTTCCCACCTGGTCCTTCTCTCCGTCACTCTCATGGACCCCCTCTCTCTCTCAACGCCCTCTCTCTTTCTCTTTCTTTTCTTTCCCACCTGCTCCCTCTCTTTCTGTCTCTCTCACCGACACACACTCTCTCTCTGTCACTCTCATGGACACCCCCCCTCTCTCTCTCTCCACTCTCTCTTTCTTTTTCTCACCTGCCCCCTCTCTTTCTGTCGCTCTCACAGACTCTCTCTCTCTCTCTCTCTCTCTCTCTCTCTCTCTCTCAACGCCCTATCCCTTTCTCTCTTTTTATCACTCTCAATGACCTCCCTCTTTCCCTCATTTTAATAACCCCCCATATCCCCCTCCTTCTCTGTCCTTCTCACACATTCTCCCTCTCTCTTTGACAAACCTCTCTCTGTCTTACTCTCCTCCTCTCTTTCTTCTTCTTCTCCTCCTCCTTCCATCTCTCTATAGAAACTCATCCCTCTTCTTGGGAAAACCGGAAAAAAAAAAAAAAAAAAAAAAAAAAAAAAAAAAACCCTCTAATCTGAATAAGAGGAAGCTAAAACAAGCCCTGTACAGGAGCTTCTCATAGAGATCAAGAAGAGGAAGCAGAGAATCATAACAAAAAAAATGGGTGTGAAGAGAATTATGGACCCAACATATCATCATTGTGGTGCATGTATATATAATAGAAGACAGTGCCGATCTGATTGTCCCTTGGCTCCCTACTTTCGGTACAAAGGAAGTAACAAGGATTATGGGGCAATTCACAGATTTTTTGGATACAGGAACTTTTTACGCCTTATTCAAAATGTATCCAAGGCAGATCACCAACAAGCTATCAACTCCCTTGTATATGAAGCCACAGCTAGGCTTCAGGAGCCCATCTTGGGATGTGTTTCTTATATCTTTCTCCTTGAACAACAAGTTCAAGAACTGAAGGAACATGTTTCATAACTTCAAGCTCAATCAAAAGAAGAATCACCCAAACAATCTAAAGAGCCTGATCTGGATCCTTAGCTCAAGTACGCCATGGAAGATCCGAATTGCAACATAGAAATTCTTCAAAAATACTCCAATCTCATTTCTCCCATCACAACTGCTCCAATCTCTTCTGAAATTCCTAGCCCTACCCATATTCCTCCTGTCACTCAAATCTGTACAACATCTTCTCATTCTCGTTGGTCTGATCTAGTCCAGCACTCACAATCTAGCAACAACCACCAAAATTCTCCAGGTTTGTTAGATCCCTCTACTTCCAACATGAGCTATCCAGTCGCTAGTCCTACCCACACCCTCTCTGCTACTCCAAATTGCTCCCACAGGTCTTATCTAGTCCAACACTTGCAATCTGGCAAGTCTCAATTCCCTTGAATCAAACAGAAAAATCAGGGGTCCCAAAATATCCAAATCTCTCTCTAAATCTTCAAGTGAGTTCGTCATAACCACTGATCGGCGACGAATGGTTGCCGTTTATAGTACTAAAAATACGCTTTGTTAGCCCATTTCATGTAGTTATTAAGTAATTTTTAATAACTATTCTATATTTTGTAGATTTTGGAGCTTTAATATGAAAATGCACAAAAATCCAACGATTAGTGGCTTTGGAAGTCATTCTGGGCTTAAAAGATGATTTCGGTGAAGGATGAATGCAGTAAAAGCCTCGGAAAATTGTATTTTTGACAAGTAATACTTCAGATTTGAGAAATTTCTTCAGAGATATAAAATGTAGATCTTCGAGTTATGGACGCGTGGCCGCAAACGGTGAGTCAATCCGAGGTCTGAGTCAAAAGTTATCGCAATTCTACGAAAGTCGCGCAGAGCAGCGAAAAATCTGAGAAAATTCTGGAAAATGCCCAGGTCGCTGGAGCGACCCGCTGGCGCGACCCGTTGAAAAATTCAAAAACACGTATTTTGAGATCCTGAAGGCCCCTGTGCAATCCGAATTGGTTAAATACGTTCAGAAACGTAAAAACAGCAGTTTTAGTGCAATTTGGCTTAGGAAAGCTTCCTAAATCATTCCAAACTCTATATAAATCCTATTCTAAATCAAATTTAAGGGGAGATATCATTACACAACAATATAGACAGCCATATACACATATATTTTCAGCCATTGAAGAGAGAAAAACAAGGAGAAGAAGAAGAAGACCAAGGATTCCCATGGCCTCCTCCATCAACCTCTTGCTATTCATCAATTCTATGGCCAACTAAATCTAGATCTAGGGTTTCAATGAAACCCTAGCCAAGTAATAGGGTTTTATTTATGTATTTCTTTTAGTTTTATTATGTATGGATGATGATTACATGTTTAGAGGATTTTTTATAATAAAATCGTACTTCTATTGATTAAATCGTTACTTTCAAAGTTTATTCTTGTCTTAGATCTATTTTGACTGTGATGTGCTCAATGATCTATATTTGCTGTGCTTGTATAGATTGTTTACATGTAATGGTGCTTTATTGAATTGTGCTATCAAGTATCCGAATAGTCCATGCCTAGATTAGACGGATGATGTCACAACCCTAGTTTAGTGTGGGATAATTCGTGCTAACCGAAGATGGATTATGTTGGTGCTTCAACCATAGTTATTTTCTTGACGGAGGAATTGGGCTTGTAGCTACAATTCCCCATTATCATCCAACGTAATAAGCTAAAGTAATTCATAAATATTCCTATTATGAAGCTAGTGGTGGATTTGCAATCCTAGGTTCCCTTAAACATTATTTAAAACAACTTTAATTGCTTTCATAGTTTAGATTTATTTTTATTTGTTAGTAGTTTAATTAAATTCAAAATCAAAATCTCGTTTTCATAATTAATTAGACTTAGGTTTTAAAATTAAAAGTCGTAGTAATTCAATCTCTGTGGGTTCGACCTTTACTTCCACACTGCAAATCTTTAGAAAAGTAAAGTATACTTTTATATCTTGATTCTGACAACATCAATTTTTGGCGCCGTTGCCGGGGATTGCAAATTATTGCCTTTAGTTTTAGAATCTTAGTTTAGTTAATTCGTAAATATTAGATTAGTTTTTTTTTTTCGCTTTTGTTTTGAGTTACTAACTTTTTATTTTATTTTGTAGTTTCTCGAATCGTCAAAATTCCAACGTTTCCGAGTGGAGTAGCTAATTACATCAAAGGAGCTTACGCAAATAAAATTATAAATAAAATAAAATAAATTGCTTCTTGTGAAACTCGCTTTAAACCACTGTAAGTCAGGGCGCTGTGACGCACTATTTGCATTAGTTTAGGGTTAATTGCACTGCATTAGCTAGGAAACCCGGGGCGCTGGGCTTGACACGGTCATTGCATTACAGGATAATATTCATGCATCACAGTAGTTGAGTGCTTGTTATCTTAGTTGCGTGATTGCTATTTGTTTTTTTAGTTGAGTCAGTTTTTGTTTCTAGTTTACTTTCTTTTAGTTTATGTTAGGTACACGTTCAAATAAACCGGAATTAAAACCTTTTGACTCTGAACTTGAACGTACATTAAGACTTAACAAGTCTTCAAACTTAACTTCTAGAGCTAGGTTTTTAATAGACGACGATTTGACACCAAAATCAACGTCTTTATTTGAATCTGAAATACGTAGTACTCTTACAAGACTAAAGAAACCACGCTTTAATAACATAGAACCAATTAAAATGGCAGACATTGGAAATGATAATAACAACCAAAATAACAACAGAAATAATTTGAATAATCCTAATATACAACCACCTCCTCCACTTAAAGATTATTTTATTCAGACGACTTACACGCCACAAACTTGTATTGACTTACCGGAGGCGATGGCATCTCACTTTGAGATAAAGTCGTCTACCATCTCGCTACTTCCATCTTTCCATGGCCGTTTAAATGAAGATCCATATAAACACTTAGGAGATTTTCAAGATATATGTTCTACTTTGAAAATCCAAAACTTAACTGATGATGAATTAAAATTGCGGCTCTTTCCATTCTCTTTAAAAGATAAAGCTAAATATTGGCTTCAATCTTTGGAGCCAAACACAATTAGAACATGGGAAGACTTACACACCACATTTTTACAAAAGTTTTTCCCGATTATGCGTACGAATCAGATAAGAAAATCTATAACAAATTTTGTGATGCAAGATGGGGAATCACTCTACGACACGTGGGAAAAATTTAAAGAATTATTACGTTCGTGTCCACATCATCAGGTTCCTAAGTGGCAGTTGGTCCAGGTCTTTTACGAGGGACTTATTCCTTCGGTCCGTAACACCGTCGATGCTGTTTGTGCGGGTATCTTCCTACACAAAAGTGCCGATGAGGCTTGGAAAATTTTTGAAACGTTAAGCGAGAACTCGATGCATCAGTCTGTGTCAGTACGTTCTGAGGGATATCTTAATCAACCTAAGAGAGAGGTAAAGTTCGAGTCAAGTCATTCAATTGAAATAAAAGAACTATCTAAAAAACTTGACCAACTTTTAACAATGAACCAAACGACAGCCCCACCCGCTCACTCAATTTGTGCATTATGTTCCGATCCGTCACATTATATCCTTGCATGTCCTTCTGCATCTCAATTTCCAGAATTCGTGGAGCAACACATTAATTCTATTCAACAATACCCACGAAATAATTATAATTCGACTACTAATAATCCGGATGCGCCATAGAGAAACCATCCTAACTTCTCGTGGAAAAATAATAATAATAATCCTAATGAGGCGACTAATTTTCCTAATGCGTATCGACCTCAGTTTCAACCTAATCAATACCAACAACCGCATCCTAATCCGAACCTTCCAAGGGGTAACATTTTTGAGGAAAAGGTGTTAGCATCCCTTAATAAAATTGAAACGCAAGTACAGGCACAAGCACAAATAGTGCACTCACACACACAATCCATTGCGAAGCTTGAATCCCAAATGGGACAACTAGCTACT
Source organism: Hydrangea macrophylla (assembly GCA_033977485.1). Lineage (NCBI taxonomy): Eukaryota > Viridiplantae > Streptophyta > Magnoliopsida > Cornales > Hydrangeaceae > Hydrangea > Hydrangea macrophylla. The sequence continues at coordinate 45,311,925 of CM066986.1, forward strand.
GTAGTGAGTCGTAGGAACGAGGGGACGTTGCCTAGTCAAACAATTCAAAACCCTAAGGAACAATATGAGGTTAAGGGGTCGAATGAACAAGTAAACGCCATCTCAACTAGGATGACTACACGAGAGGAGGTGATAGAAACCCCTAATAAGAATGAGAATGTGATAGATATGAAAATCAACTCTAATAAAGAGAGAGGTGAGGACGTGAATCAAAGTAGAAAAGAAAATGAACCGGTCCCAACAAATTATATTCCGAGAATGCCATATCCACCTAATATTGAGGAACCGTCTCATCTTACAAAGAGAAAATCGAAAGTGGAAGATATACTCGAGGTATTTAAACAAGTTAAAATCAATATTCCATTCCTCGATGCTATTAAACAAATTCCCGCTTACGCTAAATGTTTAAAAGACCTTTGTACTCAAAAGCGCAAATTGCGGAGTCATACTCCGAAAAAGGTCTTCCTCACAGAAAAAGTAAGTTCAGTTTTTCAACACGCTCCTCCGAAGTATAAGGATCCCGGTACGCCTACGATTTCATGTGTCATAGGTGACACTATCATTCATCGGGCTCTCCTTGACTTAGGAGCTAGTGTTAACCTCTTACCTTATCATGTCTACAAACAACTAGGATTAGGTGAACTTAAACCTACGGCCGCTACTATTCAATTAGCGGATCGTTCTATTAAAATACCTAGAGGAATCGTCGAGGATGTCTTGGTTAAGGTTGATAAATGCTATTATCCTGTCGACTTCATGGTCCTTGACACTGAACCCGTGCTGGATGCTAGGAAACACACTCCTGTCATTCTAGGCCGTCCATTCTTAGCAACCGCTAACGCACATGTTAACTGCCGGACGGGGGTAATGAAAGTGTCGTTTGGGAACATGAACTTAAAATTAAACATTTTTAATGCTATGGATCAACCTCCTAAAGACGACGATTACCTATGTAAGGCGGAAGGTGAAGTAAGACAGAATATTGAGCCTAACAAAGCAATAAATGTGAGTAACACTAAAGATATAGCGGATGATGAGTGGATGAACCCTAATACCTCGGACCCTAATGCTGAATCTACTCGGAAGGTAAGAAATTGATTTGAACATACTGACAAACCGTCAATCGAATTAATTCAAAGTGACGTGATTTCTGCTTACCACCGAGCTCTACCTGATATTCTTAGGGGTACAAAGTCTAATTTTCAACCTCCGTGAGTCTTGAGCTAGAACGGTCTAGTCGAAGACGTAAAAGTTAGCGCTTCTTAGGAGGCAACCCAAGCTTAATTTCGTCTGTTTTCTTTGTTTTTGGTCATTTTTGAGTCGTTTTGGTCAGCTTTGGAGTTTTTATGGACAGGTTTGGGGGTTGGAATTAATTTATTTTAATATTATATACATAATTTTAGCCACAAAATGGAAAAAACTGAAATCGAGCGCGCGGCCTGCTCGCGCGACCCGCTAGCGCGAGTTTGCCCCTTAGTGTTTTTCTTTGTTTTCTTTATTTGAGCCCTCAGGTTCTCCTCGCGCCTGGTGTCGCGGGCGCGAGACATCTCGCTCGCGCGAGAGAGATAGTGAAAAAAAAATCAGGAATTCGCGCGCACGACGGCCGCTCGCGCGAACCGCTGGCGCAATTTCCCCTTTCTTGATATTTGCTTTTCTTTTCTGTATCCTTCCCCCATACCTGCTCAGGTAGTTTTTCCATTTCTGTTTTTGTTTTGTAGGTCCTTTTCCATCAGGTTTTTGATTGTTTTCATAATTCTGGTTATGTTTTATTTTCTTTTATCGTATCCGTTATTTTCTTTTCTAGTTTATGTTTATTTTGTTTTCTTTGTTTTGTTATGTCGTATAGATTAGGTTAATTTATTTATATTTCTTTTAGTTATTTTTCATCTTTTCTTTGTTTAATTTCTTTTCTCTAGTATTAACAGGTACATTTGAACTTTATTGCCATATTCCTTTGTGTTCACCTGTTCTATGCTTGTCAAGATCGAGGTATTATCGTTCCTACTTTCCGTTCTTTCATTTTATTGTTTCATTAGGGACAATGAAAGGTTTAGGTTTGGGGGTATGCACACATGCACATTATTTTATGCACACCAATTTTCAAATTTTTCGATTTGTGCTTAAATAAACGATGTTACCGACGTTTTTGCAATTTTAAGGCGATACTTCTTGTTAAATAACTTTGATTGTTATAGAATGATAAACAAGAGAAGATGTGATTAAATATTTGCTGAAGTCATGTTGAGACGTTTTAGGTCATGTATCGTTCGATTCGTAGTTTTATATCATAGTTTTGCACATAAACCTATGCACTGCACGTAGTCATTGGAATACATGTTGGTTGTGAACTATAATATGATTCGGATTTCTAGATAACACAAGGTGGAGACTAAACCTGGTGAGCTTTTGAGCCTATCTTTTCTTTTTTAGAGGGTTATAAATACATCTTGTGTTTGTCGAATTTCATTGAAATAGCGCATCTACTTATTGTTTAGTCTCATTATTCTTGTTTTGGTTGATAGTCAAGTTAAAATATTTGTTACCATGCTAAATAATCTTCCATTGTAAACATTGAAGAACCGTATAACCCTAGGAAATGATCTTAGGCCCTTCTTTGTTTACTGTTGACCGATAAAAGATAAAATTTCCTTAGTTCGCCCTTTGAGCCGTTACAATGCCTCTTTTTCTTTGTTCACCATTATCCTCTTTAAAAGCTCCAACTTGATCAACTTGGAGTATACCACTGGAAGAGTGATCAACTTTTAGTAGTATTAAGGCGATGTGTTGATTGAGAAGAAGAAAATAAGATGCTATTGGGGTAATTGCTTATTATTCGATGAATAATCATTTAAGAAGCAAGAAAAGAAAAAGGAAAAGAAAACAAAATAAAAAAAAGAAGAAGGTTGATAAAAAAAATGAATGAGAGAAGAGAATGAAAAAAGAGAAAGTTGGTAGAGAAGAAGAATGAAAGTAATCGAACATGCCTTACAATGCCATTTTGAAACTACTTGATATATCCGTTCTATCCTTTTTCATTATCTGACCCATGTTACAACCGTTGAAAAGTCCTATTTGATCCTGGAAAACATGGTTTGGATATATAAACGATGGGAAGGAGATTAAAACATGGTAACGATTAATTTTTCTTGATTATTGGCATCCTATCCATGAGACTACTGTTCTTTTGTGTCATGCGTCCTTTTCGGGTCATATGTGAGCATTTCTCGTTTTGAAAACATATTTCCTTTACTCACATATTTTAGAAAAATTACACCTGTTTCTGAGTGTTTCATTTTAGAGTGTAATTGACATTGTGAGATTCGTAGTCGAAGCATAGTTAGATGGTCATCCGAGTTATATTCCAAGTTCATGACATGCGCGTGTTCATTTGACTACCATATCACACACGTGCAATTTTATGAGAAACTCTATTGATTTATACGATTCATGTGCTTGAGATTGTTTTTCATGATTTAGGTGGATGGTTCATTATGTTTTTTTTTATGTTCGTTATTCTATTTCAAATCTTTGTTTTATAATAAGGAGTATTGACTTTTAGTTTTTTTGTTCTTAATAAAATTTGTTTTAAAATTTACAAGTTAATAAAGATGGTTGTAGGTGACTTGTTGACGAGAACCCTCACGAGACTTCACTCGTCCGACTAGGGACACCTAGGGGTTTAAAAGGCTTGTTGCATATGCTAAATGCAATCGTGATTCATACAAAAATGGAGTAGTATTTGTAGTAGTAATTTTATTTTTTTTGTTCTTTTTGCTCGAGGACTAGCAAAATGTAGGTTTGGGGGTGTGATCGGCGACGAATGGTTGCCGTTTATAGTCCTAAAAATACGCTTTGTTAGCCCATTTCATGTAGTTATTAAGTAATTTTTAATAAGTATTCTATATTTTGTAGATTTTGGAGCTTTAATATGAAAATGCATAAAAATCCAACGATTAGTGGCTTTGGAAGTCATTCTGGGCTTAAAAGATGATTCCGGTGAAGGATGAATGCAGTAACAGCCTCGGAAAATTGTATTTTTGACAAGTAATACTTCAGATTTGAGAAATTTCTCCAGAGATATAAAATGTAGATCTTCGAGTTACGGACGCGCGGCCGCAAACGGTGAGTCAATCCGAGGTACGAGTCAAAAGTTATCGCAATTCTACAAAAGTCGCGCAGAGCAGCGAAAAATCTGAGAAAATTCTGGAAAATGCCCAGGTCCCTGGAACGACCCGCGCGCGCGACCCACTCGCGTGACCCGCGCGAGCGACCTGTTGAAAAAGTCAAAAACGCGTATTTCGAGATCCTGAAGGCCCCTGTGCGATCCGAATTGGTTAAATACGTCCAGAAACGTAAAAACAGCAGTTTTAGTGCAATTTGGCTTAGGAAAGCTTCCTAAATCATTTCAAACTCTATATAAATCCTATTCTAAATCAAATTTAAGGGGAGATATCATTACACAACAATATAGACAGCCATGTACACATATATTTTCAGCCATTAAAGAGAGGAAAACAAGGAGAAGAAGAAGAAGAAGAAGACCAAGGATTCCCATGGCCTCCTCCATCAACCTCTTGCTATTCATCAATTCTGTGGCCAACTAAATCTAGATCTAGGGTTTCAATGAAACCCTAGCCAAGTAATAGGGTTTTATTTATGTATTTCTTTTAGTTTTATTATGTATGGATGATGATTACATGTTTAGAGGATTTTTTATAATAAAATCGTACTTCTATTGATTAAATCGTTACTTTCAAAGTTTATTCTTGTCTTAGATCTATTTTGACTATGATGTGCTCAATGATCTATATTTGCTGTGCTTGTATAGATTGTTTACATGTAATGGTACTTTATTGAATTGTGCTATCAAGTATCCGAATAGTCCATGCCTAGATTAGACGGATGATGTCACAACCCTAGTTTAGTGTGGGATAATTCGTGCTAACCGAAGATGGATTATGTTGGTGCTTCAACCATAGTTATTTTCTTGACGGAGGAATTGGGCTTGTAGCTACAATTCCCCATTATCATCCAACGTAACAAGCTAAAGTAATTCATAAATATTCCTATTATGAAGCTAGTGGTGGATTTGCAATCCTAAGTTCCCTTATACATTATTTAAAACAACTTTAATTGCTTTCATAGTTTAGATTTATTTTTATTTGTTAGTAATTTAATTAAATTCAAAATCAAAATCTCATTTTCATAATTAATTAGACTTAGGTTTTAAAATTAAAAGTCGTAGTAATTCAATCTCTGTGCGTTCGACCTTTACTTCCACACTGCAAATCTTTAGAAAAGTAAAGTATACTTTTATATCTTGATTCTGACAACATCCTACTCCATCCACTGATCCTTACTCTTTCCTCACTGTCAATAACTTAGCTCAAAACTCCTTCTTGGATTTAATTGACAAGATGGAGAATCAACATGCCTTCAAAGAAAAGAGAAGAAAATTCACGAGGTGGTATGAGCCTTAGAATTAAGGCTCTTTGTTTTGTTTTTTTTTTTTTTAAAAATTCAAAAAAAAATTCAAAAAATAAAATAAAATAAAATAAAAAATTCAAAAAAATTCAAAAAAATTTTTTTTTAAAAAGGGGAATGAACATCAGGGTCCGTATTCGAGGTAGTCCCTGTACATCGAGTGTGCGTGGGATTGAGCCCACATGTCTTACTATGCGTGTCCCTCCACCAACTTAATGTAGTTTGGATCGTTGGATATTGTTTTATAGGGCAACTGGGAGGGTAAGCATCCCAGGATGGTATTGTCCCCAGAAGTAAGTTCTGAAGAACATTAACCCAGGGTTCTGTGGAACGGACTATAGGATCCATATGGTTGCTGAAAAGCGCGTAGGATGTCGTTAGCATTCGATCTCTGGAAGGAAGGCTCACATTGGCAGAACTCAGTTCCCACTCAGCAAAATCCAAATGTACATTTGTATCATTGTAACTTTTCATATTTAAAAACAAAAAAAAAAAAAAAAAAAAATCCTTCTTCGTACTATCTTCGCTTCTTATGCAATGTACCCTCACGTTGGGCTATCAGTTCAAGAATCAGCGGTGGAAATACTATCTCTTGTTGGTAATATAAGTGCACTTTCTAAAATGAGAATTCTATTCCCTCATCATCACTTTCATAATCCACTTGTGTTTGCTATTATCAATCTGAGTCAGCTTAAAGGCTGACATGTCTCCTAAGTCAGAAAAAGGCATGCTTGGTCATTTTTAATCCTTCATTCAAGCCTAATTCGATACAATGACAGCACACGCAGATCCATACTGCGAACACTGATATTCGTAACTGTCCAAATCGTCTCATTGCCAAATCAATAGGCTGCTCTACCTTCTCAAACACATTCTTACTTTTTCAAAAAACAAAAACAAAAAAACAAAAAATATTAAAAAAAAAAAAAAAAAGAAAAAGGTAAAGGAGGAGAGAGAGAGAGATTGTTGGCACACCACAAAAAAAAGTAAAGGAGGAGAGAGAGAGAGATTGTCGATCACGAAAAGCAAAAAAAAAGAAGTCAAAATAATAAAGGAGGAGAGAGAGAGATTGTCGAAAAAAGAAAAGAAAAAGATAAAGAAAAAGAGAAGAAGAAAAGACAGGGAGAGAGAGAACGTGCCGGTGGAAAGAAAAAAGAGTATAAATATTCTCTCTCCCTCATTTCTTATTTACTCCTCCTCCTCGAAAGCAACTCTTCCCTCATCTCTGCATCTCTGTCTCATCTCCCTTCTTACTCACTCATCTTTCTCTCACTTCTCTCCCCTCATCATACTCATTGTCTTTCACCAAGACCAGAAGTTTGATCTTGTTTTAGGCGAAGGGGTGCTCTTTCAAAAAACAATTTTGAGAACAACATGGATTTGGGTGAGATAATTCTACTCTGCGAAGCGTGCATTCTTCTTTGGATGGCTATGGCGGCTATAGCTTACTTATGGCTCAAACCGTATGGTAATGAAGAAGGCCATAAAGATTAGGAAAAAATGTTCTTGGAAGCTCGGACCGCCCGTGATTCAAATCATTTTTGTTGGGGTGGGTTATCTTTACCAATGAACAATGGGTTGATGAAATGTAAGAGTTTTCTTGTTCTCTTTTTTGTATAAAAAAAATATCATCAATAAAAAGAGAATGTCAAGGATTGTGTAAATACATGAGCAACCAATCATATGTGTTGTTCCCATCCATCCAATACATGCATTGTTTCTAAACCCTTTACCAACAGTTTGATACACCTACAAGCCTTTGGTCACTCTCGCAAAAGGCCAATACTTCACCTACTGCCTAAAATTCCACTCCTTACAAGGCATCAAAATGCCACACAAGGGCAGTTTCTCCACTACTAAATATATGAATTGTTTTCTTTGCATCAGTACATATATTTCTTTTATAAAAAAAAAAAAAAAGAAACAAGTTCAAAAAAAAATAATAAAAGCAAAAAAAAAAGGGCTTTTTTTCATCAATCTTGCTTTAAAATCTCATGATTCATTGGATATGGCTGTCTCGTAACTTGTTGAAACCAATTTGGACATCGCATTGGACTTTTGGACACAACACATGATAGAACACGCCAAAAAGGCTGTAAGACCATGATTAATCATTACAGTGTCTGACATTGCTCATCATCACAAGTGCATGCTGCTCTACCACTGTAGCATATGAACAGTACACTCTCAGGGGCAGAAATACCTCAACTCAAGGCACGCCACACATCATCAAATACCAAGCGGGGCGGCCCATTGTTCCCCATAACATTGCACGAACTTCAATGTTGCACATATATGAATTCTAAAATCCAACTATGTTTGTGTCAAAATGATGAGAGGCAATCATTTCAGCTATCCATACACTATTATTCACTTGCTAGCCCACTTGAGCCATACAATAAAAATCTTTTTCCGAATTCAAACCCCCTGAGGATCACCCCCCGCACTAGGGCAATGAAAAAAAAAACGAAGCTCAATGAAAAAAAAACTGAAGCTGGACAAATCCACAGAATACTATCCAACTTGGATACTCGCTTTGAACTGGGGCAATTCCCCCCAAGTCACATTATACTCGGTAATACTCACCCCATACTAGATTGGGGCATGCAAAAAGAAAAAAAAAATAGAGTATAAGGTGATCTCAGGCATTGACCTTTCAAAAAAAAAACTTTGAGCCTTCATGCGATCCTTCATTTCTTAACCAATGACCCTGGCCTACAATACAACCCACTAAAAGTCCACTCTGATTGACACAAGTCTTGTTGGATTTATTAAATCATACTTTTGCATCATTTCAAAGACATGAACCATCACATACTGTCAATTTCAAGATAGTCCGGCGGGCGTAGTGAAAACCTAATTAAAAAAGGTGCTATGAATCAAGACTATGGCAAAACTGTCGATGTAGCAAATACGGACAAGGACTGGGCATTCACCGAATACTGGGGCACTGAGCTCATACGGTCAAATACGTTGCCTTCTAGTGTTCCAACAAGCAACAAGACAGACAATATCCACTAACTTATGAACATTCCTTCGCAGATGATTAACTCATGCATCAAATACTTTTGTAAATACTCTGTACATTGCATTAAAAAAAAAACAAAAATCATTCATACTTTATAGCATAGCAGAAAATGCATATCTTTTGTAATAGGGGCAACTGGTCCTGATACCTCCATCACCCTTGTAAGGAGAACACTCACCACTGGCCCAAACTTCCAAAGTCCAACTACTGGCCCAACTTCCAAAGCCCAACCACTGGTCCAACTTCAAACCCCAACTACTGGCCCAACTTCCAAAGCCAAACTACTGGCCCAAACTTCCAAAGCCCAACTACTGGCCCAACTTCCAAAGCCTAACCACTGGCCCAACTTGCTTCCAAAGCCCAACTACTGGCCCAACTTCTAAAGCCCAGCCATTGGCCCAACTTCCAAAAACCTAACCATTGGCCCAACACTTCCAAAAGTCTAACCACTGGCCCAACTTCTAAAGCCCAGCCACTGGCCCAACTTCTAAAGCCCAACCACTGGTCCAACTTCCAAAGCCCAACTTCTGGCCCAACTTCCAAAGCCTAACCATTGGCCCAACTTCCAAAGCCCAACTACTGGCCTAACTTCTAAAGCCCAGCCACTGGCCTAACTTCCAAAAGTCTAACCACTAGCCCAACACTTCCAAAAGCCTAACCACTAGCCCAACTTCCAAAGCCCAACATACATCCAAAAGCCTAACCACTGGCCCAACATACTTCCAAGATCTCCCACTTCATGCAGCCTTTACTCAGGCTCGCCAACTCTACAACAACTCCTCTACTCAGATCCACATGCCAAATCAACTTCTTCTCTACGGATCATCAAGAAGTATGTCCCGTACTCGGGATCACCAAGTTCATCTCATCCAGTCTCTGTCAAAGGACATCCTGTTCATATCATCCAACTTCAAGTGTGAGTCCGTCAAGTGGCGTCCTGTTCATCTCATCCAATCACAAGCTTGAGTCCGTCAAGGGGCATCCTGTTCACAATCTCACTATTGGGAATGAGTCCGTCAAGTGGCGTCCCGTTTACATCTTCAGCACAGGAGTGAGTTCGTTAAGGGGCATCCTATTCACAATCTCACTATTGGGAATGAGTCCATCTACACAGGAGTGAATCCGTCAAGGAGCAACCTGTTCACAATATCACTATTGGGAATGAGTCCATCAAGCGGCATCCCGTTTACATCTTCAGCACTGGAGTGAGTCCATCAAGAGGCATCCTATTTCGCAATCTCACTATTGGGATGTCCGTCAAGAGGCATCCTATTCACAATATCACCGTCGGGAGTAAGTCCGTCAAATGGCATCTCATTATCATCAACACCAACCTTAGTTTAGGATTACGCGGCTTCACACTTCCTGACTACATCTCTCTTTCCCCAGCATGCATGAACTACGCTCGGTCTGATTCTCCCGATGGGAGATACGTAGGCTGCTCTAAGAGCTCGACCATACCCTTACTTTTACATTCTCGGTTAAAGTTTGAGATTATGCGGCTTCGCACTTCTCGACTACACCGTCTCTCACCATCTATCAGCTACCTAGGTTCGTATGAACCACACTCGGTCTGATTCTCCCGACGGAGCTCGACCATACCCTCACTTTACTACATTTTCGGTTAGAGTTTGAGATTACGCGGTTATTCACTTCTCGACTACACCATCCCTCTTCTACTCAATTCTTACATGAATCCCCAACAGAGTCGTTCACCCTTTCTGGTAATGCTTTCAATCTCCAACGGAACTATTAGCCTACTCTGGTGGTACCCACAATCCCCACTTGCCTACATTGGCACCTCGTACTCACTTGCCTACGATGGCATTTCACATTCACTTGCCTACGTTGGCATCTCATACTCACTTGCCTATATTGGCATCTCATACCCACTTGCCTACGATGGCATTTCACATTCATTTGCCTACATTGGCACCTCATACCCACTTACCTACGATGGCATTTCACATTCACTCGCCTACGTTGGCACCTCATACCCACTTGCCTAAGATGGCATTTCACATTCACTTGCCTACGTTGACACCTCATATCCACTTGCCTACGATGGCATTTCACATTCACTCGCCTACGTTGGCACCTCATACTCACTTGTCTACGATGGCATTTCACATTCACTCGCCTACGTTGGCACCTCATACTCACTTGCCTATAATGGCATTTTACATTCACTTGCCTACATTGGCACCTCATTCTCACTTGCCTACAATAGCATTTCACATTCACTTGCCTACATTTGCACCTCCTACTCACTTGCCTACGATGTCATTTCACATTCACTTGCCTACATTGGCACCTCATACTCACTTGCCTACGATAGCATTTCATATTCACTTGCCTACATTGGCACGTCATACTCACTTGCCTACGATGGCATTTCACATTCACTCGCCTACGTTGGCACCTCATACTCAATTGTCTACGATGGCATTTTACATCCACTCGCCTACGTTGGCACCTCATACTCACTTGCCTACAATGGGATTTTACATTCACTTGCCTACATTGGCACCTCATTCTCACTTGCCTACAATGGCATTTCACATTCACTTGCCTACATTAGCACCTCATACTCACTTGCCTACAATGTCATTTCACATTCACTTGCCTATATTGGCACCTCGTACTCACTTGCCTACAATGGCATTTCACATTCACTCGCCTACATTGGCACCTCATACTCACTTGCCTACGATGACATTTCACATTCACTCGCCTACGTTGGCACCTTATACCCACTTGCTTACGATGGCATTTCACATCCACTCGCCTACGTTAGCACCTCATACCCACTTGCCTACGATGGCATTCACATTCACTCGCCTACATTGGCACCTTATACCCACTTGCCCACGATGGCATTTCACATTCACTCGCATACGTTGGAACCTCATACTCACTTGCCTACTTTGGCACGTCTTTTACTTATTCTCATCACTTAAAAGAAAATGCGGCAAAAATGTGGTGTCTCCTGTCTTTGTCACGATTTACTTCGCAAACCATGACAAAGAGGGGCAGCTGTAGACACCCCATTTTTTCCCAACCCTGTCATTTCAAAAATAAAGTGCTCATTGACACTAGCCTGTCATTTTTTTGAATCATCTCAATTTGACCACAAATGGAAAAGATATTGCAAGTCAAAACTATGGGGTCAAAAGGTTAACAATCTCACATGCACCCGACCACACATGACTATTGCCCACAACTATTGCTCCACATTTTTTTGACAAAACACTTTCGGTGGATTCATAGAAGAGAAAAACAAAAATAAAAAATAAAAAAACCCAACACATGCTAGGATCTCATTCCCATCCTTTCTTTTCTTTATCCTATCACTTCTTCCTTTGTCTCCCACTCACCTTTTTTTCTTTCTTTATTCCTCCCCCTCTTCTATTATTTTCAATATATACACCACATTCCCATCTGCACAAAGGAGGGAGAACCCCACTCCCTCATCTCTCCCTCATCTCTCCTTTCTAAAATTCAATCACCATTGAAGGACCAAACAGTCCATTTTGCTAAAGTTCACTGCTGTGATGAAATCAAGGTATCACCACGAATTCATTTTTGATTCAAATCAAATGAAACCAATTAGAGAGTGTTCTTAACTCAATGATATTGGTCTATGATTTTTCTCAGAATTTTAAAAAATCATATGACCCATTTTCAAAGCACAAACACACAAGGCATACAATCTGCCAGAAACATCACAGCAGTGACACCATATCACGTTCACTGTTTGGACTACTTCAAGATTTTTTCTTCACTCCATATTTTTTGTCCATTAACTATAGCCTCTTAACTACGTATGTGATTTTTTTGATTTTTTTTGGATCAATTTAATGTTTGTAAAAAATCGTCCAATTTCAGTCGACAGTGCAGTCCCTATTTTTGAGTAAGGGTGCTTCTAAACTCAATTTCTCCCAATCTCCAAAAGATATTGCAAAATAATTTTCTATCATGGAAACTAGACTCATTTGGAAACTTTCTCTCAAAATTTCAAAAAATTGGGAACAACAAAACCTCTCCATTCCATTTTTGGAAGACTTCTCTCAAAGCTGTGAAAAAAACTGCACTCTGACATGATTTTTTGTAAAACTTTCCTTCTATCTCTTTCATTTGGAATTTTGAACTTTTTCAAATGAATAAATCCTAGTATATTAGAAAACTTCTAAGAAAAAAGAATAAAAAACAAAAAACAAAAAAAGAAATTTTTTTTTTCTTTTTTACCAAATATTCACATTTATCAAGTTGTTCAATAACTTTGATAAATGGAAATTTGAGCATCTTTCTATTTCTACTAAAACCGAATATGCCTAACTTATCAAGTTGATCAATGACTTTGATAAAAGGAAATTCGAACATTTTCTTTCTTTTGGACACCGACCCTTACTTCCGGCATAAAAAATAAAAATACAAAAAAAATCTTTTTTCTTTCTTTTGGGCACCGACCCTTACTTCCGGCATAATAAATAAATAAAAAAAATTCTATTTTCTTTCTTTTGGGCACCGACCCTTACTTTCGGCATAAAAAATAAAATGCAAAAAAATCTCTTTTCTTTCTTTTGGGCACCGACCCTTACTTCCGGCATAATAAATAAAAAAAAATAATCTATTTTCTTTCTTTTGGGCACCTACCCTTACTTTCGGCATAAAAAATAAAATGCAAAAAAGTCTCATTTCTTTCGTTTGGGCACCGACCCTTACCTCCGGCATAGGAATAAAAGAACAGAAAAATGAAAAATACAAAAATACAAAAAAAAAAAAAAAAAAAACACTTCATTCTCCACTCACTTGCACAAGTTTGTTTCAATCACAATCACTTTTCAAAATTCCTAGTTATACCATTTTTTTTTCACACAAATCACTTTTTTCAAAACTCACTCTTTCAAAGGTTAAAGTCTAGGACTACACTGTACATGTTAAAGTTCCTAGCTACACTAACTTTTACTTAAAACTCTACTTCACACTCACACGGTCTACATCGACCAACCTTTTTCAAAACACGTGCACACACACACACACACACACTCATACATGTACAAAGCACAGAACTACGTACGGCCTGATTCTCGACTTGAGATACGTATGCAACCCTTCACTTGGGTACGGCCATAATCACATTTTTTTCCAATACTTGTACATTCCCACACATTATTTCTTTATTTTATGCCCCATTATCATGAAAATCACTAGAATTGGCAACCGTGCTTTGCATGGATGTTCGAGGGTGCCTAACACCTTCCCTCGACATAATCGAGTCCCCGAACCCATATTTTAAAAGATCTCTGATTTTTGCATGGCTATCAAGAGTCACACTTTTAAAGGGCCCACTTTTCTCAAAACTGTTTTTTTTAAAAAGTCAAAGATGAATTACTTTAATTGTCTTTGCAGGGGTCCTAACACCCAAAATGTTAGGTGGCGACTCTGAACATTTAAATAGGCCTACAATACTCTTTTTACCACTCCCAATAAAAATCAAGTCGCAATTCACTCACTTTAAAAAAAAAAGCCAGGCCTACAACACGACAGCCTGGCTGTGCCGAAAGAGCGGGTGCGACACCAGTAAGCAGGAAACAAAAATAAGAGTTGATAAAAATAACCCAAGTTAAAGTTAAAAGCTGGAATAAGTTTCTTACCATCCACTCTCGTCCAAGAACCCACTGCCGCACACTGTGGGCGTATGCCAAGCCCTCCTCCGTATAAGTATGAGGGACGACGTCGTAATGAAGAGGAATAGTGGGGACCCCCTGGCAGAGTCGGGGAATCATCGTAAAAAATGGCTCGCCGAACGAGACGGTAAACATGGTTCAATCCCACTCGGGTAAGGCAGGAGACGAGTAGCGGCAGTGATGGGTTGTAAACAAGATATAAGCATAAATAAAGATTAAAAGGAAACTCATGAAAGATTGAAGGAATCTTGTACTCACCCGAGTCACTTCCATCAGAGGGAAGTTCGGCATCAGCTTGGCAGCACGAAAAGCTGCGTATCCTGTGGGAGGCTCCAAGAAATCGTGAATACCCGAGCCAGCTAGAGCAGCCGTGAGCTCGCTACCCTGAAGCGTATCTGTGGCTCTCATAGAAATTGGAGGAGGGTGTGGCACGAAAAATCCCGGAGCCGCCAGTGACTGCCTAGTAACCCTCTCTCCCAAATACCACGCCTGGGCCTCTGGCCCATCCATAAGCTGCCTCATCGGATCCCATCCGCCCGATGCCTGAATCCTCGCAGAAGCCTCGGGAAGCACCTTGAGCCATGGCTGCCAGCGAACGTACTGCTCCCTCAGGTTCGTCAGGAAGTTCCTGAACTAAATAAAATCGTGCGCCCCAGTCTTCCGCCCGACCCTGTCCTTCACCCATTTCAGCCCCTGGGGCATGATGAGGGCATCGGCATCGCGTGTCTCGGGGGACATCATGCGAAAGTACTCGTGGGACCAAATCTGTAATGAATAAAAAGAGAAAGAGGTCATGAGTCTCACAGTTTAAATAATCGTCCGAAAGCATGATAAATATTGAAATGGAAATAAAAAGAAAGGACGTACCTCCCATGCCCTCCAAAAACCGCCAGTAGAAGCCGGCCTGTCCTGGGAGATCTCTCCCACGTGCTTGTACAGGATGGCTAATCCTACACCAGCCCAGTCGTACTCGTGTATCGGGTCCATGCGCTCCAAAGAGGATACCATGGTGACGGAGAACCGATCGCCCTTGGTGCTCAACAGGGAGCACCCCAGCATATACATCATGAAGCCCCGAGCCATTTGCTCATCGGTAAAGTCCGGTTTGCCCCGGAATGTGTCCATAAACCACTTGGCTATGACCAAGGGCTCCTCCGGAACCGCTCCAAGCAACGCCTCCACCTGGTCCCACTCTCTGGTCGCATCCAAGTACCGTAAGGGCTCTCCCCCGAATGGAATCCCCGTAATCATGCTGAAATCCAGGGGAGTCATCGTCATCTCCCCAAAATTGAAGTGGAAGGTATTGGTGGTATCCCACCACCTCTCCGCCAGCGCATGGATCTGTCGTAGGTCGTTGAAGCTCTTCGTCAAAAGTTTGACGAAGTCCCCAAAACCTGCATCATTGACGAACCCCTGTACAGTCTCGCTCAACTCTCGTTACCATTCGAAGCCATGAGCTAGGCTGCCATGCCCCTTTAGCACCTTGGGTTGCAGCTGCAAGAAAGAACCACAAGTCTTAGTGTTAGTAATTGGATAAAAGAGAACAATAAATATATATATAAATAATAAGCAGGTGATAATTAGGAGATAGAGGAAAAGTGACATGAGAATGAATAAAAAGAGAGAGAGAGAGAGAGAGAGAAAGAGAAAGGAAAAATCCAAAAATATTCATAAAAAGTTTCACAAGCATGGCACTCATTCATATAAAGCTTAGCGGTCGTTCACAAAATAATAAAAGAAGTGAGAATGTTCAAAAGTACTGGAGAGATTTCAAGAAAGAGAAAAAGAGAGAGAAGAGTTTGTTCATATTTTCGAAATATATGTGTATATAGACTTGTGAAAGCTCAAAAGAAATTTAGGTTCGAAAGAAGCATAGTTTCAAAGAGAAGTATATGATCAAAAGCGTTCAGAATCAATTTGGAATAATAAAAGGGCGTTTAGAACGCTCGAGAAAATTCACAAGTATAATAAACATGCGGGAATGTTCATGATTCCAATTAAGACGCAACGCATTCGTAAATCTTGAGAAAAATGGGAAGGAAAATTCGCAAGCATTAGGTTCTTTATTCACAAGAGGTGTTTGAAATTTTGGTTAAACACGAACGGCATTCAAAAGTCCTTAAGAAAAGTCGAAAGAAAAATAAGGGAATTGATACAGGTGGAACGCCCGAAAGTTCGACAAACATGAGGAAGAATAATAAATTATGATTCGTCGGGCATAATATTCATAAAGTTCATGGGAAATAAGATAGGAATGCAAAATCTTGAATAAAGTATGCATAAAGACACTACAAGCATGGCATTTGCATTTGAAATGAGACATTCAAAGTTATGATTCATTATACATTCCATTCATAAAGTTCTAAAAGAAGAAAATTAAAAAGAAAAGGGGGAGCATTTACTTCGAGCTTGAACGTGCGGGCAGATAAGTGCTCATCGGGATCTACGAGCAAGAGTGTAGGGTCGGGATGGGGAGTGGCCCGATACTTGGCCTCCTTTCGACTGCCGGAACCGCTCACCATAATCTGTCAAAGAGAGAGAGAGAGATTCGCGCGTTAAATTCATGAAAAATTCAGAAAAATAATGAAATAAAAGAGATTAACTGAGCTCTGATCGTGAGAAACTAACCTGATAGCCCTGGTAGATCGATCTAAGCAAGAAAGGAAAAAGGAAAATTTTTCTCCAGAGGAATCCGCCGGAAAAGAGATGAAAGAATGAAATGAAATGAATTGAAACTGCCGGATTTTAGCCACTACCGCTCAAACGCGGCACTCAATTTTCGTGCGCGGCATCCAGTGAACTGCCGCGCGGCACTCTCTGAGTGCCGCAACGGCACTCCGTGAGTGCCGCACGGCAGTCACGGACTGTCGCGAAAAGCCGTGTGTGCCGCAGTTAAGTCGGTTCAAAGACCCTTCATTTTCCCCCCAAGAATTCAAATCAGGTCCCGAAAATTGAACTTGAGCCCCCCAAAATTTGCCCTCATTACACTTTTGGCCCCTGGGGTCGTTTTTAGGCTTAAATTGGCTACAAATTTCAAAATTTTAAAATAAATTTGAGCCCGCGGGCTCCAAATTTTGAAAATTAAGATAAATTCAAGCCTGTGGGCCCCAAATTTCAAAAGTTGAAATAAAATTCGAGCTTGCGGGCCCCAATTTCAAAAAGCTGAAATAAATTTGAGCATGTGGACCTGGTTTTTGAAAATTAAGATAAATTCGAGCCTGTGGGCTCTAGATTTCGAAAATAAAGATAAAATTAAGCCCACGGGCTCTAAATTTCAAAAAACTAGAATAGATTTGAGCCTGTGGGCTCCAAAGTTTTGATTACCTCATTTTGGAATATAACAGATTTATATTCTCGATCCTCGTAACAAATTTACGTTGATTCTTGTTTTGAAAGCATAACAGATTTACATTCTCGGTTCTCGCAACAGATTTGCGTTAACCCTCGTTCTGAGAATATAACAGATTTATATTCTCGATCCGCGTAATAGATTTACGTCAATCCTTTGTTTTGAGAATGTAACAGATTTACATTCTCGATTCTCGTAACGGATTTGCGTTAACCCCCGTTCTGAGAATATAACATATTTATATTCTCGATCCGCGTAACAGATTTACGTCGATCCTTTGTTTTAAGAATGTAACGGATTTACATTCTCGGTTCTCGCAACAGATTTGCGTAAACCCTCGTTCTGAGAATATAACAGATTTATATTCTCGATCCGCGTAACAGATTTACGTCGATCCTTTGTTTTGAGAATGTAACGGATATACGTTCTCGGTTCTCGCAACGAATTTGCGTTAACCCTCGTTCTGAGAGTATAACAGATTTATATTCTCGATCCGCGTAACAGATTTACGTTGATCCTTTGTTTTGAGATTGTAACGGATTTACGTTCTCGGTTCTCGCAATGAATTTGCGTTAACCCTAAAATCGAATCAAAAGCATCTTCATGACCCCCATAACAGATTTTGCATTAGTCAAGAATCAGGTAATCTTCTCTGACTAACGCGTCACGTAATGTGCGTCATACGTAGAGAAGACATGATAAGCATGACGCTTGCATAACCAGGTTTATTCAGGAATCACCATTACATGGCATGCGCATCACGATAGGATAGGTGCCCGAACTACGCTTTGGTCTGATTCCTGATGGGATACGTAGGCAGCTCATCATGGGGCATGACCAATTAGAATTCCTCTGCGCGCTCACTTCCTTTTGCAACGCATTTTGTTTTTTCCTTTAATCCGACAGTTTGGTCAAAGGCCTGTCTTCACACAGGCTTCGACGTTCGCTTGCGGTTCGCGTTGCCCCACAAGCTCCGTCGAAGAGGGGCAAACTGTAGACACCCTGATTTTGACCAAACGTCGAATTAAGGAGAGTGTCACCTCCATATCCGATGATGACAAGGACCGAAAGATTCGAAGTGTTCCAAGCTCTTCAGAAAGTTCTCCAAACGCGGTAAAATATTCGCAGGAAAAGAAATACCGGGTATTCAGGAGAATTCAGGAGTGAAAACATCACATTTGGCAAAGATCCCCGAAAATTAGTTTTTTTGAAGAAAAAGGAGAAAAGAAAAAGACCTAAAAAGGGGAAGTTCAACAGAAACCGGCATACGGCACTTTTTGCTGCACTCAATGAGTGCCGTACGGCAATCACAGAATGCCGGACCGTCACTTACTGAGTGCCGCCGACAATTTCTGACTTCCGTTTGCTTTAACAGTCCGTATTTTGTGGTACAATACGTACATGTATGCGGATAAAACAAAAAAAATGGAAAAGCAATTTTGACTAAGACGCGACAATCAGTATTTTTAAACGGCTCTCACTAGATGCCGCGTGGCAGTCATTGACTGCCGTTGCGGTTGTCACGGAGTGCCGCAGCGGCATCCACTGACTGCCGTAAATGCCTTTAACTGCCGCCTTCTGCAGCAGTCTGTTTGTTTTCAGGAAGTACGTATTGTACCACCAAATGAGATGTTTACAACTATCGTTTACTTCGAATTCACTGAAAATACTTGGTATTTTTGTCTATAAAAGAAGGAGGATCTTCCTTGGGAGCACAACACAAGAGATAACTACCACTACACTAACACATTTTTAAGAGGGAAGAGCTTGGAAGATCTTCAAAGGAGAGAAGCTTTGACGATAGTTTGGAGGTGATCCTCTAACCACAAGTTGTTTTTCTTCATTCTTTTTGAACTTCTAATCTTAAAACTACTTGGTCTTTTGATTAACCTTTTTTAGAAGTTTTATTAGGGAACTTGCAAACTTTAATTGCCTTTTTTTTTAGTTCCTTCTTTTCTTCTTCTTTGTTAATACTTCTCTCTTGAGATTCTTGGAAGTCTTCCATACTTCACTTGAATCTCATGAGTTGGATCCCTTGATTCCATGTGAGCTTGTGCTCCCCCATGAGAGTCAAGGTTGATCATCCTTTACATAAGAGCAAGTAAATGAATCTAAACCCCTACCATGGTTTGGGATTCTTTAACTTAAGGTTTCATGGAATCCCCTTCCCTATTCCTTGAAAACCTATGAGTATTAGCTATGTTTGTTTGTACTTCTCTCTTGAGATTCTTGAAGGCTCATGTGTATTAGTTATATCTTCATCTCCAATGACCATCAAGTGGTAGGAGAAAGTAGTTTGAGTCTAAGCTCATCTCCATGGTTTAGATTCATTATCTTGAGATTTCATGAAGTCTATTCATACTTTATTTGAAATCTACAAATATAAAGGTCCTTAGCCTCCAATGACCATCAAATGGTAGGAGAAAATGGTTTAGTTTAAGTCCAACTTCATGGTTTAATAGTTGGGGTTAACAAATAAAAGTTGAACTTGACAATGAAATAGTGGGTTCATAAATCGGTTTTGATCAAAGATTTTTAGTTCAAAATCAGACCGTTGAAACTGAATGAAACCAACGGAAAAGTGTCAACAACACAATGTTTTACCACTGTAATTTTTGTTTTAAGGAGATTTCATGTTTAAAGTGGTTTGGTCATGAGTTTTGTAAAGTCACTACAATCTGTCCAGAGTTTCAGAACAGTAACACTCTTTTGAAATAAGTAAATCAGAACCTTAATAAAGTATTTGTGACCCAAAATAATTTTTTCTAAGTAGATTAATGTGTTAGGAAGTCACCCTAAAAAGAACAAAGCATTTCTGATCCTTTTGCTATTTTTAGAAAATCGTGCAAGAACTCTGGACAGAATGTTGTAGAATGCTGAGTGATGTCTGGTTTTTGTCTAATTCCCGGAGTTCCAACCGTTAAAACTTTGATTTCTTTTTTGGGTTAAAAACTAGACACACAGAGGCATCTTTTGTCCAAAATTCATCAAGATCAAACAATGGGAATCATGCTTTTTATTTCTTTAAAGTTATGATCCGCCCTCAGCAATTTCCAAAATTCTGTAATAGTTTTCATCAATCTCATGAATAATGGCTTAGATGAAATTTTCATGAGTCAAAGTTCAAACAACATTTCAATAATGATTAGTTAAGCTTGAATTCAAAGTTTAAGTGATCTAAATCATTGAGTATTTTATAATTTATTCATGTTCATGAACATATTCATCCGTATGGCTTGACACTTGTAATTAGGACTTAGTTGCTTTAGATTTAATTACATTTGATAGATTTAAGCTAGAAATTTAGGATTGTTATTTCTAACTTCATATCTTGTATACCACACGGACTAACCCTTTGTTTTGTAGCGCTATTAAGGTGTAATTTCTTGAACTCCTCTTTAGTTTATTTTAATTTCTTGATTTTACTGATTTTTCAACCTCATGCGCGACACATTAGAATTAGGATCTTGCCTTATGTGAATACGTGTGATTAGAGACTATTTTCTAGGATTTTCTTTCATTCGTATGCATTGCACGTTTAATATCGCGACTGGATCCCGGGTAAGTTCTCTAGTTCCCTATTTGCATATCATATTGCTTGCTACTTAAATTACGTGGTCTTTGAATGATATTTTATCATTTGCAATCTTACACCCTTTAGACATGCTTTTGTAATGTATATTTATACATATGTATTAGTTGAGGGCATGCTTAGATTAGTAATTCAATTAAAAGGATGTTAAGTAGAGGCCTATCACGAGATAGGATGAGAAGGGGTATTTTAGTCCGATGGGCTCCTTCCTTTCTCATTCCATAATCCCCGGACCTAATTAATCTTTGGTTTCGGAAAAGATCAGTTTCCGTTTTGAAATGGTTTCTTAGTTTTCCTCAAAAAAAATTTAAGTGGCAACTCATTTGTTTTGAATTTGAATTTTAAAAGAACTATAAAAGAAAAGATGTGGGTAAGAAAATTGCGATATCCACACCGAGCTTTGAAATAGAAAATGAATTTTTGAGTCTACGAGACTCCCGAGCTTTGAAATAGAAAATGAATTTTTGAGTCTACGAGACTCCCGAGATTTGAAATAGAAAATAAATATTTGAGTCTGCGAGACTCCCGAGCTTTGAAATAGAAAATGAATTTTTGAGTCTGCGAGACTCCCGAGTTTTGAAATAGAAAATGAATTTTTTTAGTCTGCGCTACTCCAAATCTTAGAAAATAGAAAATGAATTTTCGAGTCTGCGCGACTCCAAATCTTTGAAAATAGAAAAATGAATTTTCAAAAGAAAGGGGATTTACCCTAGCAATACCAAGCTTCATTTTCTGCTATTCGGGGTCATTGAATCTGCGATCTTAGGGGTCATTGAATCTGGAGCGATTCTGACTTTTCTACTATTCGGGGTCATTGAATCTGGAGCGATTCTGACTTTTCTACTATTCGGGGTCATTGAATCTGGAGCGATTCTGATTTTTCAGCGATCTTTGGGGTCATTGAATCTGGAGCAATTCTGACTTTTCTGCTATCTAGGGTCATTGATCTAGAGCGATTCTGACTTTTCTGCTATCTGGGGTCATTGAATCTGGAGCGATTCTGACTTTTCTGAGATCTTTGGGGTCATTGAATCTGGAGCGATTATGACTTTTCTGCAATCTTTGGGGTCATTGAATCTGGAGCGATTCTGACTTTTCTGCGATTTGGGGTCATTGAATTTGGAGCGATTCTGACCTTTCTGCTATTTGGGGTCATTGAATCTGGAGCGATTCTGACTTTTCTGCGATCTTTGGGGTCATTGAATCTGGAGCAATTATAACTTTTCTGCGATATTTGGGGTCATTGAATCTGGAGCGATTATGACTTTTTTGCTATTCGGGGTCATTGAATCTAGAGCGATTATGACTTTTCTGCGATCTTTGGGGTCATTGAATCTGGAGCGATTCTGACTTTTCTGTGATTTGGGGTCATTGAATCTGGAGCGATTCTGGCTTTTCTGCTCTCTGGGATCATTGAATCTGGAGCGATTCTGATTTTTCTGCTAATTGGGGTCATTGAATCCAAAGCAATTCTGACCTTTTTTTGCGAAACATCTCATTTTCGTAAGACACCGGAGTATAAGACGCAAAGCGCATCTCAGTCTTACAGCATACTTCCTGATTCAGCACCGGAGTATAAGATGCAAAGCGCATCTCAGTCGATCAGTATTCTTAAAAAAAATTGACAGTCGCGACTTTCCCAAGATAGGACGTCATCGGCATAGAAGAATTTCGAGACAAAAAGGTACATTTTGCCACTATAAGGAGTAGCATTGTCCTAAGTCATTTAACCTGAGAACATGGAGCATAAATGTGCATGAGCACGTGCATCACAATAGGATAGGTGCATTCATCCGTGTGGTTATTTGCGCTTATGTGTTGTCCATTGCCCGAACTACGTCCTGGTTTGATTCCCGATGGGATACGTAGGCAGCTCACCATTCAGCACGACCAGCTTTTAGCCCTCTGCGCACCTGACTTCTTTTGCAACGCACTTTTGTTTTTACGTGGATTCGACTGCTTGGTCAAAGGCTTGTCTTTTACACAGGCTTCGACATTCACTTGTGATACGCGTTGATCTACAAGCTCTGCCGAAGAGGGGCAAATTGTAGACACCCCAATTTTGACCAAACGTCAAATCCAAGGATTGGTTACCTCTTAAGACCGATGATGACGATGACCGGTGAAATTCGAAGATTTTTCAGAGAATTCAAATTCTTCAAGACAAAATTCAAAAATCAAAATAAGAGAAAGAGAGAGGGAAATTGGGTACTCGGGGAAACCGGAACGTTGAAGAACATGTGAGAAAATTAGTCTAAAAAAATTTTCATTCAAAGAAGAGATATAATATGAAAGAAGTTTTCAAAAGAAAAAAGAGAAAAAAAAATTTTCAAAAGAAAAAGAAGAAAAGAAGTTTTCAAAAGAAAAGAGAAAAAAAAGAGGAAAAAAAGAAAGAAATAAAATATACCATGTATATAGGTGTATCTTAATAAAGTACACTACATATAGTATATACTTTGCTAATAATTAAGATTGTGGTAATGTAGGTTTTGAAAATTAAAAAGAGGGCAAAATTCTGTTAGCCCCGGCACGCGGGAAACCCGGCGGCACTCACTGAGTGCAGCGTCGGCACTCAGCGAGTGCCGCCCGGCATTCAGTGAATGCCGCCGATAGCCATCGAGTGCCGCGAACTGTAACAGATTGCTTTTCTCACATGTTCTAGAAGAAAACTTTGCACATGGGTTTCCACCCGAATTTACCCATTTAACCTTGATATGATGGTCTATATAAACATGCCTTCATCTTCTTCATAGAGGACTTTTACTCTTACTTTTAAAAATTTTCACTAGAGATAGAATATACTTGAATCAAGAGAGAGAGAGAGAGATACAAGAAATATAGAGATACATTAGAGAAAATAGAGAAGAATTGAAGAATTTTGAGAAGAACTTGAAGAACTTAGAGAAGAATTTGGGAATTCTTGGAAGAATTTCACAAGGAATAGAAGAAATGTTTGAGGTCTTAGAGGTAACCTCTCAATCACTTGGTAGAATTAGGCAATTCAATCACAAATTCTTAGATCTAGGAATTTTACACATTTTCAAAACCTCTCTTCCTACCTCATTTCATCACACATCACTTAGAATTTGTGATTGAATATCATGGTGTTTCATTAATTTGGATTCAAAAAAGAGCTTTGAATTTATGAATAAAAGAGTTTTGACTTGAATTTTTCAAATAATATTTGATTTCCTCTCTTTTGTTTATATTCTTCTCAAGAAATCTATGAGATCTTCAATATCTCATTAGATTTCTTTGAGTTTGATCCTCTAATTCCCTATGATCTTATGATTTATATGGGGATTAAAGTGGATTATGATCATCTCTACATGTAGTTTGTTGAATTTAAGTCTTGACTCATGGTTTGAAATCTCCTCACTTAAAATCTTATGGAATTCATGTTTTATTCCATAGAGGTTTATGTAGTTGGGATGCCATTTTGTCTCTAAGGACCATTAACTTTGTAGGAGAAATAATAATATGACTCTATATTCTCCAAGGACCATTAATTTGAGAGGAGAATAAGGTTTCATGGATCTATGTTCCTCAAGAATCATATGTTTGAGAGAGGAATTAGATGTAGATTTTCATAATTTATATTCAAAATTCATAAGATCAAGTAAGACCTTAGGATTCTCTTGCTAGATCTCCAACTATGTGATCTATGATAGGAATCCATCAAGGTTAAATCTAGGGGTTTCTCCCTATTTCATCATTTGTCCCATTAATCATAATCAAACTTGATTCTAGTTCTTTCTAGGATCATGGATCAAGTTGGTTTTAAACTATGAGCATCAACTTAACAAAGGAGCAGTGAATCCATAAACCAATTGTGATCAAAGATTTTTTTATAGAGTCATGATTCATTGGAAATGGATGAGACCAATTGGAGGATGTTCAAAATATGAACAAGCTTGATCACACATTACCTGGACTGTTGAATGCTTAACAGGCAGCAAAGACTATCGAAAAACCCAAGGTCAGTGTTATGGCTGCTGAGGTTTCTTCTGGGTCTAAGCCTAAGGGTAAAGGATTCAGAAAGAAGAGTTATATGGGGGAGGATTGATGGGACACTTTGGTATAGCTAAAATGTTAGCTGTTTTACAATAACACTTTTATTGGCCACACATGAAACAAGATGTTGGGAGAACTTGTGGTAGATGTGTCACATGTAGGCAAGCGAACTCCCGAACACTACCCCATGGCTTATACACACCCCTTCCAATTCCTAGTAAACCTTGGACTGATATTTTAATGGATTTTATGTTAGGTTTACCTAGGACTAAACACGGTCGAGATTCAATTTTTGTGGTTATGGATAGTGTCACGACCCAAGTCTTGCTCAGTAAGATATTGTCCTCTTTGGCCCAAACCCGCACTGATTTGTTTTTAGGCCACTACCCAAAAGGCCTCTTACTAGGAAGACTTGGAACTACACATATATAGCACATTACTTTTCTACACCCAAGCGATATGGGACGAACTTCCCATAGTGTGTAGCCTGCCAGCACTTACTGCAACCACAAAGGCACCTACAGCAGCCCGCCCACAACACCAGGGTCATTACATTCGGCGGGCTGCTATAGGTGCCTTTATGGATGCAGTAAGTGCTGGCAGGCTACAAACTATGGGAAGTTTGCCCCACATCGCCTGGGAGTGGAAAAGTAATGTGCTATATATGTGTAGTTTCAAGTCTCCCTAGTAAGAGGCCTTTTGGGTAGTGGCCCAAGAACAACTCCGTGCGGGTTTGGGCCCAAAGCGGACAATATCTTACTGAGTGAGACTTGGGTCGTGACAGAGTTGTATCAGAGCTAGACCCAGCCAGAAGTGTGCCAACGTGGACGTTGGGCTCTAAGGGAGGTGCAAAGTAACGACCCTAGTGTTGTGGGCGGGCTGTTGTAAGTGCCTTTATGGTTGCAGTAAGTACTGGCAGGCTGCAGAATATGGGAAGTTCGCCCCACATCGCCTAAGTATGGAAAAATAATGTGTTATATGTGTGTGGTTTCAAGTCTCCCTAGTAAGAGGCCTTTTAGGTAGTGGCCCAAGAACAAATCCATGCAGGTTAGGCCCTAAGCATCACGACCCAAGTCTCGCTCAGTAAGATATTGTCCTCGCACGGATTTGTTCTTGGGCCACTACCCAAAAGGCCTCTTACTAGGGAGACTTGGAACTACACATATATAGCACATTACTTTTCTACACCCAAGCGATATGGGACGAACTTCCTATAGTGTGTAGCCTGCCAGCACTTACTGCAGCCACAAAGGCACCTACAGCAGCCCGCCTACAACACCAGGGTCGTTACATTCGGCGGGCTGCTGTAGATGCCTTTATGGCTGCAGTAAGTGCTGGCAGGCTACAAACTATGGGAAGTTCGCCCCACATCGCCTGGGTATGGAAAAGTAATGTGCTATATATATGTAGTTTCAAGTCTCCCTAGTAAGAAGCTTTTTGGGTAGTGGCCCAAGAACAACTCCGTGCGGGTTTGGGCCCAAAGCAGACAATATCTTATTGAGTGAGACTTGGGTCGTGACAGAATGATATCAGAGCTAGACCCAGCCAGAAGTGTGCCAACGTGGACGTTGGGCTCTAAGGGGGGTGCAATGTAACAACCCTGGTGTTGTGGGCGGGCTGTTGTAAGTGTCTTTATGGTTGCAGTAAGTACTGGAAGGCTGCACACTATGGGAAGTTCGCCCCACATCGCCTGAGTATGGAAAAATAATGTGTTATATATGTGTGGTTTCAAGTCTTCCTAGTAAGAGGCCTTTTAGGTAGTGGCCTAAGAACAAATTCGTGCGGGTTAGGCCCAAAGCATCACGACTTAAGTCTCGCTCAGTAAGATATTGTCCTCTTTGGGCCCAAACCCGCACAGATTTTTTTTTTTGGGCCACTACCCAAAAAGTCTCTTACTAGGGAGACATGGAACCACACATATATAACGTATTATTTTTCCACACCCAGGCGATGTGGGACGAACTTCCTATAGTGTGTAGCCTGTCAGCACTTACTGTAGCCACAAAGGCACCTACAGTAGCCCGCCCACAACACCAGGGTCGTTACAAATAGATATTATAAGATGGCACGTTTTATAGCATGTCACAAAACTGATGATGCTTCACATGTTGAGGATTTGTTCTTTAGGGAGATTGTGAGATTACATGGGCTGCCTAAAACATTTGTTTCGGATAGAGGTGCTAAGTTCTTGAGTGACTTTTCGAAGACTTGTGGTGTAAGTTAGGAACTAAATTTTTATTACTACTTGTCACCCACAAACTGATGGTCAAACCAAAGTAGTGAATAGGACTTTGTCTACATTGTTAAGGGCTATTATCAAAAAGAACATCAAAACATGAGAAGAATATTTATCGCATGTTGAGTTTGCTTATAATCGTACTATTCATTCTGCTACTAAATTTTCACCATTTAAAATAGTGTATGGTTTTAATCCATTAACTCTTTTGGATTTATCTCCTTTACCTGTGACTGAGCATATTAATTTAGATGGCAAAAAGAAAGCAGATTTTGTTAAACAGATTCATGAGAAAGTAGGATTCAACATTGAGCGAAGAACGGAGCAATATGTGAAACAAGATAGCAAAGGTCATCGCAAGATCGTCTTTAAACCCGGAGATTGGGTTTGGTTGCACCTGCGAAAGGAAAGATTTCCAGCGCAAAGGCAATCTAAATTGCTTCCTGAGGCGATGGTCCTTTTCAAGTTCTTGAGCGCATCAATGATAATGCCTATAAGCTAGATTTGCCTGGTGAGTATAACATCAGTGCTGCTTTTAATGTTTCTAATTTATCTCATTGTGACGTAGGTGATGATTTGGGAACAAATCCTTTTCAAGATGAGGGGAATGATGAGGACATGGCTAGCACAAGAGAATGGAATGTGGATCCAATTCAAGTTTCAATTGGTCTAGTAACAAGGGCTCGAGCAAAAAGGTTCAGGGAATGTCTTAGTGAACTGATTCACCACATTTGGGCTAAGACCATCTTTGTTGCCCAAAAGATGATTCCATACGTGATCAACAAGGATGGGTTTCTATGATTCAAGCTTTGGAATAGTCTAGCAACTCAAGATTGTGAATTAAAAATTTTTCCAAAGTTGGAGACTTACTTGTTTTGGCACATAAAGGATAATGGTTGGCTGCATTAATTTTCATATTGCCTTTTCTTATTTGTTTCCTTTTCTTTTAAATGCTGAGTTGTAAGGCTTGCATGCCAATTTAGTACTTTCCTTATTGGGTTTTTAGGCTACCATATTTTAGTTACCAGAATTGAATTTCCTTTTGTTTATTATTTGGATGAATTTTGGGCAGATTTGTGCCCCTCATGTATTTAAATAGCTATTGGCCTTTTGGGAATAACATTCAGATTTCAGTTCATAACGTTGTGAGGAAAATTTCTCTTGGTACTTTGAAGAACTTTTGAACTTATCAGATTTTTCTATGGCGTTCATACCCTGACTTATCAATCGAGCTTCCATCCTTGATTGTGGCGTCTTTCTTATACTAAGGTTCGCATCTCATTATAGGTGTTGGGTCGCGGTTTTCATCCGAATCTGAAAGTAGAACAGGCCTAGGCATTAATCTTGTTGCGGGTTTTGTCACTAGTTGGCGGGGTCGTATCATTTCTAGAAGAAGATTATATCATGAACCATACACCCAAGAGTAAAATTGTACTGCAAGAGTTGTTAAATGGTCGACCAGTTGCCAGCCTGTATGAGCCTACTATATAGAGTGATATTCCCGAGAGTACACAAGTAGATCCACAGCCTGCTGTTACACCAGTACCTCATCGTAGTGGGAGAGAAGTGAGACTAACTAGTTGGTACACTCTACTAGGAGAGTCTTACGAGGTTGTTCCTTGTGAAAATGACCTAGATCCCTGCAACTATAATGAGGCTATTCCTGACCGAGATGCTGAGCAATGGCACATTGCTATGAAATCCGAAATGGACTCTATGTACTCCAATCATGTATGGGAGCTTCTAGAACCACCTTAAGGGATAAAACCCATTGGGTGCAAGTGGGTCTACAAGAGAAAGAGAGGAATGGATGGAAAGGTCGAGACCTTCAAAACAAGGCTGGTTGTAAAAAGTTATACTCAGAAAGAAAATATCGATTATGAGGAAACCTTTTCACCCATTGTCATGCTTACGTCTATTAAGACTCTCTTGTCCATAGCTGCACATCATAACTATGAGATATAAGAAATGGATGCCAAGACAGCCTTCTTGAATGGCCATCTTGAGGAAGACATCTACATGGTGCAGCCAGAGAGATTCCTGGCAAGAGGCCAAAAGCACCACAAGTCTATTTATGGACTTAAGCAGGCTTTGTGAAGTTGGAACATTCATTTTGATCAAGCAATCAAGTCTTTTGGTTTTCACCAAAACGAGGATGAACCGTGTGCATATAAGAGGTTTGTGGGTAGTGTAGTAGTATATCTAGTTCTCTATGTAGAAGATATACTCTTTATTAAAAACGATGTAGGAGTATTATCTATAGTGAAAATATGACTCTCTAACCAGTTTGATATTTGGGTGAGGCGTGTTATGTCCTTGGAATCAAGATTATACGAGATCGTAAGAAAAGAATGTTAGGCCTATACCAATCAGCATACATAGATAAGATTTTGGTCAGATTTGTAATGCATGAGTTCAAGAAAGGCATTCTGCTTTTCCGACATGGAGGCCCCTCAATCTAAGGATCAATGTCTTAAGACACCTGAGGAAGAGGAGCACATGAGAAGGATTCCTTATGCTTCTGCTATAGGAAGTATCATGTATGCTATGCTATGCACTCAACCATATATCTGTTATGTTGTAGGAACAGTCAGTAAATATCAATCTAACTCAAGGCTAGCACAATGGCAAGTGGTGAAGCATGCCCTTAAGTATTTTAGGAGGACTAAGGATTATATGTCAATCTACGGTGGAGAGGATTTGGTTCCAGTTGGTTACATTAATTCTGATTTTCAATTAGATCATGATTCTAGAAAGTCAACTCCTAGTTATGTGTTTATACTTGGAGGTGGAGCCATTAGTCGGAGGAGTGTAAAGCAATCTTGTATTGCTGACTCCATCATGGAGGCCGAATATGTAGCTACCTCTGAGGTTGCAAAAAAGGCCATATGGGTCCGAAAGTTCCTCATGGATCTAGGGTTAGTACCTTATGTGAGCTCTCCTATTGTTCTTTATTGTGAAAATAGTGGAGCAGTTGCGCAGAGTAAGGACCCCATGAACCAAAAGCGTGGAAAGCATATAGAGAGCAAATATCACCTGATTCTCGAGTTAGTGCAGAGAGGATATGTCACTGTGGCCAAAATTGTATCGGCAGAAAACCTAGTAATCCTTCATAAAGACACTACTGACAAAGAAATTTGAGTCTTATGAGGATGGATTAGGAGTACAATGTAATGCCGATTAGTTTTGAGTGCAAGTGGGAGAATGTTGAGATTGTATGCCCTTAAAGCCACTCGTTAAGACATTTTATTATGAATAAATTGAATTCATTATTAATTGTTATTACATACTGTGGGTATACTTATATCATTTCAATACATGAGCAGTGTATTTATGTGTTCTCAAGTTGAATTGTAAATGATCTAGGTGCATGGAAAGGATATACACATGGGAGTTCGTGATCATCAGTTCCTTTCAACTGGAAACTTAGTTCACAGCTAGTATGAATTTGAGACAATTCGTATGGACGATTGTAACATGTAGTTGCTACTTGGTAGGGTAACATAACTTTGTCATTGGAGTGGTTGAGCTCACAACTTACATGTTAGCGTGGTTGATGCGTTGAATAGGATCGCTAACTAGATTACTGCACTAAATAACTATCTCTTAAGTGTTTTTTTTATCTGGTTCATTAAATTGTAAATTAATCTTAATCCTGAGGAGATAAATGGACTCAGCATTCTTATGGTAGTCACTTTGATATACTATATATAGTGAGATCTTATGATCAATACCTTAGTATTTTGAGTGATCAGTTTATGAAGTCTGTGAACGTGTATCTTCAATATAAAATCCATGTCGGATAACTTTTGAACGTTTTCATCACTTTCAATTCTTTTACCTGCGATTTACGTTACTTAATTATTTTGGATCCATTACATTGCATTGCATTTTGTGTATATATATATCCCAAGATCCACCCATTACATTGTTGTTATGGATATTCCTTTGTAGGTTTTGAAGATCTTGTAGTGAGAGAGGGCCTCATTTTGACAATCTGTTCTTCATGAACTCCCATTTTCTTAGCAACAAGGCCTGCCTCGAAGAATCGCTTCACTGCATCTTCCATGTATTCTTTTCCCTTCTTTACAATCATTTCTTTCCCAACGTGTTCAGGGTAACTTGTTAGGATGTTATCTCCTTTCAGCACTGCTGCGAGCTGCAGTAGCTCTTGCTGGAATTCACTCACCTTTGCATCTTCTTTGGCCTCAGTTTTCCTTATCTTCACTGGAGTTGGCAGTTGTACTGTCGACAATTTGAATTAGACAAGCATTAGTTCGACCAACTGGGCAGAAAAACTTTAGCAAATTGATAACTATCTTCAGTTTTACCATTTATAGTATCAACACTGCAAACTCTAAGGAGTTATGCGTTGTGTTTCCAAATATGTATCCCATAACTAAATTGACAGACTCTGGGTCAAATCCACTGTAAAGGGAACACACGGACCTATCATTAGGAGATAAATTTTGGACACACAATTGGAAATAATTTATTATTACTCTATGGTTAGTTATTTCGCCCTGGGACCACCACAATTTCATTAGAAGTTGTTTTAGATGGTCGCAGTGTCATTTCAGTTGGAAATGAAATCAAGTATAATAGCATTACTTGTAAAAGAAGTTATCTTTCCAATTTATATCCTAAATTTGGTTCCCCTTTGAATGTGACAATGAGACCTCCTAAAGTAGCTTCTAATAAAGTTTAGACAGTCCCACTATAACGAATATGGTCCACAATCACAACATTAATAGACAACCAAGTTTGGGAACTATGGTGTAGTTAAAATATTAAATATATATCTATAAAAAAAATAAAAAATAAAAAAAAAGTAACACTATGACTCCAAAAGTGATTCCTGATGTGGCAGTTGGACCGCCTAGAACAATTTTTACCATAAATTGTTGGGATTAAAGCCACTCGTTAAGATATTTTATTATTAATAAATTGAATTTATTATTGATTGTTATTACATATTATGGGTATACCATTATCATTTCAATACATAAGCAGTGTATTGATGTGTTCTCAAGTTGAATTGTAGATGATTTAGGTGTATGGAAAGGATACACACACAAGAGTTCGTGATCATCGGTTCCTTTCAACTTGAAACTTAGTTCACAGTTAATATGAATTTGGGACAATTCATATGGACGACTGTAACATATAGTTGCTACTTGGTGGGGTGACATAACTTTGTCATTGGAGTGGTTGAGCTCACAACTTATATGTTAGCGTGGTTGATGCGTTGAACAGGATCGCTAACTAGATTATTGCACTAAATGACTGTCTCATAAGTGTTTGTTTAAGTAGTTCATTAAATTGTAAATTACTCTCAATCTTGAGTAGATAAATGGACTTAACACTCTTATGCTAGTTTACTTTGATATACTATATAGTGAGATCTTATGATTAATACCTCAGTATATAAGGTCTGTGAATGTGTATCTTCAATATGGAATCTATGTTGGATAACTTTTGGATATTTTCATTTGATTATAAAAATCTGAATACTCAGTCGAGCTTTTCCTAAACCAATTTTTATATATATTATTTACAGTTAAATAATAATTTTTTTGCAAAAGGGTGCATTTTCTTTTCATATGTGATTGATTATAGATAACTAGAGTTCCCAAAAGTAGTAAATAATAGGTGCCCAAAAAGTTAGACATTCAATTATTATTTTACCTTAAGTTGCTTATTTACGTGGAGGAGTATATTTGCAGATAAATTTAGTGAGTTGAGCCTTAGCATAATTTACATTTTCTTGGAGTGCAATTACAACATTGTATGGTATTTGTATATAACAGATTGTATTTATATATAAGTATATGGATAATCTATCTTTTTGTAGAGATAAATATACACATTAAATTAAAATTAAAATTAACTTTTAATTTCAATTTAAAAGAGATAAGAGACTTAGTGCTACTATATCTCTGTATTCATATCTTGTATATACATGTATATTTGTTAGGAAAAAACTAACGTGACTAAAAAATCACAGACACCGGATTGAGAGCTGAGTGGCTTGGGAGATTCCTACCATCTTCCTGCGCATCTTAAGGTCGGAAAACAACGGTGAAGGTGCAGTGGTGATAAAAGCTACATATCGTATCATCTTCAACTTCAGAGTTAGTTAAAAATAATATAATTTTATTTAATCGTTTAATTAATCAACCACTGTGAGGATCCAAAAAATTTTTGAAACCCTTTCACTGTAATTTTTTGTAATTTTTCCAACACAAATTTAGATAGTCACGCTTATATAATGAATATATTCCTATTTTCAGGTCATTGAAATGGGAATTCACAGCATTACTCCAAATAAACATCACGGGCTTATTATAGGGCTACTACATGAGAACCCGTATCCAGGAGGACCAGGACCCAAGTCATGGACATATTAGCTGAATCATTATATTTTCTTCGTCTAGAAAGCTGTTTGTATAAAACATGAGAATTGATTCTGTGGTTTAAAGAAAAACCAACTCTAATTTATTTTGTGTTTGCGAAGCGGCTTTTAAGGTATATAAGACTTTGTGCCTGCATAAAAATCCCCCAAAAATTGGTTCTTTCTCGAACCAACATATATAAAATTGGTTTTCATACTACCCCAATAAAAGTGAGACTTGACCTGATGTTGTTTTCATCATTGCCAAACGGGCCCTAAAGTTTTAGATGATGTGATTAATTGAAGTGACTAACCTGGGCAATCAGTTCTGGGTTGTGTCCTGGTCTGAAGAATGCCTTCAAAGGTGCCAGCCCATTCATCCCTTTTGGTCAGAAAGGGTGAGGGCAAGTTGAAGATCTTCTTCACAGTTGCAGGAATGGATGAATGCTCATACTCTGATGTTGGAAATGGTGACCCATTTGGCCCATGAACAACTGCATCATCACCATTACCCAAAATTAGTTTAATGTACTTACAACCTCACCAGCTATCTAAATAGTACTCCCTCTGTCCTATATTAAGAGTCTTTGATGCCATTTTTTGATGTCTCATTTTAAGAGTCTTCTTTGAAAAGTCAAAATACTTTAATACACACTTTCCAAATTTGTCCTTTATTATATCCAACTCTTCTCTCTATTTGTTTTGATGTGACACTATAATTTTGAATTTCAAAAAGGACAATATTGAAAAGTTGAAATTCCCAAAAGAGACTCTAAATATGGGACGGAGGGAGTATGATTTTAGTCTTTGCAAAGTCAATGACTGCCCAAAACACTGAGGCTTCGCTTGGTTTACGGATTAAAAGAACAAAAAAATAATTTTCATACTGGCTCGCCTAGTGTTTTCCACTTTTCCTGCATACATGATTACCATAAGAAATTAATATATATATATATATATATATATTGGAATTCAAGAAACGAAGAAGGAAAATAGATCACAAAATTTACAATTTCTAATTTTTTTTTCACCCTGATTTTTTACCTTTCTTATTTTTCTTTTCCTATTACCTAACAAAGATAAGTGTAACCATCGCTTCGGTTTTTTTTTTTTCTCTGAGTGAATGCAGGCCAAATTACCGAAAATCATGACAGTTGCACGCACAAATAATGATACTGCTGGACCTGAATTTTAGCCAGCTACGTAGTACTCCCTCTGTCCTATAATAAGTGTTCACATTTCTTTTTTTGGATGTCCCACAATAAATGTCCATTTCCTAAATTGGCATATATCTTTTACTTACTTTCCAAAACTACCCTTATAATAAAGACAAAGAAACATTTATTTGTGAATAAATGTCCATTTCCTAAATTGGCATATATCTTTTACTTACTTTCCAAAACTACCCTTATAATAAAGACAAAGAAACATTTATTTGTGATCCCAAAACAAGCAAAAAGTCAAACATTCATCACATCTAAGGGTAAAATTGAAAAGTGACTCTTTAATGAACCAAATAAATTAATATAATACAACTTTCTTAAACATTGTGCAAAAAGAAAGTGGACACTTATTATGGAACGGGTGGAGTATTAGACTTGTTCTCTTGAACACGGAAGGCCTAAAATGGGAGAAGTTTTTGTGTATTCTCAAGGTAGCGTTTATGTGGCGCCCCACATACAATGAGGTAGCGCCACACAGGATTGTTAGGCCATTTAAATTTTTTGTGGTGGGTTCCATTATTCATGTGGCGTGCTACTATTGGGTATAGAGTACCAAGTGGCATGCCACGTGATACCTTAATGGTACCAAAAAATTTCTCCTAAAATAAAACTGGACCATTTTTCTAAAAGTAGTACCACAAAATTTTCATCACTCCTCACATTTTTTTTTATTTTATTAAACAAACAAGATCAGGTTCACTACTACTCTCATTACCCTATGATCTATCTG
Organism: Hydrangea macrophylla; assembly: GCA_033977485.1. Taxonomy (NCBI): domain Eukaryota; kingdom Viridiplantae; phylum Streptophyta; class Magnoliopsida; order Cornales; family Hydrangeaceae; genus Hydrangea; species Hydrangea macrophylla. The sequence goes on from CM066986.1 coordinate 45,347,665, forward strand.
GGCAAAATAAACACTAGTGTCATGTTGGTTTGATTTTTGGATTGAGCAAGTACTCTTAATAATATAAAGGTGTTTATCGAACGGCTTATTTAGAACCACTTCAGCTATGAACAAAACTTCCTAAACAGTCCTACACTGAGAGCTTTTAGACCGATATGTAAATGAAAAATGTTGTTACACATTCCTTTTTTAGACAATGAGGAAGATTGCCCGTGCAATGCATGGGCGTTGAATTTCCTACAAAATACGATGTATAGATTTTTTTTAACGTGAATATGAAAGAGAAATAAGTTTTATTAATTCTTAAGATGGTGTTAGAAAAATGCAGTTTAACAACAACTAAATTAGTTGATGTTAACCTACAATTTAAGGCTCTTTTCTACAATGTATAGATAATAAATAAATATATATATATATATATATGTATCTGTATATATACATATATACAACAAGGGCAATATGAAAAGGCAAAAGGGCAATTTGGTTATTCGATTTAACAAAAGAGTAATTTGTAAAAAGCTTAAGGCAGGGGCGGAGGCTTAGAAGGGCCAGTGGGGGCACGTGCCCCCACTCACTTTTTGGCAATTAAAATTTTACCCTATATATGTTATAGGTTTTACATTTAGGCAATCCTCAACTTATGTTTAGGTCCCCCCTCAACTTATGTTTAAGTCTCTCCAAGGGGTCTAAGGCCCAATTTAATGTCATCAACTATATGTTTATTGATATACAGGTATATACAACTCAAAGGAAATGCGCCTAAAATTTTTAAAAATTACACTTTTAGTGTGATAATTTTATGCATTTTAGAAATAGACCCCCTTAAAACTTTGAAAGACACTACACAATATTTACGTGTCACCGAATAGACTTATATTATAAGCATATCCCCAAAAAATCACAATTACAGACAAGTAGACCCTAAAAAAATTATCAATTATGCATAAATATACCCTAAAAAAAAAATTCGGTAGCCCCCCCCCCCCCCTGGCAAAAATTCCTGGCTCCGCCCCTGGCTTAAGGGTAATTTGATTATTTAATTTGTAATTGTACATACTTGAAACTTTAATTTTAGGCTCTTTTCGTTAACGTATAGATAAACATATATATATATACACACACACACACGTGCGCGCGCGCGCAAATTCGTACATACAAAAGGGTAATTTGGTAATTTGATTTATCAAAATGGTAATTTGTAAAAGAAATAAGGGTAATTAGATTACTTAATACATATATATATATATATATATATATTTATATATATATCATAATATAATAAAAGGGTTTTTTGTATTTCAATTTAACAAACAGAAATTTATAATTGTAATTTGATAATCCTATTTAACAAAAGGGTAATTTGGTAATTTAATTTATAATTGCACACACTTTAAATGCATAAATAATAATACTAATAAATTATAATATGTCTTAAGGCTCAAACAAGGCTTAAATTTCAAAAATAACCTAATGCTTATTTAGAAAAGTGACTTAAGGCTTGTTTGATTTTTCAAAGATTCCTTAAAAGTTGCTTTAAGGAGCAAACAAGCATTAATTTACAAAAATATTCTAAGGCTTGTTTGGTAATTCAAAGATTCCCTGAAAAGATATCTTAAGGCTCAAAGAAGACTTGTCAAACAAGCCTCAAGTTACTATTTGTGGATTGATTGATGTGAAATTACCAAATAATCAAATTAGAAATAAAAAAGACCAATAAGGCCAAATTAATTTGACATCTTTAAAGACTATTGCATTTAAGCCTCTTTCATATAAAATAGGGGTGGGGCAACGCAAGGCGCGGGGCGACGAATTGTACAATATAATTAATAGAATACTATGAAAGTATAAAATGAAATTTATAAGATATACAAAAATAAATTTATGTGTGCGTGTAATTTAAAGACATATGTGTGAAATTAAATTTATTAATTACATTTATAGGTATGCGTGTGTGTAATACATGAATATAAAAAAAAAAAAAAAAAAAAAATTTAATTTAAAGAGGTGTGTGTGTAAAGGTATGTGTATAAAAATAAGGATTAATGATCTTTCACCCCATGTGGTTAGACCCATTTTCACTTTACCTCCTGTATTTCAAAAGTGGACATTTACCCTCCTGTGGTTTCAGATTAAAATGAAACTGTAAATTTTTTTCTAAAAACAGTTCCACACAGGTATTAATGTTAAAATTAGCCTCAGGAAGGAGAGTTTAAGCGTCAAAATTAACTCCACATAGGCAGTTAATCCCAACATTAGCCTCATAAAGGAGCTAGGTGCTAAAAATTAGCCCTGGATAGTTTGGTTAAATGGCAGCGTTATCGCCACATAGGGGTTTTGTTCCAAAATTAACCTCACAAAAGGGGTTAAGTGTTAATATTTTTGGTTAATTTTAGAATTTGCATCAGTTTTGAGGGAAATCTTTACAGTTTCACTTTATTCCAAAGCTACTGGGGGTAACTGTCTACTTTTGAACTATAGGAGGGGTAAAGTGAAAATGAGCCTAACTACAGGGGGGTAAAATGTAGTTAACCCTAAAATTAAATTGAAGAAATTTTTTGAGAAAAACAATACCAAAAACACAAACAAATGTTAGTGCTTTGATTGAGAAAACCAAAAAAAAACAAAAAAACAAAACCAAACAAAATAAAATAAACCAAACAAAGCATAGCCCAGTTCAGGCTGTATTTGTGCCTTGCTTGTGTTAGTGGTTTATTTGGGAAAACCCAAAAAATAAAAACAAAACCAAACAAAACACAAAACAAAACAAGTTAGTGACTTGTTTTAGAAGAACGAAAAAATGCGCAAACCACAAAGCCGAAAAGCGGTTGTGCCAAACTAAGCACAACTTACAATTGTTGAGTTTTGGGTTTTTTGAGCCAAATTGTAAATATTTATAATTATTTGGTGAAAAGTTAATTGAAACATCATTTATAGATTAATTTGATTTTAAAGTTGAACCAAATTGTAAATATTTGTAATTATTATTTGAAAAGTTGATTGAATCATCATTTCTAGATTAATTAAATTTTAAAAGTTGACCTAATAGTAATAAATGTTGTTTTGTGGGTGAAATGACCAACCTACCCTCACAAAATGACAAAAATTTAAAATAATCATTAAAGAAAAATGGAACTAAAAAGGAAAATAAAGGTAAAAGTGTCATTTCAAACAAATCCAAAATACCCAAATTGAACAATTTCAATTGGGAATAAGCCTCTTTTATATAAAGTTGTTGATTTTAAAGTTGAACCAAATTGTAAATATTTGTAATTATTATTTGAAAAGTTGATTGAATCATCATTTCTAGATTAATTAAATTTTAAAAGTTGACCTAATAGTAATAAATGTTGTTTTGTGGGTGAAATGACCAACCTACCCTCACAAAATGACAAAAATTTAAAATAATCATTAAAGAAAAATGGAACTAAAAAGGAAAATAAAGGTAAAAGTGTCATTTCAAACAAATCCAAAATACCCAAATTGAACAATTTCAATTGGGAATAAGCCTCTTTTATATAAAGTTGTTGATATACAGGAGAATGAAATGAAATTCAAACTGAAGGGAAAACCTTAGAGTACCATCCAAATTCCCAAGTCCCAACTAACCATTTATATACGTCATGAGGTAGTTAATTTGTTGTGAACCTTATGGTCATATCTGTACCATTTTACTTGTACATTTGACTTTTAGAACGAAACTAAGATAAAAAGGAAACAAAAAGAAAGCAAGAATTCCACTTTGGGTTAAGACCCATCACCCACCCATTTGCCCTTTCCAAAAAGTAGTGTGAACTGTGGGAATGAGGTTGTGTTTGGACCATAAATTATATTTATATATATGTATTAGTATATAAAGTTAAACTATATTATATTATTATATGTTATTATTATAATTATCACATGGAAAACCAATTTAAATTGGTTGGTGGTTATTTAGAAGTTGATTGAGGGACACTTGGCATCACAATGGGAGATCAAGATTGGTTACTTGAAGATCAATGCTGATGATGAAGATGGAAAGACACTTGTTATCGTAGGAGCATCTATCACTAATTGACAGTTGTAGGAATTTGAATTATTAGTTATTGTAGTTGGAGGGAAATGTAATTCAAATTCAAAGTAGTTGTAGGTTTCTTCTATAAATATGTTGTAATGTACTCTTTGTAATGGTCCTTGACCACACAAACAAATACATTAATATATCTACTTTATTTTCTTCATCTATTCGGCCACCATGGCCATTAGTTTAGGTAATTTAATTTAGCCTTATTAGGAGTAGTGTACCTTTACTTTGTTGTGTTCTTAGGAGTAGTTATAGAATAATTCAACCACTTTGAAGGTATCCTTCGAACCCTTACTTCTCCTCTTCTCCTTCTTCTTTTTAGTTTTCTATTTCATCTCACACGTTTGAAGTCCTTGTTAAGGCATCGAACGTTACCACAATCTGTCTGGTGAGGCGCAATTTAGATTATCACATTTACACATTGGCAATTTGCTTGCCTGGCACGCTCGCACACACTTATAAATTTTCCAACCAAACAAGTAGCAAGCATGCGGATAATACATGATTGAACTCTCTCTCCCTCTGTTCCCCTCCCACTAAAGATGTGTAATAACCTGTCGGCCATTCAAACGGGGTTTCGCCTAGTGCAATACAGGTTTTATGTTGGGATAATATTTGGATGCTTTTCACTCGGAACTTTTTGTATTGTCATCTTTCACAGAAATGGGATCCAGTACTTTAAAACAATTTTTAAAAAAAATGTCCTGGATCCCACTTTTGTTAGAGAAAACAGCGCGAAAAGCACTGAGTGAAAAGCACCCAAATGTTGTCATTTACATTATGATGATCGATTTATAAACAATTATCATGGTGTTATAAAAATAAAATAAAATAAACCCAATTATCATGTTATGTATGTTACTATATTATATTAGGGCTGGGAGTGCAATTATATTAGGGTGGGAACACATACATATATACATAACAAAAAAAAATATCGAAAATAACTTTCATACATTTCATTGATTGTGGTTCGTTAAATTCCTCTCACAACAGTGAGACCCAGTGCTAAAAAAGTAATTTTTGAAAAAATAAATAAAAAGTTAGCACTGAGTCTCACTGTTGTGAGAGAGAACCTAACGAACACCACCTAAGTAAATGTATGGAAATCATGCCCAAAAAAATCCAAATCTGATTCGAAATACGTAGTTAACAAACACAACTGCACCGTCAGTATCAACATAATGCTTTGCAAATCATACAACATATTTCTTCGTATCGGTGCAGTGCTGATTCGTATAGAATCATGATTGGAATTGCGAATGGTGTGATTTTGACAATAAGAGTTGTATCTTTGTTGACTCATATAACTATATAACACATGAAATCTTCTATGATCAGGGGTGGAGTCCGAATTTGATCATTTAGGGGCAGCAACTCTAATTCGATTATTTTGGTGAAAAGAAACAATTTTGAGTTTTAAAAATTTTGTGATTGCTCAGTAGGTTTCATTATAGTGGGTATAGAATTAAACATAATTATTCAAACAGAAATGAATCTCTCCATAACTTTTTCCAAAAAAAAATTGTTTTAATATGCTAATTCGGTTCTTTTTTACTAGCTTCGCTTATATAACAAAATAATTCTTAGCATATTCCTACGGGATATCTATAATGGCTGAGTACTTTGGGTTAATTGTGTACATAAGATATTTCTTTGGGTAAACTGAAAAATAGGAATGGCACAAATGCACATGTTAGAAAAGTTGAGGGGGGCACAATGCATATTGTGAAATACATTTGAAACAAAAATAATTTTGAAAATTTGACACATGGCTCCATCCCTGTTTATGATACATACTAGTGGTTTATGACGTATCACCCATCTCAATTTAATTACATCATTTTGGAACAAAATCACAACATTTATATATGCACCCAAACCACTAGTATTCGCAGGGTGTATCATATAATTTTCCATAAAAGCATAGCTCTTTGTTGTTTAATATCGTGACGAAAAATAAGAGAGAACAATTGTTTCATGATAAGAACTGTACACCTTGTTTTTTTATAAATAGATAAAAGCATAGCTCTTTGTTTAATAGATTCATTAAGACGCTAGAAGAAGAAGATGTAAAAACAACGAAAAGTAATTTTCTATTCTCTGAGTAATATTTTCTTGATATCTGCAATATTACTGGTTTGTTTTTTGTTTATTATTATATATACATATATTTATTTTTTTGTGTGTGTGTTTTGCGTGAGGGAGAATATCAAGGAAATAATTGCTCCTTCCGTTCTTTTTTCTTTTTCAGTGAGTAATGGTCATGATTTGAAAGAAAGGGAAAAACACAAAAGCAGGCTGGTAGGAGTCATTAATTGACATCACTTTAGGAGAGTATTTTTGCTCATCCAAAAAATAGTACACTAATGCTCACTAGGCGTGCACAAAATACCCAAAATACGCGGACTAGAACCGAACCGACTCGATTGGTTCGGGTAAATTCGGGTTTGTGGATGTTACGGGTAGTCTGGTTCGGGTCTAATTGAAGGGGGTTGCTTTGAGTCAGTTCGGGTCGAAAGTTCGGGTGACCGAACTAGACCCAAGAACCACACTTTTATAATCTGCACAAATCCAATCGTTGTCCCAGATTCACAAAGAATCCAATCGTTGTGCACATACCCTTATCTCTCTCTCTCTCTCCAAGACAATCGAAGATGTTTGTGACGATCTCTGTATTTTGTGTACGAAGATGCTTGTGACGATCTCTGTATTTTATGTACGATCTCTGTTAGGGGGGGCGAAAACATACGGGGGTTCGGGGCCAGCGCCCCCGAAAGAAATTTTTTGGCATTTATTTCTACATTTTTGATAATGAGATAACTATATAAGGAAGGAAAAATACAAACAATTTGAATCAACAAAGTATGGAGCAATTTGTAAACTAAATTCAGAATTTACATTTATAAATACACCAAACTTTTTCAAAAATTACATATACACATCAGTTTGTTTTATAAAAATTCTAAGGGGGGCGAGCTTAATAATTTAGAAAAAAATTTAGGGGGGGCGAGAACGTGTATTTACGAATAATACCAGTATAATTATGTGTTTTTTTCCAAATCTCGCCCCCCCTCGCCCCCCCTAGATCCATCCTTGATCTCTGTTTATCGAAGACGATCAAGACAGGGTGTGTACGAAGACGCTGGTTCATCGAAGACAATTGGGGGTTTCTTCATCGAAGATGTCCCACCATTTTTGGGTATCTTTCTGTTTGTTGATCTGCTTATTAAAGAGATTGAGATGCATTGTGGTTTGATCTGTGACAATGGTGCGAAATTATCTTTTTTGGTGCTTCTCTCTCTCTCTCAAACACACTCAATATCTATTTTTACTTTCTGGGTGTGTTCTGGAATTTTCAAAATTTTTAATTTTTGGGTGAAAGTGGGCTTGTGAGTAAGGGTTTCTTGCTCTCTTTCATCATACACACATAAGCACTCTTTAAAATTTTCTAATTCTCTGTGTGGGTTGGAATTGTGGGTTTTGAGGGATTTATTTTATTATTTTATAAACTATTTGATGTATTAGGTATGTGCTCTACTGCTCTGTGGCCTCTTTTGATTTTCTTGAGGTCAAAGGCCCTTTTTCTTTGGGTTTATTTGATTATTTTCCTAGCTGAGTATATATTTACCTATTGTTTTTATGTTGCGATTGGTGTTATCAATGAACTAGTTGTCAGGAACTAGATCGATCCGATCCGAATTTACTGGCTCGGGTTGGGTTAAAAATTTATTGGATCGGGTCTGGATCTCAAAACAACAAAATCATTTATAGTTGAGTCGGTCCTGGTTCTATAGACTTGACCCGATCCGACTTATGTGCAGGCTGCAGTCCTAACTCTCACTCAAGTATTTTATTGGCCAATGCAATGGGACCCAAGATTAAACAACATTAAACAACATTTGCTTAATCCTATACATTGGCCAATAGGATGCTTAGATGAGTATTAATGTACCATATTTTAAGTGAGCAAAAATATTTTCCCACTTTAGTGGGAATATTTTGCCCACCCCCAACCAAATACAATATGCCATTCTTTCTTTTCTTTTTTCTTTTTTCTTTTTTTTTTTTGTGTCCAGAAATGGATTAAAAAAATTTCCATATGGCACTAAAAAAAACAAGGGGCCAAACCAAAAATAGATATATATCTTACATATCTATATACAGTCAGACTCTAGGGTGAACAGAGTAGAGTGAATATGTTCAGTAAATATTTTTTTTTACCTGAAAAAATCCGCAAATTACCCTGTTGACCCACGCGCGCTCCATGATCCGCAGATTTTTTCACGCAACAAAAACTGTTCACTCAATATGTTCACTCTATCCTATTCATTCTAGAGTCTCATCGTGTATATATTATATATATACACAAAAATTCTATAGAGAGGGCACCCTCTCATTAATAAAGAAAGAGTATCTGTTTTGACCGTCAGATCATATTTAAAAACTGTGAAGTGACAAAACAACCCTTAATGAAAACACGATCCGACAGTCAAAACAGAGACTTTTTCTTTATTAAAGAGAGGACGCCCTCTTCACAAACTGACTGTATATATATATATATATATATCTACTATACTATAAAAACGAATAAATAAGCACGTCAAAAAATATGAACTTCCTCTTTTGTACTTTACTACACCCTAATTACTCATATACCTATTTATACATCGTAAGGATATATTGATTTGTCTGAGGGTAAATATGTCATTTTGGACAAATAATTACATTCAAGTCAGCTCTTGAAATTTTATTTAATATAATACTTAGATTTTAATCAACAATCTTGTGTCTAATTACATTTGGGTCAACAATTTCTGGGATATTTATTATTTTGACTTAAAAAAAAATCAACAAAAGTGGCTATTTTGGTCGCTATTTAGGAATTGGTCACTAATATTTACAATTTGGTCAACTCCTCTTAAATAAGATTTCAATCAACAATTTGTGTCTAATTACATTTAAGTCGATAATTTTTTGGATATTTATTATTCACTTCATAAAAAGTCAAAAAAAGTGACTATTTTTTAGTGATTATTTAAAAATTGGTCACTAATATTTACAATTTACTCAACTTCTTCTCTAAAATTTAGGATTCATATATTGTAATATGTGTAATTACATTTAGATCAGCAAGTTTTGAGATATTTATTATTCACTTTAAAAAAGTTTTAAAAAGTGACTATTTCAGAGGGTATTTAGGAATTGGTCACTAATTTCACATTTTGGTCAACTTTTTTCCTAAAATTTAAGTTCTGGTATATTTAAAATGTCAAATAAAGTGGCTATTTTAGTAGCTGTTATGAATTGGTCACTAATATTCACATTTTGGTCAACTTCTTCCCTCAAATTCAGGATTTATAGATTGTATTCGAACATCAATTAAGGCCTACAAACACATTCATGCCCTTTTTTTTTTAAAGGAAATACCCTACTTGTGTCATATATTTTTAGTGGCGCTTTACTAGGTACCTGTACTACTCATTTATAAGATAGTCAGAATTATCAACTTCTCCCGTAAGAAGAGTTTTAGATTAAATAGTTACATTTATAATTTCATATTTAACTGTTTTAACATCTTATATTATACACTTTTAACAATTACTTAACCACACGAAAGACACAATTAAATTTTTTGCACAACGCACAATATATATATATATATATATAAGAGAGAGACTAATTAATGAGTAAGTAGAAACACTAATATATATATACAGTCAGACTCTAGAAAGAGCGCCATCTTTTTACTAAAGAGAGGAGCTCTGTTTTGGCCGTCGCATCGTGTTTTCATTAATGGCAGTTTTGTCATTTTACAGTTTTTAAACACAATCCAACGGCCAAAACAAAGGCCTCCCTTTAATAAAGAGAGGTGCCCTCTTTAGAGAATCTTTGTATATATATATATATATAGAGAGAGAGAGAGAGAGAGAGAGTGAGAAAGGGAAAGACATGTGGGAGTAATTACCGGTGGCCTTCTCAATCCAAGGGGATACCATTATGGTAGGCACCCTCACCCCCAAGCGGTTAAACTGAAACAAGAACGGTTCGGGACCCACAATCCCATCCGGGCTAGGGACCCCACTGACTGGAGTGGGCACGTGATCATAGAACCCACCGTGCTCATCATAGGTGATAACCATCAGAGTTTCGTTCCACTGTGGACTCCTCCTCAGCGTCTCGTACACCTCCTTCACAAACATCTGTCCCTGATAAACATCGTGCGACGGATGGTCGTCGTTAGCAGGCTCCACCTTAGAGTCCATGTACCGCTGCTCCACTACAGTATAACCCGGCAACTTTCCCAATTTCGCATCGCTCTTGAACCAAAGGCCGTACGGTCGAAATTTATTCACATATTTGAGCTTCCTGAGATTCTTATAGAACAGAGTCGCCGGAATATTCTGATAGTATATTCCGAAAGAAACTCCGGCGTCGTCTAGGTTCTCGAAGATGGTTCGCTGAGGGTAACCTTGGGCGAGCATGGCCGGAATGTTGCTGGTGGCACCGTGGGAGGTGGCGGAGTGGACGTAGAGGCGATTGGGCTGAGTGGAGGATGGTACCGATGCGAACCACCGGTCGAAGACGGCGAACTCGGATACGAGGGTTTTGTAGACGGCGACCATGTCCGGGTCGAACCCATTCATGACGCTCTGGGGCAAAATATTGTTTGTTGGGTCCATGGAGTGAGCTTGTTGGGCGAAGCCGTTCATTGGGGCCGGGTTGAGAGAGGTACTGATATTGTTATTATTGGATCCGAAGATCTGCTCGCGAATGGCTTGGAAGGAGTGACCTGGGTCCGGGTCGACGAAGTGGGATTGGTTGTTGAAGAAAATGAGGGGAGAGTTTGGGTCGGTGGTGGAGATTGGGTTGGATTCGGAGCCATCGACGCCGTTGATTTTTGGGTTCAGTTTCTTCATCCAACCAAGCATGTGATCGAACGAACGGTTTTCCATTACGACCACTACTACTGTTTTGATTTTGATTGGAGCACTAGCAGATGAGAAGGATTCATGATTGTGCAATATTAGAATGAGAAGAAGCAAGAATATGGACCTTCCCCTTGTTGAATACCCACCACCGTTTCTGTCTATCATTTTCTAGAGAGAGAATTTACCTTTAATTTATGGTTATCTCTTAGCTGAGGTGCGTAGTATATAATGAACTCTTTCCATCTCATCTATTTTTCGAAACTCAATTTATTAAGGGATAAGAATTATTTATAAATTCTATACTTATTTTTTATATTTGTCTCTAATTATTGTAATACTCCCTCTCTCTTATTTTATGTGTTCATTTTTTCATTTTGGAATGTTATTGTCCACTTTTCTAAATTAGTATGCAAATTTTACTTAGATTCCCAAAGTACCCTTCTTTGTAATCAATACCCAAAAAAAAAAAAAAAATGCAATAATTATGGATAATTGTGGAAAGTAGGTGTAGATTCTTTTCGTCCCGTTAAATAGTTAGATTTCCCGAGATGAACACATAAAATGGAACGAATAGAGTAATTTTTTTAGTTTTATCTTGGAATAGATTTTGATGAAAAATAATTTTAAAAAATAAATAAAAATTACGTACTAAATTAAAAAATTAAATGCTAATTTTAAAACATCCAAAAATAAAATACATAATTTACAAAATAAGAGAGAGAGAGTAAAACAAGTCCGTGATTGAATGCCGGGCAGATTTGATAGGGAAAGGGTAATGAAGTTGTGTGGGGGCCATAATGAAGATGCTTTTGTCTTTTTCCTTTCAACTAGCTAGCTGTATGAAATATGCTATAATAATTACTCCCTCCGTTCTATTTTTTGAGTTCATCTTTGGGAACTCAATTTTTTAAGGGGACAAAAAGAATTTACACTTACTTTTCACTATTGTCCCTAATCATTATAATAACTTTTTTAGTTTTGTCTTGGTGTAGATTTCAAGGAAGGGTAGTTTTGGAAAGTAAGTAAAAATTGTTTTCCAATTTAAAAAAATAGACACTAATTTTGGGACATCCCAAAATAGAATCTAGGACTCAAAAAAAAAGGACGGATGGAGTACTAAAAATAATAAAAATTGCAAATATGAAGAGAAAATTGCATACAAGAAGTCAAAAAAGTAATATTTTGAAACTAATTTTCACACCCTTCTTCTTTTTTCTTAGGAGCGATTTCTCCATTTGGTCATTCCCTATTTTATATTTTTAAAATCTTTAATTTCAATAGCATCAAAATATATTGAAGTAATGTATAATTCAAGCTAATGAATATTTAATTTTTCACAGGTTGATAATTTATACATATATGCATATGTACATTAATTAGTAAATTGAAAAAAAACCAAACAAACCCATTGGCAATATCACTATACGTTGTATTCCAAGAGATGCAAAAATTAACAGTAATAACTAAGCACACTATTGCCATTTTATGAATTGTACTAAATAAAACAATACAAATTGTTCATGATAGTTGAGAAAATATTTTAAAAGAAATAAAGAATCTACTATGACCACATTAATCATTCTTAATAAATATTTAATTTTTTGCTAATGCGTACAAATAAAAATAAATTCGAAGATTTTGACTCACCATAGTCTTATCTTTGGAAGGGCCAAGGAAAAATTCGTATAGTTCTACCGTTGAATTTTCAAATGAACAAAAAACATTCTGTTTAGAGGTCTAAATGATAGATGAATAAGAGACACAAAGTTTAAAGAGACGATGCTCTCACATGAAACTCGTTTCACAATATCTAAAATCAAATTGTTATTGTTATGAATCAATAGTAGATGCCTATCATGTGTTAGCTTGTGGAGGGATGTTATTTTGGTGATAAGTAGTATGTGAATGATTGCTGGCTTTAGCCTGATTAAGAATTTTAGAGCTATATGTCATGTGAATGTATAATAAGACACAAGTGATTTTCCTATAAAAGAAAATGAACATCCTCAATGTTTAGTGGAAGAAAAGTGATAGACAAGAGAATTGGTGAAAGATCATATAGAAGGTTCAAGTGAAGAAGAATATCAGTGTACTATACCGGTAATATAAGAGTGCATGTATTGTGTTGCTATCATAATAATAAATATAATCCCCTCTGCAGTAGACATAGACAAATTGCCGAACCACCTGAAATATTTGTGTCTCTTTATGTTAATTATTCATTGTGTGCATGTTTAATTATCAGTTTTATAACACGTTATCAGCACGAATCTATACCAACTGGGTTGGTTCATGTCAAATGGTACAATATATCTATATTGTTTAACTTTTATATATATTTATATATATATCTATATCTATATATTTTTATATGTGAATACACCCCTAAAGTGGTTATAAAGTTTACTACTCCCGAAGAGGAATTTATTGCAAACTTCCTGAATAAGTAATTATAGGCAGTACTCTTGAAGAGGCATATTTGTAAATACTCCTGAAGAGCTAATTACTAAACCTCTTGAAGAGGTAATAGATCAATCTTCTGCAAAATACTCATCATACTCTTAATGAACTAGTCTCCTGAAGAGATATATATTCACTTTTCTATATATATATATATATGTGTGTGTGTGTGTGTGTGTGTGTGTGTGTAAATACTCCTGAAGAGTTAGTCTCTCAAAGAGACAATAAATGAACTTCTTGAAGAAGTAGTAAATAAATCATTGATATCTCCAATTCTTGAAGAGTAAATGAAAAAAAAAAAAAGACAATCATGCAGAAGCCAGGTTCGAACTCGAGTCCGCGGACGTGGGTTATTCAGCACTCAGTTCATTGACACTCTGCTACCACACGATTGTCTAACCATTATTGAATGTGAAGAGTAAAGAAAGGGAAAAACAAAACAAATGCAGATAGCCAGGTTCGAACTCGAGAACTCAGAGTTAAAGGTCCTCAGTCCCCACCACTCTGCTATCATGCGATTGAATAATTATCGATATATATATTAAGTATATATATGTGGTGAAAAGTCTCCCGTAGAGATAATCTATGACCCTCCTGAAGTAGAAATCTCTTGAAGAGATTATGGAGAATCAAACTAATTGTCACTCGAAGAAGGAATTTTATTTTACATTATTACACATCTTATTTGACATAAATCTGTTTATTTGCATGCCTTCATTTTACTTGATTGTAAACATTATTTTCTTTTATCCATATAGTGTTTGAATATGTCGAATCTTGACAAGTTTAACATTATACCTTTGGATATCTCGGGAAACAACTATCTATCATGGGCTCATAAGGCTGAAATACGGCCAAAAGGAAAGAATCTTTGGAATACTATTGTAGAAGTAAATTATGAATTGGAACGAGACCAAGCCAGTGCACTAGAGTTTATCCAGCACCATATCCATGAAGGATTACAAGATGAATATCTTGTAGTAAAAAACCCTCTTGTATTGTGGACCAATTTGAAAGAACGTTTTCAACATATAAAATTAATTCCTTTACCAAAAGCTCGATATAACTGGATCCAACTGCGATTCCAGGATCATAAGACAGTTGAAGAGTACAATTCAGCTTTATTTCAAATTACATCTTAATTGAAATTGTGTGGAGAAACGGTCACTGGTTCAGAGATGATAGAGAAGACATATCATCCCTCGAGTTTGCTATTGTAGGAACAATATCGAGAGCGGAGATTCATGAAGTACTCCTCATTAATATCATGTCTTCTCGTGGCAGAACAAAATAGTGAACTATTGATGAAAAATCATCATCGTCGTCCAACTGGCTCTGCTCCATTACCTAAAGCACATGGAACCACTTTCACTGAAAACGATGAAGTTCCACACAATAATCAATGAGCTGGGCGAGGAGGAAAACATGGATATGGTCATGGGAATAATTATAGTCGTGGTCATGGTCGTAGTCATGGTCATAGTCATGGTCGTGATCAAGGAAAAAATAAACATTGGTACCGTGAAGGTTATCATTCATATAAGAACAATGCACTTTCCACCCGAAGTGGAATAGAAATGGCAATAGTGTACAAAGTTCTGTCAAGAAAGATAGAGATGGCTGCTACAGATGTGACATAAAAGGGCATTGGTCGCGTACTTGTCGTATGTCAAAACATTTAGTAGATCTCTATCAAGCCTCAATAAAAGGAAAAGGGAAATAAAATAAGATAGAGATAAATTTTGTTGACCACGATGATCCATTGGATATCACTCATCTTGATGTGGTTGATTTCCTGGTTGACTCCGATCCTTACCTTGGTCCCTTAAACAATGAATGTGCTTAGACCATCTATGCTATGTATTAATGTTTGGCTTGTAGTACCATGCATGTACTTTTCTTGATGTATTAAAATTTGGCTTATAGCACTATGCATATATTTTCCTTGAATAATGAATAAACCTTTTGTTTGTACTAATATATAAATTCTGTTACTTGATAGATTGAATGATGAAAGGTGAAGATATAAGTCTGGTTGATGGTGCAACTACACACACCATTCTCCGAGACCAAAGATTTTTCTTGAACTTAAAATTAGCAGAAGCCAGTGTGAACACAATATCCGGTACATCTAGTCTCATTGAAGGATCTGGAAAAGCGAGCATTATTTTATCAAAAGGAACAACAATTCATTTAGAAAATGCTTTATACTCTAGCAAATTCCGAAGAAATTTACTCATTTTTAAGGATATCCGCCGAAATGGATACCACGTTGAAACTGTTAATGTGGGTAATATTGATTACCTTTGTATCACGAAAGTTGTTTCAAACAAAAAGCATATTTTGGAAAAACTTCATGCTCGTCCCTTTGGGCTGTACCAGACAACGATTACTACTATTGAATCACATGTTGTGATAAACCAAAAATTTTCTGACCCAAAAGTTTTTGGTTTTTGGCATGACCGTCTTGGCCACCCTTGGGCTATTATGATGCATAGTGATGTTGTCAATATCAAGATATAAAAAGTGTACTTTACTTTTCTAAAAATTTGTAGTAGTGAAAGTAAAGGTCGAACCCACAGAGATTGAATTATTACAGTTTTTAATTTTAAAACTTAAATCTAATTAATTATGAAATCGGAATTTGATTTGAATTTTAATTAAACTAATAAGACTAATGAAAATAAATCTAAACTATGAAAGTGATTTAAAATTGTTTTTATAAATATATTTAGGGAGCCTAGGATTGCAAATCCACCACTATCTTCATAATAAGAGTATTTATGCATTCAATTGGCTTATTAAGTTGGATGATAATGGAGAATTGTAGCTACAAGCCCAATTCCTCCGTCAAGAAAATAACCATAGTTCAAACACCAACATAATCCATTTTCGATTAGCATGAATTATCCCACACTAAACTAGGGTTATGGCATAATCCGTCTAACCTAGGCATGGACTATTCGGATACTTGATATCACAATTCAATTAAGTACCATTACATGTAAATAATCTATATAAGCACATCAAATATAGACCATTGAGCACATCACAGTCAAAATAGATCTAAGACAAGAATAGATTTTGAAAGTAATGATTTAATCAATAGAAGCACGATTTATTATAAAAAATTCTCTAAATATGTAATCATCATCCATACATTATAAAACTAAAAGAAAAGCATAAAATACACCCTATTACTTGGCTAGGGTTTCATTGAAACCCTAGATCTAGGTTTATTTGGCCATTGAATTGATGTACGGCAAGAGGTTGATGGAGGATGCCATGGAAATTCTTGGTCTTCTTCTTTTTCTCCTTGCTTTCCTCTCTTCAATGGTTGTGTATATTGTTGTATATGGCTGTATGTATATGTGTATAATATAGTCTCACCTAAAAATTGAATAAAAACAACGTATATATAGAGTTTGGAACAAGTTTTGGAAGCTTTCCTAACCCGAAATGCACTAAAACTGCTATATTTTACAGTCTGGACGCAATTTGGCAGTTTCGTTTGCATAGGAGTCTTCAGTATAATGAAATACGCAACTTTGATTTTTACACAGGTCGCGCGAGCGGGCCGCGCGAGCGCGATGATGGGAGGTCGCGCGAGCGAGGTTCAGGTATTTCACGCGAGCGGCCGCGCGCGCGATAGGCTTTTTTCAGCTTCTTTTCTTCTGCTTTTTCACCCTACTTAGCATGGAATACTTGTTTTCTTCCAAAACCTGTCAGAAAATAAAAAACGAAGTAAAAATACACAAAAACAGGATAAAATGCACTAACAAATGCGCATTAAGGCGTATAATTAGGATTTGTTCTCTCCCGATCACATCCCCAAACCTACATTTTGCTAGTCCTCGAACAAAACTAAAAATAAAACCTAAACTACTAATAAAATACTACCCCATTGTCGCATGGGTCGCGATTGCATTTAGCGGATGCAACAAGCCTTTTAAACCCCTAGGTGTCCCTAGTCAGACGAGTGAAGTCTCGTGAGGGTTCTCATCAAGAAGTCATCCACAATCAACTTTATTAAATTGTAAATTTATAAAGTTTTATTAACAACGAAAAACTAATAGTTAATACTCCTTCTCATACAACAATGATTTGAAATAGAATAACAAACAAGAAGAACGGAGTCAAACGTCCACTTACGTCATGATGCATGTTACACACAAGAAGATCAAGTTGATGTTTGAAGAGGTTTTGAAGTTTAAAGTACATATACATATCTATTGATCATCTAGATCATAGAGATCTAAAATTAATATTTCTACTCACTCATGAACATGTTTAACATAGTCTTATGGATGATCAAAGACCATTCATGTGTCATGCATTGAGGCTAAAGTACATATACACGAACTGCTAAAACTGTCACTATTGAAACAACTGAACCCAAGCACTCAAGCTAGCACAAGTGCTCGAGCCAATTCAATGGGCCAAGTACGAGCGCTCGAGAGGTGCAATCACTCGGGCTAGGCAGTATTTGTATGGAAGGTTTGTTATTTATATATATAAAGAGCTAAGTTAAGGATGGCTTTACCATTAGCTGTGATAGTTGTATCTTGTGTTGTACTGGATATATACATATACTTGGTTGTGCTGGCTATAGGTTGTACCTTATGTTATTGGAATAGTGCCTTAGAAATGTAAACCTTGTAAAAGGATAAGAAGTTGACGTTTCCTTAACGTGTTATTAGGATTAACTAGTAAAACTTATGCGGACGACGTACGAGGACTACGTGGATAATAATGGGACGTACTTAAGTACACTACTCTGAGAATAATGTGCTTTAACGATTCGTACGACACGTTAAGGAAATGATAGTAAGATGTTCATCTCCGTCGGTCTATTCCTTGTGTTTCATCGGTTTATCTGGTTATTCCGAGAAAGAGTATAGAGTCTGGGATTAGTTGTTGAGATGGTTAAATGGCCGTAAGGCGACGATGTCAAGTGTAGGCTGTAAGGCGATGATGATAATTTAACCATGGCTGAATGAATAAGATGGGGTTACCATAAGGCTGTAAGGCGATGATGTCAAAATGAGGCCGTAAGGCGACGATGACAAAAGGTAACCTAACGGTCATAAGGCGACGATATTCCAGATAATGGCACTTGTGCTGGATGTATGCAAAGAGCCGACTGTTGTAAAACATTAGACTAGAGGCCCAAAGATTCGGTCAATGATCCAAAGTAAAGCATTGATTTGGTATAGATTGGATGGATTGTCCAAAGTGATCATTCGGTTGACATCAGTTGTGTTTTCCCAAGTTCAAGTCAGGCAGAGTTATGTTTCCTAACTTACGTTATACAACGAGAATAAGATTAAGCAAGGCTTAACAAATGTTTTCAAAAAAGATAAAAAGGAATGTTTTACTTTCTAAATGGATTAACAAGTGTTTTCTGAGCCTGTTCAATGGGGTAGGTTTACTCACTTAGCTTGCAGTAAAGCTAACAAATTTCATGTCCTGGATAATCAACCGTCCAAATCTTGCTGATGCTGATTACCCGACGAGGAGTATGCTGAAGAAGGATACGGATTTGTAAGCTAGCCAGTGGCTGAGAAGACTTTTGTTATTTATCTTTTGTTAGTAGTTGAGGTGCTAGATGCTGATCTTTTCGTATGTTGTAGGGCTTTACGCCTAGGATATTATTATTTTTCCTTTCAATTATGCATGCTGTAATAATGGACTTATGTCCTTGATGTTTAATAATATGTAAGCCTAGAACCACCATGCTTATTATTACTGCTTCTGTTTACTGTTTACTGCTTTTATCTTGGTTCTTTCCTATATGGACAAGCACGTGATCCTTAAACCAGTCATGTATCTACGAACCCATAAAGTAAATTTTAATTTTCCCTATTTTTGGCTTACTCCGCCAGGGGTGTGACACATTTTCCCTTAGATTTTGCAATCTTCGGGACTTGTCCAACACTTGGACCACCATTGCTAGCCTTCTTCTTTCCTTTCTTGCCTTTCGGCGCAGATCGGGAAGAGGATGAGCTTTTTCAACATTCAAAACATTGCCCCAGGTTTAATCACCCCGTCCCCTGCAAGTAAAGAACTCATTTATACGCTCATTGAGATATTCATTTTATTTATATTATAGTTAAGTTTAAATTGAGTGGATGGAGCCGACAGCGAATTGAGGATCATATCAACTTGAGTTTGTGCATCGATGTTGGCACCCAGGGTCTCCAGTTCGTTCAAATAATTAATCATTTTTAAAACATCTTCTTTGACTAGAGTTCCTTCTGACATCTTGGCACTTATTATCTTTTCCATAGCAACATGTCTGGCAGTCCTGCCATGCTCCCTAAACATTTCTTTTAGGGATTTGATAATGGCACAGGCAGAATAATTCGACTGGAGTTGGTATTGCAACACACCAGCCATAGAGGCCAAAATGTAGCAACGAGCCATTCCATTCGATTTCTTCCATTTATCGAACTCGGATCTAGCAATAGCCGAAGCATTTGCAGCGGGTTCTTCAGGGCATGGGGTATTAAGTACATAAATGTGATCCTCCACAGTTAAAACGATGTCAAGGTTATGTTTTCATTCTGTGTAGTTATTTCAAGTTAACTTGTTCTGAGTGAGTATAGTGGCAAGTGTACTAAATGCAGATCCAGACATTATGATTGCCAAAAAATCAAACAGACAAAATAAATATGGAGATCAGAATTTGACAATTTAAAATAAAAAAAAATCCTTAAAACTCTTATTTTAAAACCAAGTTGCCAGAATACCAAGACAAAAGAGTAAAGCCTCCGTGTGGCGGTCAATACTCGATCTTTCAATTAATCATGACTTATCCGCTATGCAACTCTTGCAAAATAAGTTATGACTCCCCAACATGTTTGATCTCTAAGTTTATGAATAATGCTCCGTGTAGGATCCCTTATCCATAGCTTAGCTAGTGTGCACCATTAACTAGGATCCAATCACAACCGCCTCAAGTAGTGCCTCCATGTGGTGGTCACCCTCTAACACGTCTTATTGATCCTATTCATAGGAAGTTCACATCTAGTAACCAATGTGTAGTATACCCTCTGTATGGAATGATCACCCCTGGCGAGGTGACACAGAATGCACTACTCATCTTATAGTGAACCATTAATAAAAGATCATGGGTGTTATAAATAAGACTCTTTCAGACTAGATTCAGTAAATAAGGATTTTTATTATGGAAAAATTATTTCTACACATTACCCATAAACATCCAATGTTTACTAGTGCATTGAAACGGTAATTGATTTTCATTTTACAAAACTTATTTTCAGTGCATGCAGTTGTAACAATGTATAAAATGCCAATCACAAACCAAGCACATAAAACAAAAAACTAAAATTGAAATAAAGGCATTCATATGCCTCTATCTCCCATGGCTCTATCTCTATAGAACCTCGTTCTTGGTTTGGTCTCCTCTGGCTCCATCTTCATGGGCTTCCTAATTCTATTACATATTGGACCTATGCTTCTTTTGTAGCTTACAATTTATCTAGAAATAGAAAAGATGGCAATGAAATAAAAGGCTAAGAAAACTAGTACGACTTTCCTATTCACAGGATTAAAGCCACAGCGCCCTTTACATATGCCTTAAAACCAAACCAAAATAAATACAACATGCACCATTCTTAAATATTTAAATACAGTATTTAAAAGGACCTGGTGCCATGGTTGATAGTGGACTAACTAGTTGCAAAAGGGTTAGATATACACACATCCATGGATATATACATCCATTAGAACTAATAATTGACTCGCATACACCTTAAACACTTTATGGAAGTAATTAGAACTAAAACAACATCTCTGATTCTCTGTCACACTTCGATTGATTGAAGAAAACATAATCGCTCGAACCTTCAATCGATTGAACTTAGTTCAATCGATTGACCTTGTCTTTTTCACATAATGATTTTAAAAAATTTTAGAATGGTTAAAAATTGATGTACATAAATTTTAAAACTTTTAAATAGTGAAAAGAACACCTAGACAAAAAACCCTATTCGATTGATCTAAGAACGTTCGATCGATTGATGCCTACATTGGTTCGATCGATCGAAGCTCTTTCAATCGATCAAACACAGAGAGTTTTAATTGATCAAAACAAGTTTGATCGATCAAAACTGCTATGCATCCAATGTAATCATGTTGGGTTTGTGCCCTCAAACCATTACTATATGTATTAGACATTAGCATTTTAATATATGGATATCAGCTTTACATTTTATGATGTATGCTTCTTTCATGAGATGATTGTTTAATCCATAAGTATCATAGTAAGTATTTCGTGTGTGTATGAGATACATATAATGAGAAACGAATTACTATTCTTTGATACTTAAAGCTTGTCACAGTGGATGATGAGACTGGATATCTCATCAGGTATACACTGTAGCATCATTAACTACCATTGGATGGAGTGATAAATCTCAATCACTAGAGTGTGACTCTTGGTTAGTATGCTAGTGCTTATAGTGCATTGATGGACCTGAGTTTCCTATTGATGCTCAATGCTGTCAACAGTCAATAGGAACTCATAACTTGTATAAGGTATGTGTTCTCAATCTTGAGACGATTATGAACACAGACTGTGGATATGACTGCTTTGACTTACCAATCAGTGAGGTCTATAGAAGATCAACACCTGGGTATCTTGGGTATGTCATGTTCATAGGGTTGTGAACATATATTGTCAAGATAGAATCTACCCTCTGATTCAGAGTAAGAATTCCCTTGAGAATGTCACCAAGTCGATTGCTGAGTGCTGCAGTCTTGTTGATAAGAGTTATCAACATGTTTGGTAATCATGAGAGGTGAATGGGACTCAAGGATTATAAGAAGTAATCATGATTCAGGTTGACAGTAACTGTTTATCCGACTACCTGAATATGATTGCGAATGCTGATGGTAGAGGGACATTAGTACAACATACAAGTCTAGTTATCGCTTCGGATATGTTCTTTTGCATTGGAGTTCAGTTATCGTTTTATAGTGGAGTAAACGTTAACTGATCAGTCGATTAATTTGCTGATCAAAGAGTTTGGTCATGGGAATTAATCAATTGATCTGAGCCAACAATAAAGAGCCTAGGAGGTCCCACTCTTAGCTCCGCTAGGATGCTTGGAAAGGCAAATGAGGATGTTGTCAAGACAGGTTCGATCGATCGAAGTTGTCTCGATCGATTGAAGTCTAGACAGGTTCGATCGATTGAAGATGGTTCGATCGATCGGATGTTCGATCGATCGAAGCCACTTCGATCGCTCGAGATCTAGGTCGGTTCTGGGAATCTATAAATAGGGCAGCTACGTCCTGAAAAAGGAGGTTCGTCGTTTTGAACGTCAGAAGCTGCAGAAACTATTTTGGAGCCCCAAAACCTTCTATATCCTCTCCATTAGGGTTCCCACCAACCCTAGCACTTCCTGCCAGCTTTCATAGGAGTCATAAGAGTGAAGACCATCTAGTGGAGGCTGCTGGAAGTCAGAGATTTCAGAATTGGGTTCAAGACAGTAAGGTATAATTCTTGTCCCCTCTTGTGCGCATCTATAGAGTTGATGGGTAGTAGATCCGGGCATGCCAATTAAGTTTTATAACTTGATTTTTCCGCTGCGCGTTTAAACTTAGAACTTAAACCGTTTTTTTTCCAACAATTGGTATCAGAGCCACGCTCGTTTGGATCTATAGATGCGTTAATGGAACACTATTTTGATTTGCGTGTTGATTTTAGAACTGTTTTTGAAACTGCATCGTCACAGATCTGTTTCTGCAGTGTTATCGCAGCAGTATACAAATCTGTGATTGCATAGGATGCAAGGCGGGTTCGATCGATCGAACATATTTCGATCGATCGAACATACCGTTCTTAAGCGATCGAACAGTCTTCGATCGATCGAAACCTTCTGGTATTCGATCGATCGAATGAAGTTAGATCGATCGAGACAGATACTTTGTCAGGTTCTCTATTTCACAGTTTTTAAGAGTTTTGAAATTAAAAACTTTAATTTTAAAATATTCTGTAAAATTTTCAAATCATTCTGTGAAACAGAATGTTCAAGCGATTGAACAGTGTTCAATCGATCGAAGGTTCGAGCGATCGAACGGTCTTCGATCGATCGAACTATGACAGAGAAGTAAGATGATGTTTTAAGTTCTAATTCAGTATGTAAAGAGTTTATATACTGTGTGAATCAATTAAGTGTTTCAATAGTTATATATATTTGTTATGTATGTATGGATGCGTGTACGACTAACCCTTTTGCAGCTAGATTAGTCGCTATCTCCCATGGCACCAAATCATTTGAATATTTGTATTTAAATTGTTTGAGATTGGTGCATGTTGTAATTTAAGTTTGGTTTGGTTTTAAGGCATATGTAAAGGGCGCTGAGACTTCAATCCTACGAAAAGGAAAGTCGCACCGGTTTCCCTAGCCTCTTATTTTGTTGTTATTTCTATTTCTAGATAAATTGTAAACTTCGAAAGAAGCATAGGACAAATGTAATAGAATTAGAAAATCCATGAAGATGGAGCAAGGAGCCGTTATCCATGAAGATGGAGCTAGAGGCGATCAAACCAAAAGGAGGTTCTATAGAGATAGAGCCATGGGAGATAGAGGCATTATTTGAATGCCTATATTTCATTTTAGTTTTTTGTTTTATGTGCTTGGTTTGTGATTGGCGTATAATACATTGTTGCATGCACGCAAAACAAATTTTCTAAAATAAAATTCAAAAACCGTTTTCAACACATTAGTAAACATTAGATGTTTATGGGAAGTGTGTAGAAACAGATTTTCTCAAAAAGCAAAATCCTTTTTACTAAAACTAGTGGGAGAGGGTCTTATTAATTACACCCACGATCTTCCATTAACGGTTCACTGTAAGATGAGTGGTGCATTCTGTGTCACCTCGTCAGGGGTGATCATTCCATACGGAGGGTGCATTACTCATTGGTTACTAGATGTGAACTTCTTTTGATAGGATCAATCAGACGTGTTAGAGGGTGACCACCACACGGAGGCGCTACTTGAGACGGTTGTGATTGAATCCTAGTTAATGGTACACGCTAGCTAAGCTATGGATAAGGGATCCCACACAGGGCATTATTCATAAACTTAGAGATCAAATAGGTTCGGAAGTCATAACTTGTTTTGCAAGAGTTGCATAGCGGATAAGTTATGATAAATCGAAAGATCGAACATTGACCACCACACGGAGGCTTTATTCTTTCGTTTCGATATTCCGGCGACTTTGTTTTAAAATAAGAGTTTTAAAAGGATTCTTTTATTTCAAACTGTCAAATTCTGATATCCATATTTATTTTGTTTTGATTTTTACAGTAAATCATAATGTCTGGATCTGCATTTAGTCCACTTGCCACCATACTCACTCAAAACAAGTTAACTGGAAACAACTACACTGAATGGAAACGTAACCTTGACATCGTGTTAACTGCGGAGGATCACATATATGTCCTCACCATCCCAAGCCCTGAAAAACCCGCGGCAAATGCTTCGGCAGCTGCCAGACGCGAGT
Organism: Hydrangea macrophylla; assembly: GCA_033977485.1. Lineage (NCBI taxonomy): Eukaryota > Viridiplantae > Streptophyta > Magnoliopsida > Cornales > Hydrangeaceae > Hydrangea > Hydrangea macrophylla. Next base: position 45,372,661 of record CM066986.1, read on the forward strand.
TCGGCAAATGGAAGAAGTCAAATGGAATGGCTCGTTGCTATATTCTGGCCTCAATGGCTGGTGTGTTGCAACACCAATAATGATTCTGCCAGTGACATTATCACATCCCTGAAAAAGATGTTTGGGGAGCATGGCAGGCCTGCCAGGCAGGTAGCCATGCAAAAGATAATGAGTGCAAAGATGTCGGAAGGGACTCCAGTCAAGGAACATGTTTTAAAAATGATTGGTTATTTAAACGAGCTGGAGACCCTAGGTGCCAACATCGATGCACAGACCCAAGTTGATATGATCCTCAATTCGTTGTCGCCTTCATTCGCTCAATTTAAACTTAACTATAATATGAATCAAATGAATTTTTCAATGAGCGAATTGATGAGTTCTCTTTTGGCAGCGAATGGGGTGATCAAACCTGGGGTCAACGTTTTGAACGTTGAGAAAAGCGCTTCCTCTTCCCGATCTACACCGAAAGGAAAGAAAGGGAAGAAGAAGGCTGGTACTGGTGGTTCAAGTGTTGGACCAGTCCCTAAGATTGCAAAATCTAAGGGAAAAGGTAAGGGCAAAGGGAAGGTGGGTGACCAAGGCAAAGGAAAGTGTTTCCAATGCGATGAGAAGGGCCACTGGAAGAGGAACTGTCCAGAATTCTTAGCTACAAGAGTTCAAGGTATGATTGAATCACATGTGATTGAAGTAAGTTTTATAACGGATACTTCAAACACTTGGTGCATTGATTCTGGTGCGACTAACCATATCTGTAATTCATTGCAGGGGTTCAGATCAACCAGGAGGTGCAGTGATGGGGAAATTGTACTTACTCTAGGTTCTAGCGCAACCGTTCTGCGGTTGCTATAGGAGTCGTAGTTTTAGAATTTCTAGACAATAAAATTTTGATTTTATCCGATGTACTTTACGTCCCTTCAATGAGACGTAATTTAATTTCAGTTTCTAATTTATCGAATAATGGTTATTCTTTTCATTTTGGAACTGAAGTTGTGATTAAAAGAAATAGTTCTTTTATATGTTCTGGTGTTAAATCAAATGGTTTGTATGTGATTACTCCCAATATTTCTAAAGACTCTTGCATAGAACTTAATAACTCAGTGGTTACTGTACCATCTAAAAGAAAGAGACCTTCCACTAATCCAACAAGGCTTTGGCATATGAGGCTTGGCCATATCAATCTAAATAGGATTGGCAGACTAGTCAAAGAAGGGATCTTAGGCGATTTGGTTCTAGAACCAATGGAAGTCTGCGAGTCTTGTTTAGAGGGTAAGATGACCAAAATGCCCTTTCCTACAAAGGGAAATAGAACCGATGCATTGTTGGAATTAGTTCATACTGATGTGTGTGGACCAATAAATATTAGAGCAAGGGGTGGTTATGAGTATTTCATAACATTTACTGATGACCACTCCAGGTATGGATATGTGTACCTAATGCAGCACAAGTCTGAAGCCTTTGAAAAGTTTAAAGTGTTTAGGGCTGAAGTAGAGAAGCAATTGGGCACACATATCAAGGCCATTCGATCTGATCGAGGTGGCGAGTACCTCTCTAATGAGTTTATTGATCACCTCATACAGAATGGGATTCTGTCACAGTTGACTGCACCTGGTATGCCTCAGCAGAACGGTGTAGCGGAGAGAAGGAATCGGACTCTTTTAGACATGACTAGGTCGATGGTGAGTTACTCGGAGTTGCCATTATTCCTTTGGGGTTATGCTTTGGAAACCGCTGCGTACATACTAAATCTAGTACCAAGCAAATCTGTTCCCAGGACACCACGAGAGATGTGGATTGGGCGCAAGCCTTCTTTGCAACATCTTCGGATATGGGGCTGTCCGGCACATATGCTGAAAGGAAAGATGAGCAAGTTGGATTCTAGATCGGAAGTATGTTACTTCGTAGGGTATCCAAAGGGTACTTATGGATGGTATTTTTATGATCCAAGAGAGCAGAAAGTGTTTGTTAGTACGAATGCTGTTTTCTTGGAGGATGATTATATCATGAACCATAAGCCTAAGGGAAGGATAGATCTTAGAGAGATAGAAGGAAAGCCCTCAGTCCAACCTGTAGTTAATAACGATGTAAATCAAGAAAACACCACTTCTTCACCTATTTCCGCACCGGTACCTCGTCGTAGTGGGAGGATGATCAGCCAGCCTGATAGATACATGTTCTTAGGAGAAGTTTTTGAAGCTGTCTCCATAGAATCTGAATCTGATCCTGCCACATACGAAGAGGCAATGGCTGATGTTGATTCAGCTCATTGGGTTAAAGCTATGAAGGCTGAATTGGAATCTATGGATTCCAATCAGGTCTGGGATCTTGTAGAACTTCCAGCCAATATTAAACCCATTGGCTGTAAGTGGGTCTACAAGAGAAAAAGAGGATCTGATGGAAAGGTTGAGACCTTTAAGGCTAGGCTTGTAGCAAAAGGTTATACTCAGAGGGAGGGCATTGACTATGAGGAAACCTTCTCGCCGGTAGCCATGCTGAAGTCCATCAGAATACTCTTATCCATTGCTGCATGCCTAGGTTATGAGATCTGGCAGATGGACGTCAAGACTGCATTCTTGAATGGCAATCTTGAGGAGGACATCTATATGCAACAACCAGAAGGGTTCATAGCTGGTCGGAAAGGTAACTTGGTATGCAAGTTGCAAAAGTCCATTTATGGGCTTAAGCAAGCATCCAGAAGTTGGAACATCCGATTTGACCAAGCGGTCAAGTCGTTTGGTTTCATACAGAATCTGGATGAACCTTGTGTATACAAGAAGAGTGAAGGGAAAGTGGTGGCCTTTCTTGTGCTTTACGTTGACGACATTCTACTCATTGGAAATGATGTAGCGGCGCTGTCAACAGTCAAGGTTTGGCTAGCTAGTACTTTTGATATGAAGGATCTAGGAGAGGCGAGCTATATTCTAGGGATAAAGCTCTTTCGAGATCGCAAGCGAAAGATAATGGGATTGTCTCAAGTTGGTTATATCGATAAGGTGCTAACTAGGTTTTCAATGGATAATTCGAAGAAAGGTTTGTTACCTTTCAGGCATGGTTTAGCGTTCTCCAAGGACCAGTGTCCAAAGACACAGGAGGAGAGGAATCGCATGACAGGAGTTCCCTATGCTTCAGTAGTGGGAAGTCTTATGTATGCGATGTTATGCACTAGACCAGATATTTGCTTTGTTGTTGGCATGGTTAGCAGATATCAGTCGAATCCAGGTCCAGAGCACTGGACAGCCGTCAAGCACATTCTTAAGTACTTGAGAAGGACTAAAGATTACATGCTTATGTACGGTGGTAGTGAGTTAATTCCAGTAGGATACACTGACTCGGATTTTATGTCAGAGAAAGTTTTGAGGAAGTCGACGTCCGGTCATCTCTTTACCTTGGGAGGTGGTGCTGTCAGTTGGAGGAGCATTAAGCAGAAATGCATTACAGACTCAACTACAGAAGCTGAGTATGTGGCTGCTTGTGAAGCCGCAAAGGAAGCTGTTTGGCTCAAGAAGTTCCTCATGGAACTCGAGGTGGTACCAGCGTCGCTGTCGCCTATTACGCTTTATTGTGATAATAGTGGGGCAGTGGCTCAGTCCAAGGAGCCAAGGAACCACGGAAAGGGAAAGCACGTAGAGCGGAAATATCATCTTATCCGAGATATTGTTCAACGTGGAGATGTGACTGTCACCAAGATTGCCACCACTGACAATCTTGCTGATCCGTTTACAAAGGCCTTGCCACAGAAGGTCTTTGATCGTCATCTAGATAGTCTAGGTCTCAGATGTAATCTTGTATGGTTATGAGTGCAAGTGGGAGTTTGTTGGGTTTGTGCCCTCAAACCATTACTATATGTATTAGACATTAGCATTTTAATATATGGATATCAGCTTTACATTTTATGATGTATGCTTCTTTCATGAGATGATTGTTTAATCCATAAGTATCATAGTAAGTATTTCGTGTGTGTATGAGATACATATAATGAGAAACGAATTACTATTCTTTGATACTTAAAGCTTGTCACAGTGGATGATGAGACTGGATGTCTCATCAAGTATACACTGTAGCATCATTAACTACCATTGGATGGAGTGATAAATCTCAATCACTAGAGTGTGACTCTTGGTTAGTATGCTAGTGCTTATAGTGCATTGATGGACCTGAGTTTCTTATTGATGCTCAATGCTGTCAACAGTCAATAGGAACTCATAACTTGTATAAGGTATGTGTTCTCAATCTTGAGACGATTATGAACACAGACTGTGGATATGACTGCTTTGACTTACCAATCAGTGAGGTCTATAGAAGATCAACACCTGGGTATCTTGGGTATGTCATGTTCATAGGGTTGTGAACATATATTGTCAAGATAGAATCTACCCTCTGATTCAGAGTAAGCATTCCCTTGAGAATGTCACCAAGTCGATTGCTGAGTGCTGCAGTCTTGTTGATAAGAGTTATCAACATGTTTGGTAATCATGAGAGGTGAATGGGACTCAAGGATTATAAGAAGTAATCATGATTCAGGTTGACAGTAACTGTTTATCCGACTACCTGAATATGATTGCAAATGCTGATGGTAGAGGGACATTAGTACAACATACAAGTCTAGTTATCGCTTCGGATATGTTCTTTTGCATTGGAGTTCAATTATCGTTTTATAGTGGAGTAAATGTTAACTGATCAGTCGATTAATTTGCTGATCAAAGAGTTTGGTCATGGGAATTAATCAATTGATCTGAGCCAACAATAAAGAGCCTAGGAGGTCCCACTCTTAGCTCCGCTAGGATGCTTGGAAAGGCAAATGAGGATGTTGTCAAGACAGGTTCGATCGATCGAAGTTGTCTCGATCGATTGAAGTCTAGACAGGTTCGATCGATTGAAGATGGTTCGATCGATCGGATGTTCGATCGATCGAAGCCACTTCGATCGCTCGAGATCTAGGTCGGTTCTGGGAATCTATAAATAGGGCAGCTACGTCCTGAAAAAGGAGGTTCATCGTTTTGAACGTCAGAAGCTGCAGAAACTATTTTGGAGCCCCAAAACCTTCTATATCCTCTCCATTAGGGTTCCCACCAACCCTAGCCCTTCCTGCGAGCATCCATAGGAGTCATAAGAGTGAAGACCATCTAGTGGAGGCTGCTGGAAGTTAGAGATTTCAGAATTGGGTTCAAGACAGTAAGGTATAATTCTTGTCCCCTCTTGTGCGCATCTATAGAGTTGATGGGTAATAGATCCGGGCATGCCAATTAAGTTTTATAACTTGATTTTTCCGCTGCGCGTTTAAACTTAGAACTTAAACCGTTTTTTTTCCAACAAATCACAGATTTGTTCTCTGCTACAAAAACACTGCAAAAATAGATCTATGACGATGCAGTTTCAAAACAATACTAAATACTAACATGCAAATCAAACTAGTATTCCTAAAATGTATCTATAGATCCAAACAAGCATGGCTCTAATACCAATTATAGGATATAGGCTGAGCACTAGAAGCCATCGGGACATCTATAACTGCTGCCTGTACCAGGATGGAAGTGGGAGCACATCTCTATGGACTTCATCGTGAGTTTGTCAAGGTCGCAACAAAACCATGATGCCATTTGGGTAGTCGTGGACCGACTCACAAAGTCAACGCACGTTATTGCGTACAACATGATGTATCCAATCGAGAAGATGAGCCGACTCTACTTATAATAGATTGTTCAACTACACGACATGCTTGTTTCGATTATTTCTAATCATGATTCGCGCTTCATAGTTAGATTTTGGGAGAGTCTACAAGCAGCTATGGAAAATCACGATGAGCGCAAAGTTTCTTGGGAGATGGAGTCCTTTTATGCGAGAGAAGTGCTCAGAGTTGTTTGTTGAGTATTAGCTCATATTTCGACGACGAAATCTTTCGCTGGGTGGTAGAGAGATGTAACACCAGCCCATTTACATATATTTATCTATATATGGATGTATTTTAGAATTTCTATATACGTACATGTTAAGTTACGATCATGTACAGATTAACTTTGATCATTGGTTATATGGATGTTTATTTTCTAAATCCTTGGAAGCTTAAAATAATAGAAGGATTGGAGAAGCAGGAGCCCCGAGTGCTCAAGGCGTCGGAGCTCTCGAGACGGGTGCACTCGAGCTACACGAGCGCTTGAGCTTAAAAAGAGGTAAAAAGACTACTTTGCCCTTGTGTTTGGAAAAGTCTATAAGTACCAGCATTTCTTAGCATTTTGGGTATAGAAAACTCTATTTTACAGAGAGCCTTTTTAAGAGAAAGAGTTTGTGAGTGCATATGACACAAACACCCTCATTTACAGGCGTGCATGGCTTACTTTTCTTGATCAACACACATAAACACATATGTCTCACCTTCTGTGAAGTCTTGGAGTAAAGATCAAAGTAGTTAGAGGAAGATCAAGGCTTTAATCATGCATTAAGAGGTCTTGGAGCTTGTACTTGGAGTTCTTGAAGATCAAGGCCACACACACACATATTCTTCATCATCCTAGTTCTAAATCATCATCTAGATCATATTGAGTATACTATTACTATGTTTTCTTAAGTCTAATTAATAATATAGACACATGCATGTTACATGCAAGAAGATTCAAGTTGATGTTTGAATAGGTTTTGAAGTTTAAAGTACATATACGTTTTGATCATCTTGTCACATATAGATCTTAAATGAATACTTCTACTCACTCATGAACATGTTTAGCATTGTTATATAGATGATCAAAGACCATGCATGTGTCATGCATTGAGGCTAAAGCATATATATATATATATATATGAGCTGCTAAAACTGTCACTGTTGAAACTGCTCAACCCGAGTGCTCGAGCTAGCGCAAGCGATCGAGCCTATTGAACAGGCCAGGTACGAGCGCTCGAGAGCCGCGAACATTTGGGCTAGGCAGTATTTGTATAGATGGATTGTTATTTATATATATAAAGAGTTATGTTAAGGATGGTTATACCATAAGCTATGATAGTTGTATCTTGAGTTGTACTGGATATATACATACACTTGGGTGTGTTGGCTATAAGTTGTACCTTATGCTATTGGAATAGTGCCTTAGAAACGTAAACCTTGTAAGAGGATAAGAAGTTGACGTTTCCTTAACATGATATTACAATTAACGAGTAGAACATATGCAGAAGACGTACGAGGACTACATGGATAATAATGTGACGTACTTAAGTAAATGACTCAAAGAATATAGTGCTTTAACAATTGCTATGACACGATGTAGATGATACCAAGATGTTCATCTCCGTCGGTCTATTCCTTGTATTTCATCGGTTTATTTGGTCAGTCCAAGAAGAATAAAGAGTCTGGGTTTAGTTGTTGAGATGGTTAAATGGTTGTAAGGCGACGGTGTCAAGTGCAGGCTGTAAGGCGACGATGATAATTTAAACATGGCTGAATGAATAAGACGGGGTTACCATAAGGCTGTAAGGCGATGATGTCGAAATGAGGCCGTAAGGCGACGATGACAAAAGGTAATCTAATGGTTGTAAGGCGACAATATTCAAGCCAATGGCACTTGTGTCGGATGTATGCAAAGAGTCGAGTTTTGTAAAAGATTAGACTAGAGGCCCAAAGATTGGGTCAATGATCCAAAGTAAACCATTGATTTGGTACAGATTGGATGGATTGTCCAAAGTGATCATTCGGTTGACATCAGTTGTGTTTTCCAAAGTTCGAGCCAGGCAGAGGTATGTTTCCTAACTTACGTTATACAACGAGAATAAGATTAAGCAAGCTTAACTAATGTTTTCAAGAAAAGACAAAAAAGGAATGTTTTACTTTCTAAATGGATTAACAAGTGTTTTCTGAGCTTATTCAGTGGGGTAAGTTTACTCACTCAGCTTATAGTAAAGCTGACGACTTTCATGTCTGGGACAATCAACCGTCCAGATCTTGCAGAGGCTGATTACCCGACGAGGAGCATGCTAAAGAAGGATACGGATTTGCAAGCTAGCCTGTATATGAGAAGACTTTTGTTATTTATCTTTTGTTAATAGTTGAGGCACTAGATGCCGATCTTTTATTATGTTTTAGGGCTTTACGCCCAGGATATTATTATCTTTCCTTTCAGTTATGCGGGCTGTAATAATGGACTTATGACTCTGATGTCTAATATTATGTAAGCCTAGAACCACAATGCTTATTATTACTGCTTCCGTTTACTGTTTACTGCTTTTATCTTGGTTCTTTCCTGCACGGACAAGCACGTGATCCTTAAACCAGTCACGTATCTACGAACCCATAAGGGAAATTTTAATTTTCCCTATTTTTGGCTTACTCCAGAGCATGACACCTTTTTCCTTAGATTTTGCAATCTTCGGGACCGGTCCAATACTTGGACCACCAATGTTCTAAACATTGCCCCCAGGTTTAATCACCCCTTCCGCTGCCAGTAGAGAACTCATTAATACCCTCATTGAGAAATTCATTCGATTCGTATTATTCTTAAGTTTAAATTTAGTAAATAAAGGCAACAGTTAATTGAGGATCATATCAACTTGAGTTTGTGCATCAATAATGGCACCCAGGGTCTCCAGTTCATTCAAATAACCAATCATTTTTAAAAACATCTTCTTTTACTGGAGTTCCTTCTGACATCTTGGCACTCATTATCTTTTGCATGGCAACCTGTCTAGCAGGCCTGTCATGCTCCCCAAACATTTCATTTAGGGATTTGATAATGGCACTAGCAGAATCATTCAACTAGAATTGGTATTGCAACACACCAACTATAGAGGCCAGAATGTAGCAACAGGCCATTCCATTCGATTTCTTCCATTTATCGAACTCACGTCTAGGAGCAGCGAAAGCATTTGCAGCGGGTTCTTCAGGGCATGGGGTACTAAGGACATAAAGGTGATCCTCCACAGTTAAAATAATGTCAAGGTTATGTTTCCATTCAGTGTAGTTATTTCAAGTTAACATGTTCTGAGTGAGTATAGTGGCAAGTGGACTAAAAGCAGATCCAGACATTATGATTACTGAAAATCAAACAGACAAAATAAATATGGTGATCAAAATTTGACAAATTGAAATAAGAAAATCCTTAAAATTCTTATTTTAAAACAAAGTTGCCGGAATATCAGGACGAAAGAGTAAAGCCTACGTGTGGTTGTCAATACTCGATCTTTTGATTAATCATGACTTGTTCGCTATGCAACTCTTGCAAAAAAAGTTATGACTCCAGAACCTATTTGATCGCTAAGTTTCTGAATAATGCTCCGTGTGGGATCTCTTATCCATAGCTTAGCTAGTGTGCACCATTTTCTAGGATCCAATCACAACCGCCTCAAGTAGTGCCTCTGTGTGGTGGTCACCCTCTAACATGTCTGATTGATCCTATCCATAGGAAGTACACATCTAGTAACCAATAAGTAGTGTACCCTCCATATGGAATGATCACCCCTAGCGAGGTGACACAGAATGCACTACTCATCTTACAGTGAACCATTAATGGAAGATCGTGGATATTATAAATAAAACCCTCTCCCACTAGATTTAGTAAATAAGTATTTTTCTTTTAGAAAAATGGTTTCTACACATTACCCATAAACATCCAATGTTTACTAATGCATTGAAATGGTTTTTGATTTATATTTTAGAAAACTTGTTTTAAGTGTATGCAGTTGTAATAATGTATAAAATGCCAATCACAAACCAAGCACATAAAACAAAAAACTAAAATTGAAATAAAGGCATTCATATGCCTCTATCTCCCATGGCTCTATCTATATAGAACCTCCTTCTTGGTTTGGTCTCCTCTAGTTCCATCTTCATGGGCAATGGCTTCCAGCTCCATCTTCATGGGCTTCCTAATTCTATTACATTAGACCTATACTTCTTTCGTAGCTTACAATTTATCTAGAAATAGAAGAGATGGCAATAAAATAAAAGGCTAGGAAAACTGGTGCGACTTTCCTATTCATAGGATTGAAGTCGCAGCACCCTTTATATATGCCTTAAAACCAAACCAAAATAAATACAACACACACCAATCTCAAATATTTAAATACATAATATAAAAGGACCTGGTGCCATGGTAGATATTGGACTAATTAGCTGCAAAAGGGTAATATATACACAAATCCATGTACAGATACATCCATTAGAACTACTAATTAACTCGCATACACCTTAAACACTTTATGGAAGTGATAAGAACTAAAACAACATCTCTGGTTCTATGTCACACTTCGATCGATTGACGAAAACTTGATCGCTCGAACCTTCAATCGATTGAACTTAGTTCAATAGATTGACCTTCTCTTTTTCACATAATGATTTTAAAAATTACAGAATGGTTTAAAATTAAAGTACGTAAATTTTAAAACTTTTAAAACTGTGAAAAGAACCCTTGGACAGAAAACCCTGTTCGATCGATAGAAGAACGTTCAATCGATTGAAGCCTTCATTGGTTCGATCGATCAAAACTCTTTCAATCAGATAAACACAAAAAGTTTCAATCAAGCGAAACAAGTTCAATTGATTGAAACTGCTATGCATCCAATGTAATCACAGATTTGTTTTCTGTTGTAAAAATACTGCAAAAACATATATGTGACAATGTAGTTTCCAAACAACACTAAATACTAACATGCAAATCAAACTAGTATTCCTAAAATGTATCTATAGATCCAAACAACCATGGCTCTGATACCAATTATAGGATTTAGGTTGAGCACCAGAAGCTGTCGGGACATCTACAACAACTGCTTGTACCAGAATGGAAGTAGGAGCACATCTCTATAGACTTCATCGTGGGTTTGTCAAGGTCACAGCAAAACCATCATGCCATTTGGGTAGTCGTGGACCGACTCATAAAGTCAATGCACTTCATTACGTACAACATGATATATATAGTCGAGAAGATGAGCCAACTCTACTTACAACAGATTGTTCGACTACATGACGTGCGTGTTTTGATTATTTCTGATCGTGATTCGCGCTTCACAGTCGAATTTTGGGAGAGTCTACAAGCAACTATGGAAACATCATGACTAGCGCGAAGCTTCTTGGGAGATGGAGTCTGTTATGCGAGAGAAGTACCTGGAGTAGTTAGTTGAGTATTAGCACAAATTTTGGGGACGAAATCTTTTGTTGGGTGGTGGAGAGATGTAACACCAGCCCATTTACATGTATTTATTTGTATATGGATGTATTTCAGAATTTCTATTTGCATGCATGTTAAGTTACGATCATGTACAAATTAACTTTGATCATTGGTTATATGGATGTTTATTTTCTTAATCCTTGGAAGCTTAAAATAATAGAAGGATTAGAGAAGCAGGAGCCCCGAGCGCTCAAGGTGCCGAAGTGCTCGAGATGCGAGCGCTCGAGCTTAAAAAGAGGTGAAAGACTAATTTTCCCCTGGGATTTGAAAAGCCTATAAGTTCCAGCATTTCTTAGCATCTTGGGCGTGGAAAACTCTATTTTATAGAGAGCCCTTTTGAGAGAAAGAGTTTGTGGGTGTATATGCATTTCATACACAAACACCCTCATTTACATGCTTTCATGGCTTCCTTTTCTTGATCAACACACACAAACACATGTGTCACACCTTCTATGAAGTCTTGGAGTGAAGATCAAAGTTAGAGGAAGACCAAGGCTTTAATCATGCATTAAGAGGTCTTGGAGCTTGTACTTGGAGCTCTTGAATATCAAGGCCACACACACACATATTCTTCATCATCCTAGTTCTAGATCATAGTGAGTATACTTACTCACTCATAACTATGTTTTCTTAAGTCTAATTCATAATATAGACACATGCATGTTACATGCAAGAAGATTCAAGTTGATATTTAAAGAGGATTTGAAGTTTAAAGTACATATACATACCTTTTGATCATCTAGATCATATAGATCTTAAATGAATACTTCTACTCACTCATGAACATGTTTAACATAGTTATATGGATGATCAAAGGTCATCCATATGTCATGCATTGAGGCTAAAGTACATATTTATGAGCTGCTAAAACTGTCACTGTTGAAATTACTGAACCCGAGCGCTCGAGCTAGCGCAAGGGCTCGAGCCCATTGAACGGGCCAGGTGTGAGTGCTCGAGAGGCACGAGCACTCTGGCTAGGAGTATTTGTATGGATGGTTAGTTATTTATATATATAAAGAGTTATGTTAAGGATGGTTGTACCATGAGCTGTGATAGTTGTATCTTAAGTTGTACTGGATATATACATGTACTTGGGTCTAATTGACTCGCATACACTTTAAACACTTTATGGAAGTAATTTGAACTAAAATAGCATCTCTGGGTCTCTGTCACACTTCGATCGATTGAAGAAAACTCGATCGCTCGAACTTTCAATCGATTGAACTTAGTTCAATTGATTGACCTGTTTTTTTTTTTACATAATGATTTTAAAAAATTACAGAATGGTTTAAAATGGAAGTACATAAATTTTAAAACTTTTAAAACTGTGAAAAGAACACCTGAACAGAAAATCCTGTTTGATCGATCGAAAAACATTCGATCGATTGAAGCCTGCATTGATTCGATTAATTGAAACTCTTTCAATCGATCAAATACGAAGAGTTTCAATCGATCGAAACAAGTTCGATCGATCAAAACTTCTATGCATCCAATGCAATCACAGATTTGTTTTCTGCTGCAAAAACACTGCAAAAATATATCTGTGATGATGCAGTTTCAAACCAGCACTAAATACTAACATGCAAATAAAACTAGTATTCCTATAATGTATCTATAGATCCAAACAAGCATGGCTCGGATACCAATTATAGGATTTAGGTTCAGAAAACTTTTGAATCATACACAGTGGAAAATATAGTTTATAAAACTAATTGGTAACCCGAATCTACTACTCGTTAACTCTGTAGATGCGTACTAGATAAAGGACAAGAATTACACCTTTAAGTTTTGAACCCAATTCTGAAATCTTTCACTTCCAGCAGTCTCCACTAGATGGTCTTCACTCTTCTGACTCCTATAGATGCTCCTGGAGAAACTAGGGTTGGTGGGTGGATAGAAGAGGATTGGAAAGCCCGAAATAGTTTTTGCAGCTTCTGGTGTAATAAAAATGACAAACTCTGATTTCTAGACGTAGCTGCTCTATTTATAGAATCCCAGAACCGACCTTACTTTCAATCCATCGAAGTGACTTCGATCGATTGAACCTTCGAGCAATTGAAGAGCTTTCGATCGATCGAACCCGTCTTGACTTCAATCAATCGATCAAACTTGTCTTGATAGCATCGTCATGTGTCTTTCTAAGCATCCTAATGGAGCTAATAGTGGAACCTCCTAGGTTCTTTATTGTTGGCTCAGACCAATTGTTAATTCCTATGACCAAACTCTTTGATCAGCAAACTAACCAACTGGTCAGTTAACATTTACTCCACTATAAAACGATAATTGGACTCCAACACAAAATAAGAAATCCAAAGTGATATCTAGACTTGCATGGTGATATCTAGACTTGCATGGTGCACTAATGTCCTTCTATCATCAGCATTCATAATCATATTCAGGTAGTTAGATAACTGTTACTTTTAACCTGAATAATGATTCCATCTTCCATTTCTTGAGTCCTATTCACCTCTCAGATTACCAAACATGTTGATAACTACTTATCAACAAGACTACAGGTCTCAGTAATCAACTTGGTGACATTCTTCAAAGGAATGATTACACTTTATCAGAGGGTAGATTATATCTTGACAATATATGTTCACAACCCTATGAACATGACAAATCCAAGATACCCAGGTGTTGATCTTTTATAGACCTCACTGATTAGTAAGTCAAAACAGTCATATCCATAGTCTGTGTTCATAATTATCTCAAGATGGAGAACACGTACCTTATACAAGTTATGAGTTCCTATCGACTGTTACAAGTTATGAGTTCCTATCGACTGTTGGCAGTCTTAAGTGTTAATAGGAAAACTTAGGTGTGTCAATGCATTATAAGCACTAGCATATTAACTAAGAGTTATACTCTAGTGATTGAGATTAATCACTCCTTTCAGTGGTAGTCAATTACGCTGTAGTGTACACCTAATGAGATATCCAGTCTCATCATACACTATGACAAATTCTAAGTATCAATGAATAATAATTTGTATCTCGCTTGTATGCATCTCATACATACACGAATTACTTACTATGATATTTACGGATTAACAAGGATTAACAATCATATCATGAAAGAAACTTACATAATAAAATGTAAAGCAGATATCCATATATCAAAATGTCAATGTCTCATACATAAAGTAATGGTTTGAGGGCACAAACCCAACAACCTCTCTATCCAATGCACCAAAAAATCATGAGAACTAGAGAGAGCTCAAGGAAATCCCATTGGAGGATTCCGAAGTACTCATAAAAGTACTTGGGAATAGTTTAATCTTTTATTTTTAGGGTTCTAATTTTATAGATAGCGGTGCTAGCGAAGCTCCACCAGAAGAAGATTATGGGGGAAGTTCTTGGGGTAAGCTTTCTTCTCCTTCTTTTCTTTCTTTGTTTTTATGGATTTCCTTATTTTTGATCTTCATAGTTCTTAGTTTAGATTTCTTTTCTTATTTGTTCATAGTTGTTCATATTTTTTTAGTAGTTTAGATCTCCTAGGCTTCTACATTAGCCTACTATCCCATTTATGGATAGACTACCCCTAGTGGTCCCTATTCCAATCATGGTATAGCCACCACTAGTGGGATTGGTAGCAAAGCCATGGTTATTCTAATCTCACTAGGGACCATGAAACCCTAATTTTCCCTTATTGCTTATTCATATCTAACCTAGTTTAGATTATCCATGCATCCATGCATATACATGCACATTATCCATGCATAAAATAGTAGGATATCCCGATTAAGGGTTACACACGCACACATGCACCTAGAATCCATGTTTGGTTATGATGCTTGTATTATCATAACCATGATGAATGAGGAAGCTATAATAAAAATGTTGTGCTATCCCAGGTAAGTCCCTACAACCCTTCTATTTACTGCTTTCATACATCACCTAGAAACATGCATAGGTGGATAAAATTGGTTTAATTTACTTATATGGTACATGTGCATAGAATTCCTATATTTTGAGGGTTTGAGTGTGGTTTTCACGTTTACTTCATTTTTATTTCCTTTCGCATGCATAGGGGAGTGTAGCAATATGTTTAGTCCCTGAATTACCTCTTTACCACGTGCATTGCATGTATTAATACACTTTCTTGCACAATTTTCTTTTTTTTTTATTTATTTATAACATGAACATAGGACTACATTGGTATAAATGAAACAGTCTTCATAATGTCTAGTCAAACACCTTGAGAGCTGAATAGAGGCTCATCTCGCGATGGGGCGAGAGGGGGTGTTTTAGCACAATCTAGCTCCTTCCTCTATCATACCTTAACCCCCGAATTGAGTTCTTTGGTGATGACAGGGCAGTGCTCTCTTCCATTGGACTCCTTTATCAAACCAAGTGGCAACTCTATTAGTGAGGATGTCACGCCCAGGCATAGCAAAATTAGGGAAAACATAATTCTATTTTTGGACTCATAAGCTGTGACTGGTGAATTTCACTAGATTGTCCACAACACACAGATCTAAAACATTAGAGATATAAACACAGTAGCTGAAGCACTAACTGAATATAATAACTTAAACGTAAAAGATCTTATTACAAACCCAACATTGTAGTAAACAGAAAAGTAAGTCTTATGGCACACTCGCCAACAATAAAGTAACACAGTTAAAACATAATTTAAAGGACAACTAATCCAGCCCTAATCTTCAAGTGACATAGATGTCATCGTTAGCTTGATGATGCACTCCTCCGGTCCCATCCTCAGTCTAATCATCCCAGGCATAGCCTTCCTCTAAGCAGTCCGAGTAGTATCCCTCCTCAACAGGAGCCTCATAACCATATGTCTGGAAAGCTAGACGTGGGTATATCCAGCAGTATAAATTCTGTCAGCTTAGGAAAGCTAAGTGAGTAATAAACTAACAGAGTATCATAATAAGAAGTCTTTAATAGCATTTGCATTTAGAAATAGTTATCTCGACGTTCTCGTTCTAACAAAGTCTGATACTCTATATATGACTTAACGACCTGACTTACAATGTTACGGACTATAAGTCCATATTACTGACTCACTCCCCCATGCATGTCCAACCATATGTTGTTTGGATGGAAACTCCCCTCCCAAAGATTTTGATGCACTTTTATAGTAATGGTTAGCCTGGTACAAAACCTCAGCTATCCCATTCTCGTGACGTAATGATAAGCCTTTTATGAAACCTCAGCTATCCCATTCTCTACGACGTTTCCTGGTACACAGTACAGCCGTTACATAAATCAACAACATGCCTTAGTATTATTACACCGGCCGTCACATAAAAACAACGTGCCTTGGTATCATCATATCAGCCGTTACACATCTCAATCATCCTTTCTCTTTCCACAATCATGGCTATCACTTGCCATAATAAGTCTGGATCTACACAAGAAGACTCAACCCAACATAACTCACAATCTCCATAATCATTTAAACACAAACCATATAAATCAACTGACAGTCTTCATGACTAACAATGTAACATATTATACATGTCAACTTTTTAGTATGAATAACCTTATGTCAACGATTCACCTATTGGACAATATTTTGTTTATTATTCAAATGCGTATCTTCGTAATATACTGAAGTTTCATTCTAACATATTAAAACGATAACAGAAAGCTCTAATAGACATGTGATTCACATAATATAACTTAACTTGGAATATCAATATTCTGTTAAAGCACAATTGATTAGAATCCAATAACAATCGATTGGGGAAAATTAGGTGCCAATCAATTGGTCAACATGGCAATCGTTGGTATCAACAAGATAGCAATCGATTGGGAAAATCACCAATCGATTGGGACAAAGTCCAATCAATTGGTAAGAGTGGCAATCGATTGGTACTTCATCTTCTTCAAAGTAAACATACTGAAAATGTACATAACTGAATTTAAATGTTATGGGTTCCATTTCTTCATACAAAAACTCATAAAAACACCTCATAAAGCTACTATGTGAGTTCGAAAACTCAGAAGTGTGTGTAGGTATGGTGGTGCTTGAGTAGCTTGAAACCTCAAGGTTTAATGGTGGATTCTTCTCTCTTCTTCTCTGTCTCTCTTTTCAATCTCTTTCCTTCTCCCTTTTCCTCCTCTTTCTTCTGTCCTTCTCACTCTCTTCTTGACAGTATGTGTTTATATATATATATATATATGTGTGTGTAGGTGTATACATATGTGTATGTATAGGGGTATATCTCAAGAAACTTGACCAAATAGGTCTATGTATGAATTATGAACAATATTTATAGGGAAAGGTCGCATGCAAACAAGTAGTTGGTGTCAAGCTCGCAGAAAATACTTGAAGACCAAGTGCAGTAAAATGGCAACTGATTGGGTTCAGGTGGAAATCGATTGGGACAAAGGCGGCAAGGGCAATCGAATGGTATAAGTGGAAATCGATTGGCATCCAAAAGGTGGCAGTCTATTGGGAAACCATGGCAATCAATTGGACTACAAAGTTTACGTAAGACAAGGTTAAGACAAAGTATTAAACATAGAACATCATTACATATATGCATATTATAATTACAACAAAAATGTAGGTATTACATTATACACCACTCATTAAAGATTCCGTCCCCGAAATTCAAAGTAAGTGGATATCAGAATAACTCCGAAAACTTCTTTTGCATCTCCAACTCTAGCTCCCACGAAGCTTCTCCTTTATCATTGTGTTTCCACTGAACCTTCACCGATGGGATTTCTTTGCTTCTGAGCTTCTTGACTTCTCGATCCAAGATCCGCATCAGTCCTTTATTGAAAGTCACATTGTCATTTTCCTCAATATCTTCAAAGTTAATCTACTGTGCTGGGTTGTGGGCACACTTTCTCAGCACACTGATGTGGAAAACATTATGCACTCCTGACATCTTGGGCGGTAATGCAAGTTTGTAGGTGGCTTTCCCAAATGTTCTAGATTCTCGAAAGGTCCAATGAAATGTCGTGATTGCTTCGCTCTCTTTTAGTCAAATCTGATAGTGCCTCGAACTAGAGATGCTTTAAGAAGTACTTGATCGCCAACGTTGAATTCTAGATCTTTACGATGCTTGTCCGCATAACTCATGTGCCTGGTCTGTGCCATCTTCATCTTCTCTTGCACTATTTGAATCTTCTCATTAGTCTCTCATTTCATTTCTGGTCCAAGAATTTGATCGTCTCCGACTTCGACCTAGTATAACGGTGATCTGCAAGGTCTTCCAAACAATGCTTCAAATGGTGCCATTCCTATACTTAAATGATAGCTATTATTGTATGCGAACTTGATCAGCGGTAGATAAGTCTCCCCCATGAACTCTCAAAATCGATAACACATGCTTGTAGCATATCTTCCATCACTTGATTGACACATTTTGCTTGTCCGTCAATTTATGAATGAAAAGCTGAACTCAAGTTCAATGAAGTCCCCATGGCTTTCTGTACGCTCTGCCAAAACTCTGTCATAAAATGCGAATCATGACCCGATACTATTGTGATAGGTACTCCATGTAATCGCACAACATGTAGGTATAGGAAACTTAAACACTCCATTGGATAGGTCATACTATAGGCTATAAAATGCATTGATTTAGTGAGTCGAGACCCAAATAGCATTGTGATTTTGCTATGATCTAGGCAAACCACCACGAAATCCATAGTGATATGATCCCATTTCCATTAGGGAATCAGTAGCGGTTGTAACAATCCAAAAGGTTTCTAATGCTCTGCTTTAACTTGCTTACATGTGAGACATTGAGATACATACTCAGCAGCATCTATCTTCATTCCATCCCACCAGAAATTTCTCTTTAAATCCTTGTACATCTTCGTACCTCTACGATGAACTGTCATTCGTGATTTGTGCGCTTCATCTAGTATATCCTTCCTAAGATTATCCTCATTGCACATAGAGTCAATCTCTACATCTAAGTGTTCCATCTATGCCAATGTTCCAATTCTCAGGCTCTTTTACTGTAGCACTTTCGAACTTTGTTGAAGTCCTTCATTCCTCTTCTGTGCCTCTAGAACTCGCCTGATAAGAGTTGGTTGTACCGCGAGACATCAAAAATGTCATCCTTCTTCTGATCTTTCTGGTTGAAGTCAAATTCCACCAGTGTCTCTAAAGCTTGCCATTCTCTAATCATCAGAGAAGCAACTAAACCATAAGGTCTTCGACTCAATGCGTCAGCTACTATATTTGCTTTACCTGGATGGTATTATAAGGAGAAATCGTAGTACTTAAGTAACTCCATCCATCTTCGATGCCTCATGTTCAACTCCTTCTAAGAGAATAGATACCTCAAACTCTTGTGATCCGAAAATAAGTCAAACTTCTCTCTATACAAGTAATGCCTCTAGATCTTGAGAGCAAAGACTATCGCAGCTAACTCTAGATTATGCATAGTGTAATTCTTCTCATGCGGTTTCAATTGCCTCGATACATATGCAATTAATTTAACATCTTGCATTAGTACACAGCCAAGTCCTTGCTGCAAAGTATCATTGTAAATCGTAAACATTTCTCCACTCTTGGGTATAGCCAAAACTGGTGCTGTGGTCAACCTTTTTTTCAATTCTTAAAATACTCCTTCATGTTTGTCCATCCATTTATACTTCTCTACTTTTCTTGTCAACTGGGTTAAAGGCCCTGCAATCTTGCAAAATACTTCTACAAATCTCTAATAGTAACCTGCCAAACCTAGAAATCTCGTGAGTTTTGTGGCACTGGTTGGCCGATTCCACCTTAAGACTACATCAATTTTAGATGAGTCCACGGCTATTCCATCCTTTAAAACAGCATGTCCTAGGAACTTGACTTCCTACAGCTAAAATTCACATTTACTAAACTTCGCATACAAAGAATTTTCTCAGAGTGTCTGCAAAGTAATCTGTAAATCTTTCTTATGTTCCTATTATATTTTAGAGTATATCAGGATATCATCAATGAACACAATGATGAATTGGTCTAGAAAAGGCTTGAATACTCAGTACATCAAATCCATGAATACTGCTGGAGCATTGGTCAAACCGAAAGGCATAACCAAAAACTCGTAGTGCCCATATCTTGTCCTAAATGCGGTCTTTAACACATCTTCTAGTCAAACTAACAGTTGATGATAACCTAAACATAGATCTATTTTTGAAAAGGCCATTGATCCATGCAATTGGTCGAACAAATCATCTATCCGGGGAAGTAGATATCTATTCTTGATTGTGATTTTCAATTCTCTATAATCGATACAAAGTCGGAACATCCCAACCTTCTTCTTCATGAACAGCAATGGTGCTCCCCAAGGTCACTTGCTAGGTTTAACGAAACCTAAGTATTCTAGTTCTTGCACTTGCTTCTTCAGTTCCAACATCTCAGTTGGTGCCATCCTTTACAAAGTCTTAGAAATTGGTAGCATTCCGGTCACCAATTCTATACAAAAGACTATCGCTCTCTTTGGCAGAAGTCCAAATATGTTCTGAAATACATCTTCAAAACTTTGCATAGCAGTAATCTGAGCAATGGTGATCTCCAAACTAGTGCTTCCAATTACAACTAGCCGACTCGTAAGAAATGCATCACTCGAAGAATTACACTGGAATTTGAAAGAAGACTTTCCAAGTAATGAGAAGGAAATTGTTCTACTAACACAATTCAAATTGGCACCATCCTCGTCTAGTGGCTCATCCTCATCGAGGGGCTCATCAAGATCCTCTAACATATGTCTATCTTCTAGGTCCTCAACATCATCTTCTGTGATATGTGCCATGGTGTTTGCCAATCCTACCTCTCCAATCACAAATCCATGGGGATGCGCTACCATCACTCCTGTGAAGGAAAAATAGGTTTAAAAAAATTATTTAAACGCATAGCGAAAAAACAAAGTTCAAAATTTTTATTGGTATCCCGGATCTACTACTTATTAAATCTATAGATGCATATACACAAGAGACAGAGAAGTTTATACCTCATGTCTTGTACTTAATTCTGATTTTCTTCTTTCTTGATGGTACAACAGCCTCCACTAGGTTATCTTCACCCTTATAACTCCTGCGGATGTTTCCTGGAAAGGTGGGAACCCTAATAGAGAGGATAGAGAATGTTTGGGAACCCTAAAATAGTTTCTGCAGCTTCTGGTATAATAAAATGACGAACTTAGATTTCTAGACGTAGCTGCCCTATTTACAGATTCCCAGAATCAACCTTACCTTTAATCGATCGAAGTCACTTCGATCGATCGAACTTACCTTGACTTCAATTGATCGAGACTCCTTTAAACGATCAAACATGTCTTGATAAGATCCTCATGTGCCTTTCCAAGCATCCTAGCGAAGCTAAGAGTAGGACCTCCTAGGCACTTTATAGTTAGCTCAGACCAGTTGTTAATTCCTATGATCAAACTCTTTGATCAGCAAACTAACCAACTGATCAGTTAACGTTTACTCCACTACAAAATGATAACTGAACTCCAACGCAAAAGAACATATCCAAAGCGATAACTAGACTTGTATGGTGTACTAATGTCCCTCTACCGTCAGCATTCGTAATCATATTTAGGTAGTTAGATAACTGGTACTGTTAACCTAAATCATGATTACTTCTTGTATTCCTTGAGTCGCATTCACCTCTCACAATTACCAAACATGTTGACAACTGCTTATCAACAAGACTGCAGCTCTCAGTAACCAACTTGGTGACATTCTAAAGGGAATGCTTACTCTTTATCAGAGGGAAGATTCAATCTTGACAATATGTTCAGAATCCTATAAATATGACACACCCAATATCCTCAGGTGTTGATCTTTTATAGACCTTACTGATTGGTAAGTCAAAGTAGTAATATCCACAGTCTGTGTCCATAATCGTCTCAAGATTGAGTACACGTACCTTATACAAGTTATGAGTTTCTATCGACTGTTTACAATCTTAAGTTTCAATAGGAAAGCTCATTTCCATCAATGCACTATAAGCACTAGCATACTAACTAAGAGTTATACTCTAGTGATTGAGATTAATCACTCCATCCAATGGTAGTTAATCATGCTACAGTGTACACCTGATGAGATATCCAGTCTCATCATCCACTGTGATGAATTCTAAATATCAATGAATAATAATTCTTATCTCACTTGTATACATCTCATACATACACGAATTACATACTATGATACTTAAGAATTAACAATCATCTCATGAAAGAAACATACATAATAAAATGTAAAGCTTATATCCATATATTAAAATGTCCATGTCTTATACATAAAGTAATGGTTTGAGGGCACAAACCCAACAAACTCCCACTTTCACTCATAACCATTCAAGGCTACATCTGAGACCTAGACTATCTAGATGACGATCAAAGACCTTCTGTGGCAAGGCCTTTGAAAACGGATCCGCAAGATTGTCAGTAGTGGCAATTTTGGTAACAGTCACATCTCCACGTTGAATAATATCTCGAATTAGATGATATTTCTGCTCTACGTGCTTTCCCTTTCCATGGTTCTTTGGCTCCTTTGGACTGAACCACTGTCCCACTATTGTCGCAGTATAGCGTAATATGTGACAATGACCCTAGTACCACCTCGAGCTCAATAAGGAACTTCTTGAGCCAAATAGCTTCCTTTGCAGCTTCACAAGTAGCCATATACACAACTTTTGTAGTTGAGTCTACAATGTATTTCTGCTTAATGCTCCTCTAACTGATAGCACCACCTCCTAAGCTAAAGACATGTCTAGATGTTGACTCCCCCGAATCTTTATCTAACATAAAGTTTGAGTCAGTGTATCCTACTGGAATTAACTCACTACCGTCATACATAAGCATATAATCTTTAGTCCTTCTCAAGTACTTAAGAATGTACTTAACGGTTATCCAGTGCTCTAGACCTAGATTCGATTGATATCTACTAACCATGCCAATGGCAAAGCAGATATCTACTCTAGTGCATAACATCGCATACATGAGACTTCCCACTGTCGAAGCATAGGGAACTCCTAGCATGCGATTCCTCTCCTCCTGTGTCTTTGGACACTAATCTTTGGAGAACGTTAAACCATGCCCGAAAGGTAACAAACTTTTCTTTGAATTATCCATTAAAAACCTAGTTAGTACCTTTTTGATATAACCAATTTGAGATAATCCCATTATCTTTTGCTTACGATCTCGAAAGAGCTTTATCCCAAGGATATAGCTCGCATCTCCTAGATTCTTCATATCGAAAGTACTAGCTAGCCAAACCTTAACCAATGACAACTCTGCTTCATCATTCCTAATGAGTAGAATGTTGTCAACATAAAGAATGAGAAAAGCTACCAGTTTCTCTTCACACTTCTTGTATACACAAGGTTCATCCAAATTCTGTATGAAATTAAAAGACTTGACAGCTTGGTCAAAATGAATGTTCCAACTTCTGGATGCTTGCTCAACCCATAAATGGACTTTTGCAACTTGCATACCAAGTTACCTTTTCCACCAACTATGAACTCTTCTAGATGCTATATATAGATGTCTTCCTTAAGAGTACCAGTCAAGAATGTAGTCTTGACGACCATCTACCAGATCTCATAATCTAGACATGCAGTAATGGATAAGAGTATTCTGAAGGACTTAAGCATGGCTACCGGCGAGAAGGTTTTCTCTTAGTCAATGCCCTCCCTCTGAGTATAACCTTTTGCTATAAGCCTAGCCTTAAAGGTCTCAAACTTCCCATCAGATCCTCTTTTCCTCTTATAAACCCACTTACATCCAATGGATTTGATATTGGCTGGAAGTTCTACAAGATCCTAGACCTGATTAGAATGCATAGACTCTAATTCAGCTTTCATAGCTTTAACCCAATGAGCTAAGTCTACATCATCCATTGTCTCTTTGTACATGGCAGGATCAGATTCAGATTCTATGGAGATAGCTTCAAAAACCTCTCCTAAGAACATATATCTATTAGGATAGCTGATATTCTTCCTACTACAACGAGGTACTAGTGAAGAAATGGGTGAGGAAGTGATATTTTTTTGTCTTACATCATTATCAACTGTGGGTAGGACTGAGGGCACCCTTCTATCTCTCTCAGATCTATCATTTCCTTAGGTTTATGGTTCATGATATAATCATCTTCTAAGAAAATAGTATTTGTACTAACAAACACTTTCTATACTCTTGGATCATAAAATACCATCCATAAGTCCCCATTGGATACCCTACAAAGTAACATACTTCCGATCTAGAATCCAACTTGCCCATCTTTCCTTTCAGCACATGTGCCGGACACCCATATCCAGAGATGTTACAAAGAAGGCTTACGTCCAATCCATATCTCCTGTGGTGTCCTAGGAATAGATTTTCTTGGTACTAGATTTAGTATGTATGCAGCGGTTTCCAAGGCATAACCCCAAAAGAATATGGCAACTCCAAACAACTTATCATTAACCTAGTTATGTCCAAACGAGTTCGGTTCCTTCTCTCTACTACACGGTTCTACTGAGGCATACTAGGTGCAGTCAACTATGATAGAATCCCATTCTGTATGAGGTGATCAATAAATTCATTAGAGAGGTACTCGCCACCTCAATCAGATCGAATGGCCTTGATATGTGTGTCCAATTGCTACTCCACTTCAGCCCAAAACTCTTTGAACTTTTCAAAGGCTTCAGACTTGTGCTGCATTAGGTCTACATATCTATACCTAGAGTTGTCATCAGTAAATGTTATAAAATACTCATACCCACCCCTTACTCTAATATTTATTGGTCCATATACATCAGTACAAACTAATTCCAACAATGCATTGGTCCTATTGCCCTTTGCGGGAAAGGGTCTTTTGGTCATCTTTTCCTCTAAATAGGACTTGTAGACTTCCATTGGTACGAGAACCAAATCTCCTAAGACCCTTTCTTTGACTAGTCTGCCAATCATATTTAGATTGATATGGCTAAGCCTCATATGCCAAAGCCTTATTGGATTAGTGGAAGGTTCCTTTCTTTTAGATGGTACAGTTACCACTGAGTTATTAAGTTTTATGTTAGAGTCTTTAAAAATGTTTGGAGTAGTCACATACAAACCATTTGATTTTACACCAAAAAATACAAAAGAACCATTTCTTTTGATCACAACTTCAGTTCCAATAAGAAAAGAATAACCTTTATTCAATAATTAGAACTGAAATTAAATTATGTTTCATTGAAGGGATGTAAAGTACATCTGATAAAATCAAAACTTTTTTGTCTAAATATTCTAAAGCTACCACTCCTATCGCAACTACAGAAACAGTTGCGCTAGAACCTAGAGTAAACACAATCTCTCCATCACTACATTTCCCAATTGATCTGAACCCTTATAATGAATTATAGATATGGTTAGTCGCATTAGAATCAATGCACCAAGCATTTGAAGTATCCGTTATAAAACTTACTTCAATCACATGTGATTCAATCATACCTTGAACTCTTGTAGCTAAGAATTCTAGATAGTTCCTTTTCTAGTGGTCCTTCTCACCACATTGGAAACACCTTCCTTTGCCTTGGCCACCCACCTTCCCCTAACCCTTATAATCGTTAAGTTCTACAACAATAAACGGAATAAACAGCAATAATGTATGAGTACAACTATAGGGGCAAAATGGTAATTTTACCAAATGAGGTTATAAACCTTAAGGTAGTGATCTATGTGTCATTCTAAGTCCAACGTCATTGACTAGACTCAAATCGGAGTCCGTCGTGTTTTACGAGGTAATATGCAGGGCTTACTACACTAATGCGGGCCCTAAAAGACAGGCTGTATTTTCAACCGAGTCGAAAGGTCACTAAATTTTAAGGGAATGTTCTAGACATTAATCTAAGACTCTGGGAACTGACTGCGTAATTTTCGGAGTCCTAGATTATTTATTATGAATTATTGAAGATAATATATATCATAAAATACTAAAAAAAAAAAGAATTTAAATACATAATTATAACTATACTGAGAAATTAGTACTTAGAAGTATTTTTATTGAAAACTAGATATTAAAATACACTACCAGTATTTATCTCATAATTTTCGGAGCTCGTTTGGTACTTTTTAATAATTAATATACTCATAAAATAGCTCCTTATTAATTATTAAAAATATTAGATTATAATATTATAGCTTTATAACTTTCAATATATAATAAAATGGTCCTAGGAACTTATCCCTAATTTTTCAGAATTTATAAATATGTATAGGTATTTATTAACTATTTAAATACTATTTAAAACTGATATTTTTTAATTATTTAATACATATAAAATACTAAATGAATACTAATTATCTTTTTAGAATAATATAATTACTCTCAGAATATATGAAATATTATATAATAATATTTCATAAATTAAATGTGTTAATAATACATTTTAATATCATTTATAACAATTAAAATTAATTAAAATCTATTAATACTAATAATTTAATAATAATCAATAATAATAATAATAATAAATCCACAGACCTGACGGGTCAATCCGGACCGACCCGAGACTAAACGGGTAACCCGTTTACACACACGAAGAAACCCAACTGGGCTGGCCCGCTGGGTCACACCCGACCCGACCCTAACTAATTTGGACTATCCAATTATACACTCAACTAGACCCAACCCACAAGCTATTCAGGTTGAACCAAACCCGAAACTGAGACCCAGTTATACTAACAACTAAACCTACCCATTTACCCATACTCGAACCGAACGCAACCCAAGTCCGGACCCATCTATCCTCACACCAGAACCCAGCCCAACTACCCACAACCCGACCCGACATCAAAACAACGTCGTTACAATTAAAAGGACCTACGGGTTAATTAAACAAACCTGACCCACTACCCGTACCCATCTATACACACAACACAACCCTACCCGAATCCAAAACCCAACCTGACGTCAAAACGACGTCGTGCTACTTAAACCTACCCACGGGTTTTATAAAACCCAGCCCAAACCCAAACCCAAACCCTGACCCCCTTGCTCACACATCCCGACCCGCCCCTTACCCGACCCTAACCCGGGTGTTATAACCCGAAACCCATACGGGTTTCTTCTTCTTCTCCGGCGATCCCGACACCGTCGGTGACCCGCGATTCACCGAAAAACTTGCGAGGGCCATAACTCCTCCATTTCTCCATGAAAATGGACGATACCAATGCCAAAAGACTCGGATTGGGATCCTCTACCACATACTATAAGCCCAAAGTCTGGTTTATTCATTTGGGTCTCCTACCAGGCCATTATCGTTTTGACCAATAATAAGAATAATGCCCTGCATGGCCATTCAAACGTACACCAAATCAAAACCTGCTACAAGGGGGTTTATCTGGGACCAAGGGGGTTACAATGGTGTAACTTAGGGGCCGTTTGGTTTGGTTCAAAAATTCGGGCTCTAGTGAGGAGCTCCAATGGCGGCCTGGGCTTAACCAGAGCATAAGACTCTATTTGGACAGCATGCAAATGACCCTAAGGGTTCCTAAATGACATGCAAGGGTCCAAAAATCAAAAGGGGGTGTTTGGTTTACCTCAGGGTGTCTCAATCTCTCCTTATCTTCTCTGATCCTCTTCTTCTCTCTCCTCTGCGTGTGTGCTATGCATAGAGAGGTCTAAGTGTGTGCTGCATATGAGAGAGTGGACAGAGACAGTGCAGAGGGGGTTATGTGGGTGTTCACAAAGTAAGGGTGTGTGGTGTCTTGTTTTCTCCCTAAGATTGCTCTCTCCCTCACTCTCGGATCACTCTCACTGTATTCTGTATAAACAGATTGGGGTGGCTGGGAATGAGAGTAATGAGGGTGAGGGGGGTGTTCCTTATATAGAAGGAGGAAATAAGGGAGCCTATCCCATGTGCTGGGTGCACCAATGTGGTTACAAGTGTGTGTATGCTTGTGTGTGTCTAAGGGTAGATCATCAGGGTGGGGTCCACATGGTTCCTAAATACATTGTGGGTCCCACTCACGGGTTAAGTACAAAAACTTGTGAAAATGAATATAGTAGCAAAATTATATGCTTACAGGGCAGTGCACGTGCCTATATATATAACAGTCCGTCTATAAATCCTTAATGAAATCAGATGCCAAGGTTACGACTATTCTAATAATTACTAGGTTAGAAATGATATCATAGTCGTCAAGACGTTGCTATAGGATCTTATAAGGGTTTTCTAATTAGGAAAATACTAATGGACCTTCTGTAATTGTCAGCATGGTGACGTCACTATTTCTAGTTCTATGTGGAATTTCTGGGAGAAATTCAGGGTGCTACAATGGATTTCCTATTCTGTTATAAAAATTCCTATGCTTCTTTCGAAGCTTACACTTTCTTGATAAAGGAAATAGCAACAATAAAATTAAAAGGCTAGGAAAAGCAGTGTGACTTTCCTATTTGTAGGATTGAAGAAGTAGCGCCCTTTACACATGCCTTAAAACCAAACCAACAATTAAAATACAACATACACCAATCTTAAACATTTAAATACAAAATTTAAAAGGACTTGGTGCCATGGAAGATATTGGATTAATCTTACTACAAAAGGATTAGTCGTACGCACATCCATGCACATATAACAAATATATGTAACTATTGGAACCCCTAATTGATTTACACAATACATAAACTCTTTATGTAGTGATTTAGAACTTCAAACAGCATCTCAGTTCTCTATCACACTTTGATCAATCGACAAAGGTTCAATCGATCTAACATTCGATCGATTGAACTTTCAGTTTCACAGAATGATTTAAAAAATTACAGAATAATATAAAATTAAAGTATATAATTTTAAAAGCATTTAAAACTGTGAAAATAACACCTGGATAAAGGATTAGTCTCGATCGATCGAACCAACAAAGTAACATTCGATCGATCAAAAATAGTTCGATCGCTTTAGAACATAGAGTTTCAATCGATCGAAACTACTTCGATCGATTGAAACCACCATGCATCCAATGCAATCACAGATTTGTATTCTACTGCGAAACTACTAGAAAAATAGATCTGTGATAATGAAGTTTCAAAACCAGTCCTAAAATCAACATGCAAATCAAAACTAGTGTTCTAAAGCGCATCTATAGATCCAAATAAGCGAGGCTCTGATACTAATTGAAGGAAAATTAGGTTTAAAATTTATTTAAACGCGCAGCACAAAAACAAAGTTCAAAAATTTTATTGGTATGAATGGATCTACTACTTATTAACTCTATAGATGTATATACACAAGAGAGAGAAAAGTTTATACCTCAGGTCTTGAACCCAATTCTAATTTTCTTCTTTCTTGATGGTATAGCAGCCTCTACTAGGTTATCTTCACCCTTATGACTCTTGCGGATGCTTTTCGGAAAGACTAGGGTTGGTGGGAACCCTAATAGAGAGGATAAAGAAGGTTTGGGAACCCTAAAATAGTTTCTACAGCTTCTGGTATAATAAAATGATGAACTCAGATATTTGGACGCAGCCGCCCTATTTATAGATTCTTAGAACCGACCTTACCTTTTATCGATCGAAGTCACTACAATCGATCAAACTTACCATGACTTCAATCGATCGAGATTCCTTCAATCGATCGAACCTGTCTTGACAAGATCCTCATGTACCTTTCCAAGCATCCTAGCGGAGCTAAGAGTAGGAACTCCTAGGCTCTTTATTGTTTGCTCAAACCAGTTATTAATTCTCATGATCAAACTCTTTGATAAGCAAACTAACCAACTAATCAGTTAACATTTACTCCACTATAAAACGATAATTGAACTCCAACGCAAAAGAACATATCCAAAGCGATAACTAGACTTGTATGGTGTACTAATGTCCCTCTAGCATCAGCATTCATAATCATATTCAGGTAGTCAGATAACTGTTACTGTCAACCTGAATCATGATTACTTCTTGTATTCCTTGAGTCTCATTCACCTTTCACAGTTACCAAACATGTTGATAACTACTTATCAACAAGACTGCAGTTCTCAATAACCAACTTGGTGACATTCTCAAGGGAATGCTTACTCTTTATCAGAGGGCAGATTCTATCTTGACAATATATGTTCACAACCCTATGAACATGACATACCCAAGATACCTAGGTGTTGATATTTTATAGCCCTCACTGATTAGTAAGTCAAAGCAGTCATATCCATAGTTTGTGTCCATAATCATCTCAAGATTGAGAACACGTACCTTATATAAGTAATGAGTTTATATCGACTATTGATAATCTTAAATGTCAATAGGAAAGCTCAGGTCTGTCAATGCACTATAAGCACCAGCATACTAAATAAGAGTTATACTCTAGTGATTGAGATTAATCACTCCACCCAATGGTAGTTAATTATGCTACAGTGTATAGCAGATGAAAGTCTCATCATCCACTATGACAAATTCTAAATATCAATGAATAATAATTCGTATCTCACTTGTATGCATCGCATACATACACAAATTACTTACTATGATACTTAAGGATTAACAATCATCTCATGAAAGAAACATACATAATAAAATGTAAAGCTTATATCCATATATTAAAATGTCAATGTCTTATACATAAAGTAATGGTTTGAGCGCACAAACTCAACATCCTGCCCACTGTACTACAACATGCGCTATGCCAGCTGTGCCTCAGGGTGCTACCTAAGGTATGATAGCATCATCTCAGCCACTAAAATGTCCTCCCCTCCTAGTATATCTATCTTCTCGATGTCCTGCTCCTCATCCTCCAACACCTCATCAGCTAGAAAAACCTCATCTGGTACAATATCCTTGTACTCTAGCTCCTTAGCAGCTAGTAGATCCTCCTCAGGTATGATATTCTCCTCCTCATCATCTTAAACTACAATAATTGCCAAAGATACTGGCTCCTTTGGCTCTATCTCAACCTCGTCATGACCATCCAAATCCTCAGCATCACCGTCTAAGTCCTTGTCATCACTATCCAAATAATCATCATCTGTCTCAGTAGCATTGCCTACTATCGGCTCATTATCCTCCTCCGAGGGCAATGGTAGTATCTGTGGAGGTGGCTCCTTTAGAAGTGGTGGTGGTATATGTCTGATGTTCCTAAGAAGATACTGATAAATCCCTAGATCACGCAATATCGTTAGTGACTCCTCCTTAATATGCCTCAGTGTGTCCTTACAATAGATCACCTCTACCCGAAGTTCCTTTCGATCCTCAGTCCTCAGAATATGAAAATCATACTATAGGTCTGCCTCAAGAGTAATCATGGCTCTCTGATAAATCATCCTAGCATATTAAGCTAGGTCTGTTGTCCCCACATGACCCTCATGTAACCAATACCCTCTGTACACATCCGAGACAAATGTAGGTGCCATGCTACCTGTAAATGAAACTATCTAATGTCAGAACTAAACTCTGAAACTCATATCCTAAAATCTTAAACTTAAATGCTAAATATGTCAGACAATCAATGAGCACAAGCGAAACATAGGCTCTGTACCAAAAATCCTATCACGCACCTGACAAGCGATGAATATTGCATATCTGGCAATGTTTTGAAAATCGAACCGTTCATCAAACCGGAAAAATGACTGGGTCACGGGTTAGTGGTTCAACCGTCGGGTGAACCGGAATTAAACTGTGATGTCATAATTACATAATAAATTAATTATTATATTTATTTATAAATCTTATTTTATATATAATATATATAAAATAAAAATAGTAAAAAAAATTTATACGGAGTATTTAACTATGGAAACTGGACTGGAATTGCTTTACAATGTTTACAATTACATAACATGTATTGTTGCACATTATTTCTCTATAAATATGTTGGACGTTAGGAGTATATATATATATAGAGAGAGAGAGAAGGATATCATCATAAAGCAAAAAAATTAAAATAAAAAATGTAATGCATTGGGAATCCAAAGGAGACTGAAAAAGTTTGACAACTTGACATTGGGAAGTGACTAATCGCAGGGGACTGTGTCCCTTTCCTGAGCCACGGCCAGCTTTTATTGTTTCTTTTAATGTTTTTATCGTACGGGTCTGGGTTCATGAACTGGGACCGGTTATTCAGTTATCCGGTTTAATCGGTTTACCCACCGGCTCTGAGCGATTTTAGCTCTGATAACGAATAACGAGTCAGACCGAACCGAAAAAGAGACCGGTCGACGGGTGAACCGGTTGAACCGGCCGGTCCGGTCTAGTTTTTAAAACCATGATATCTGGTAGCGCTAATAATATGAATTATATGTGTTTTCATCCCTAAATTATAAATACTTATGCTTGTTTCAATATAAGTGCATAATTGAGGCATTACTACTAATATTTGCATAAGCATGTTGTTTTTGTAGAATAAAATGGCATAAGGAAGGTGAAGTGAATAATGATGCAGAAGAGAAAGTTGATTAGAAGAATAAAAGGAAGAAGATCCTGAAAAATAGCCAGGACCGGTCCTAACAAAAAGGTAGGACCAGTCGTACCCAAGACCGGTTTCGAAACATATGCAGGACTGGTCGCGCTCATCAGAATTGCAGGAAGCAGAGTTTTTCGGATTTAAAACTCTTAAACCTATATACACTCGATAGTTCGCAGAAAAATGATACATTACATATTATATACAAGTTTTAGAGTAGCTTAGGAGATCCTAGGGTTCCTCAAACCCTAGTTTTGGATTCAAGCAATTGATTGTGGATTTCAAGCCCTAGTTTGGAGATTTTTTCAATACAAGTATTTCAGATTCATTAAATGCATGTTTTTCTTTGTTTTTACTTCGATTTCATATTACAGATCTGTGTTGTGATTGATTTTATCATGTTTTCCATTAATGTAATGATTTGATTCAATTTCAGTATGCTAGGCTAAATCTCTAGTTAGGGAAGAGCAATGAAATGGTAAACAACTTGATTTCCATGCGTGTTTTCAATGTGTAGCCCTAAATCCGAAGATCACATGAATGTTTAGGTAGAGATTCATAGAATTTTATGTTCTCTAATATGAACAATGTTAACGAGCATGACGTTAATGATTCTCAACTTGGATTTTCAACAGTTTGTGAACTTGCTTCATGGTTTTAGTTTAGTTAATTTATTTTCAAGCACTATAGAGTAGTTTTCACCATGAATCATGCTCATAAACAATCTTCCCGTACTTCATTAAAAAGGTTAAATTGAACTAGTTCAATATCTTACACCAATCAAAGGTTATTTTATTATTTTAATCAAACCTATATTGAGGATGACTTTAGATGGTTGAGAGTGCTGTATCTCTTCGTAGGCATGGGAATCAAGAAGCTTATCGTGGATTTGTGATTTCCTAGCACTTTTCTCATATTTAGAAGTCTCTTAATTTAATTCGCTATTTTAATTAGTTGTTAATTACTTAATTGAATCACTCTAGAATTCTAAATATTGCCATAATTAACTAGTAGTTTCACTTAGTAAGTTTACTTCATTAATTTAATAGCACTTCTAGTTATTTAATAATTTTAATAGCTTTCACTAGTTAATAATTTTACTTCTGCATGAGAAATAGTTAAAACAATCTTCAAAAGAAATCATCTTTTCTTTACCTTTATAAACTAATAAATTAAGTGAGAATTAATCAATTTAAATTATATCTCCCCCTTGGGTTCAACCTATGCTTACTAGAAAATATATTACGTAAATGATCACCTATACTTGGGTGTAGCATTTAGAATGCAGAATTTTATTTGAGTCAGCCCCGACGTAACAAAAATAGGGAAAATAAAATTTCATTTTTAGACCTGTAGGACGTGACTGGTGAATATCACTTGATTATCAACAACACACAGATCTAAAACATTAGAGATTTAAACGCAGTAGTTGAAGGACTAACTGAATATAATAACGTAAATGTACAATATCTTATTAAAAAAACTAATATGGTAGTAAACTGAAAACTAAGTCATAAGGCACACTCTCCAACTATAAAGTAACATAGTTAAAAAAATAATTTAAAGGACAACT
The DNA here is from genome assembly GCA_033977485.1 of Hydrangea macrophylla. NCBI lineage: Eukaryota > Viridiplantae > Streptophyta > Magnoliopsida > Cornales > Hydrangeaceae > Hydrangea > Hydrangea macrophylla. The sequence continues at coordinate 45,406,705 of CM066986.1, forward strand.
AATCCAGCCCTAATCTTCAAGTGGCATAGACGTAGTTGTCAGCTTGATGATACACTCCTCTGGTCCCATCCTCGGTCTGATCATCCCAGGTATAGCCTTCCTCTGAGTAGTCCGAGTAGTAACCCTCCTCAACAGGAGCCTCATAACCGTATGTCTGGAAAGTTAGACGTGGGTATATCCAGCGGTATAAATGCCGTCAGCTTAGGAAATCTAAGTGAGTAATAAACTAACAGAGTATCATAATAAGAAGTCTTTAATAGCATTTGCATTCAGAAAGAGTTCTCTCGACGTTCTCGTTCTAACAAAGTCTGATACTCTATATGTGACTTAACGACCTGACTTACAATGTTACAGACTATAAGTCTATATTTTTGACTCACTCCCCCATGCATGTCCAACCATATGTTGCTAGGACGGAAACTCCCCTCCTAAAGATTTTGATGCACTTTCATAGTAATGGTTAGCCTGGTACAAAACCTCAGCTATCCCATTCTCGTGATGTAATGATCAGCCTGTTATGAAACCTCAACTATCCCATTCTCTACGATGTTTCCTGGTAAAGAGTACCAACCGTTACATAAATCAAAAACGTGCCTTAGTATTATAACACCGGCCGTTACATAAAAACAACGTGCCTTGGTATCATCATATCGGTCATTACACATCTCAATCATCCTTTCTCTTTCCATAATAATGGCTATCACTTGCCATAATAAGTCTGGATCTACACAAGAAGACTCAACCCAACATAACTCACAATCTCATGATCATTTAAACACAAACCATTTAAATTAACTGACAGTCTTCGTGACTAACAATGTAACATACTATATATGTCAGCTTTTTAGTATGAATAACCTTATGTCAACGATTCACCTATTGGACAATATTATCTTTATTATTCAAATGCGTATCTTCGTAATATACTGAAGTTTCATTCTAGCATATTAAAACGATAACAGGAAGCTCTAATAGACATGTGATTCACATAATATAACTTAACTTAAAATACCAGTATTCTACTAAAGCACAATTGATTGGAATCCAATAACAATCGATTGGGGAAAATTAGGTGCCAATCAATTGGTCAACATGGCAATCGTTGGTATCAACAAGGTAGCAATCAATGGGAAAAATCACCAATCGATTAGGACAAAGTCCAATCGATTGGTAAGAGTGGCAATCGATCGGTACTTCATCTTCTTCAAAGTAAATGTACTGAAAATGTACATAACTTAATGTAAATGTTATGGGTTCCATTTCTTCATACAAAACTCATAAAGACACCTCATAAAGCTACTGGGTGAGTTTGAGAACTCACAAGTGTGTGTATGTATGGTGGTGTGCTTGAGAAGCTTGAAACCTCAAGGTTTAATGGTGGATTCTTCTCTCTTCTTCTCTATCTCTCTTCTCTATCTCTTTCCTTCTCCCTTTTTTTCCTCTTATTTCTGTCCTTTTCTCTCTCTCTCTCTCCTCTCTCTCTCTCTCTCTCTCTCTCTCTCTCTCTCTCTCTCTTTTCTTGATAGTATATGTTTTTGTGGTGTAGGAAGTATATGCACATGTGTATATGTATGTATAGGTGTATATATGTGTATGTATGGGGGTATATCTCAAGAAACTTGACCAAACAAGTCTATGTACAAATTCTGATCAATATTTATAGGCAAATCGCATGCAAAAAAGTAGGTTGTGTCAAGCTCATAGAAAATACTTGGAGACCAAGTTCAGTAAATGGAAATCGATTGGGTTCAGGTAGCAATCAATTGGAATAAAGGCAGCAAGGGTAATCTATTGGTATAAGTGGCAATCGATTGGCATCCAAAAGGTGGCAATCGATTGGGAAACCATAGCAATCGATTGGACTACAAAGTTTACCAAAGACAAGGTTAAGATAAAGTATTAACATAGAACATCATTGTATATATGTATATTATAATTACAACAAAAATACAGGTATTATAGAGGATCTCTCCGAATTTAGCCTTGTGGGATGTAATTGGATTACTCACTCCTGTAGCCTCGAATATGGATCATGGGCATTGATTGTTGCCTTGGGTGGGAAAAAAACCCCATGGAATCCAAATACGAGTAATCCAAATCGGTCAGATCGTATAAAGGCTAATGAAGGGTGGTGAACCTCACTCATGGCTGTTGACATGAGGTTTGTAATGGGATTTATCAAGTGGGCATGGTCATTCTAGGCCCTAAACTTGGTTCGGGTACCCACAATTGGCGACTCTGCTGGGAACAGACAAAGAGGGTTAGACTCCAAAACTTTCAAGGTTCTTTGACTTTATATTATGAGGATTACACGTGCATTATTTTTATGAAGCTTGGGTAGACCAAATTCGAGGCCTGTAACTCGTCAAATCACCCCCGTGGAGGACTTCCCTTCCCTAGCACGTACCTACGGGTATAAAAGGTATGTCCACGTACCATACCAAACCTTATAATGGGGGGTATATAGGACATCTCATTGGGGGACCCTTTCACTCAATCCATCTTGATGCATATAGTAGCCATAGATCCCAAACATTTAGGGCTTGACCTATTAGGATAATGTAGGCACACATGCCTTATTTTCCCATAGGGATTATGTGACATGATAAGGAAACCTATACAACACGTGATACATAGTCTTATCTAACATTAAAAGCACTCTGCCCAAATGAAATGCTCGCCACATGACATGAGAATGGTATGCTTAGGTGTTATACTCATATTATGTGCCACGAGTCTGTAGGAAGACGAATCATAACCTTGTTTGCATCCTATTCACTAGAGCTAGTCCTGATTTGAACCTACGCTATCGTGAACCTCGTCACACATGAAGTTCCAAGCATAGAACAACTAGCTTGACATCAATTATGGTCGCCATGGGATAAGAAGGGATTCTCGATGATGCAATTAGGACTTATATGGCTATGTGAAATAGGAGTAAGGTCATTATTATGCATTTGCATATCATAAGAAAATTTCAAAAAAATATTCAAATTCAAAAAGGGGGGGGGGGGGGGGGGGGCACAATCATTCTGGGTTTTAAATAAAATTTCTAAATTAAATTTTAGAGAGACAAGTGAACATAGCTCCAAAGAAGACTGCAAGCACATCTTCTTGGGTCATACCTCTGGCTCAAGGAGATTAGACTGAGCTACAAGTACTGGGATAACTATGTCCAACGAACAAGAGAGAATGGGATAGTTAGAAGACACCTTGTCCTATCAGGGGCAACAGTTATAGCTTATCATAGATTGTTTGGTACAAATCACTGTGGATCCACAAGGGCTGCCTATTATTGCTCAGCCCTTACCACCTTCACCACCTGTTGCACCTAAGAATCCTTTTAAGGATGAGGATTGGTTCAATGATGGTGTACGTGGAGATTTTAGAAAGATAATAAAGGACAAGATAGACCAAATGGGCCAAGGCCGAGCCACTGGCCACCATAATTGAGAAGAAATGGAAAATTTTGTGGAAAGAAACATCCTAGCAGGTTCGGTGTGCCCCGAGTACTGGTCAATGGCAACGGGCGACAGTTTGACACACCGATGTTCAGGCAATTCGGCTCTAGCTATGGAATCTCCAACCAATTCTCCTCTCTCGAACACCCTTAGGCCAATGGAAAAACCAAGGTAACTAATCATACCATCTTGTAGTCCATCAAGAATAGACTTGAAAAGCAAAGAGACTCTCGACAGAGGAGCTATCGAGCATTCTATGGGCCTACTGAACTACACGCCGAGAGGCTACTGTATAAACCCTATTCTCACTAAACAATGGCTATGAGGTGGCAGTCCCGACCAAGCTTCAACTGCCGACTTACCGAGTGGCACACTACTCCAGCAGCCAGGATAATAAAGATGCTCTCAAAGTGGAACTCGACCATATAGAAGAAAAAAGGGATTCAATGTATCTTAGGATGGCAGCCTACAAGTAAAGGGTCTCTCAGTACTATAACAAGAAAGTAAATTCCAAGTGGGAGACCTAGTCCTCAAATTAGTCAACCAGTCCACTAAGGACCCTAGCCATGGAAAGCTGGGGCAAAACTGGGAGGGACTCTAGAAGGTCACCTGGGTTAATCAACTCGAAACCTATTGGTTACAAACACTAGAGGGACAGGACTTACAACACCCTTAGAACGTGGAGCATCTGCGAAAGTACTACTAGTAAATCAAAAATAAGATTTGTTAGGGATTGCATGTTTTCTTTAGTGAATAAGTTGTAGCTCATCCTAAGCACTCATGACAGTTTCTGGATTAATTAAAGGATTATTCTTGTAAACTGTGTTCCCGATTAGATACTTTAAAAAAGACATCGGGATCATACCCCGATGAACAAAACAAGACCTCGGGGTCACACCCAAGGCACCAAAAAGACTTCAAAATCACCCTCGTGGCACCATAAGACCTAGGGTCAAACCCCTTAGCAATTAAACATACCACGGATAGCAAAAGACCTCGGCTTCACCCAAGGAATTAACTCCATTTAGGTGCATAACCTACAATGGGAAAACTCCCCTAGGTGGCCTAAAATAGAGGAGTCAAAAGACCTTAGAACTCATACGCTTTAGGTTAGCTACCTATAACTATCACTCCCATAATGCCTGCCTCACCAAAAGTGTGGGGGGTAGGTAGGAGCGGTGAACTATAGGTAGTCACACCGAGCATTTATAGGCTTCAGAATTAACTAAGTATAAATCCTTAGACAATCCCAAGCGCCCACAACGCTCAGAATTCATATCGGGTTGTTACAAGGCCTAGAATTAACTTTTGAGTTATTCCCAAGCACTTACCAGCCCGAAAGGATATTTATAGAACTCCCCAAGTATAAATCTTGAGGTAGTTCCGAGTCCCTACAATACCCCGATCTGGACCTGCAAACATGGAATGACCTAAATATCAATAGCTCAAGAAAGTCCAGGACTTTATAGATCCCTAAAAGACCGAGTGCTCCCTATTAGTCACAGGTTCCAACCTTTTGCCAAGGCAGGGTGACAATAAGGCTAACAACTGGTCGGGCACAAGCAACCACAAATAGACACCATAAAACTACAAAGTATGGACAGTTGCTACAAAAGGTAACCTCAAAGGGCCTTTTCATTACTAGTTCAGAAAAAGTATAGTGCCTAAGGGGCAATTATAGTAGACTCTGCCCCTCTAAAAAAAACATATATGTACAAACACAAAAAAGGCCAGGAGTAATAGGTCGAAGTGGTCCAGACGTAGGCCTTGAAAAAATCTTCACTACCTTCTTTTGCCTGGCAATATGCCTTCTTGTTTTTCGGGCAGGCTCATTACTAAGGATCTCACATAATTACTACCTCATCCTTGGTCTCCCCGACTATTCCAGTAGGAGCATCCTCCTCAGCAGCGACCCCATCGTCAACTGCCCACTCAGTCTGGGGAGACCCCGCATCCCAAAAGTCAGACTCGACCCCCGAGTAAGTCGTGAGATCACATTCAGGATGGTCTAAAGCCACCCTCCTTTTCAGGTCTGCATAACCCTGAAAGAAGCTAGCATCGAATTCTTCCTCTACGGTCCTCTCTACCTCCTCCTGACCGGCAGATGCCTCGTCCATGGCCATCTTCTCAACCCCTGTAGTCACTAGGCCCTCCCAAGTAGTCTCCAGTTCCTCTTGAGCCATTCCCAAACTCAAGGCCAATGCCTTAATTTTTTCCTTCTCCACAGCCAGGGTAGACTCTTTAGCCTCCAACACTACCCTCTCCTTAAAAAGAGCAGCCTCAGCCACAACCGCCCATTCGGCCAGCCCGGGCAAGGAAGAATAGACCCCAGACACTAGACAACTAACCTAAAAAGAAATATAGGAGAAAATTAACCATCAAAATATGGGAAGGAGAATGGAGAAGGAAAAGGGATGAATTACTTACAAAATGGGAGAGGCTGTAGAGCCAACCAACGAGCGCTTGAGGGGCCATCCCCTCGTACCTCTCAACCAAACTCGGGAGGAGAGCTAGTCGGATTCTCTCTCAAACCTCCTCCGTCAACTCTGCCATATGTACCCCGGTCAGGACGTCTCCCAAGGGGCTCTTAATGGCTGACACCACCTTGACTTTGGGGGCGAATGGCTTGGTCGGTTCCTACCGTGGCCCATACCTAAGACACCTCAATTATTGGCCGACAGCAGTATGTGGCTTCTTTCTCTTATGGCCAACTCGAGCCACAGCGACGGCCTCCTTCTCCCTCATGGCCTCGAGGTCTTTTCTGGGTACCATCTCTGTAGAGTTGGGAAAAGAAGCGAGTCAGTAAAAAGAAAGGATAAGAAAAAGCAATGAAGAAGATTCAATATCCAAAAGCTTACAAGGAATAATGGGGGAAAAGACTGGTGCAGAAAAAAATTCGTGGGGCTTGTAGGTAACTTTCCCTGATCCCATCCAGGTCAGTAAGTTAATGATGTTGACTGGTTCCCGAGCCAACGCCTTTATCTGATCCTGGCACTCGCCAGGGACGCTCGGTGTGTAATACCCTATATTTTTAATAAGTATTTATGCAAAGAGATTTTATAAACTTCTTTGGATCATATTTAAAATTCTACCTTTGATCGATCGAAGTTCGTTCGAGCGATCGAGCATTTCCAAAGTTCAAGCGATCGAACCATGTTTGAGCGATCGAAACCCTACCCACCTGAATTTATGATGTGGTCCCTACTTCAATCGATCAAACTATCTTCACTCGATCAAACCTGGCCAAACTGAACTTGAGCGATCAAACTCCATTCAATCAATCAAACTTGTAATCATTTGAATTCCCAGGTTTCCCGCAAACCTTGCCATCTGCACACTTCCCCCTTTATATATGTGGTTGTGTTTGTGTGTGTGAGGGTTTACTGAACTTGAGAGAGCTAGAGAGTGTGTGTGCTTATATGTTAATATATATATATACACATACATCTATATATACACACACCTATATATATACTCACAGCTTGGGAGAGAGAGAGAGAAAAGCAGAAGCAGGAGGAATAGAAAAAGAAGAAGAAGAAAAGAGGAGGAGACAGAGAGAGAGATAGAGACAAAACAGAGGACAGAGAGAGAGAGGCCATTAAAGCTTCAAAGCTCACGCTTGCCAAACACGCCCTTACAACCTTTTAGTGAGTTCCAAACTCACTCAGTAGCTTAGTTATGGTGTTTTACAAGTTTCTATACGTTTAATAAGAACCCAAACACACCTTACAAAATCCTAAATGTTCACTGTAGAATCTAGAGAAGACAAAGTTTGAGTGATCGAACTGCATTCAATCAATCGAACCTCCCTATTTCTCAATCGATCGAAATGACTTCAATCGATCGAGACCACCTTGACTTCAATCAATCGAGCATACTTTGATTGATCGAACATCACTTCCCTTTAAGTGATTGAGATGACTTCAACCGATCGAACCTAGCAGAACATGGATATGTTCCTTAAATCTATAATTCATAATGTGTAGTTATTTAATCATTGTTTCATGTTCCTATTATGCGATACTATTACGGGGGTAATGGGATACGATAATGAGATTGAGATTATATGGTGAGTAACGTAGTCAGGTTCGTAACGTCACTAATAATATGATGCGATAACAAGATAAGGATTGGAGATAATAACCGTAGGTAGCATTGAGCAACTGGTGTTTGAGTTAGTGGGTTATTGGTTATTTTTGAGGCTATGTGAGTCAAGCTGATGATTCACTCAGGTTGAATCCGATAAGTGTGTAATAAGGATTTAATCAGGATCGTGAGAATTATGGGTGCATAGTACTCGCCAGCGTTCTTAAAAGCGATGAACAAGAGTAGATGTGGCACGTCCATGGTTTGTATTTACCAGAGCTATGTATGTACGGTACTCACAAGCATTCTTAAAAGCGGTGAATAGTAAGAGTTCTTAAAAGTGGTGAACAAGAGTATGGGTACGACCGTAGACCAATCGTTATATGAGAACGATGTATGGGTGCTCGCAAGAGTTCTTAAAAGCGGTGAACAGTAAGAGTTCTTAAAAGTGGTGAACAAGAGCACTGGTATGTCGTGATAATATAATCAGTTCAAGATAGTCAGTTGGTATTGGTACAATCAGTCTTAGAATGGGAAGAGGATGTGAATCGGTTAATGATGTGTCTAAATAAAAGAGGAAGAGATATGATTAGTATCACTATTATACATAGTTCGTAACTCGTAATTTTGTTATTTCTTTGAGACAGTGTTAGTTAGTTCTCACTCAGCTTTCAGTAAGCTGACGGCCTTTATTGCCTGGACATTCCCCGTCCAACTACCCTGTCCCTAATAATTCAGGTGTTGGAACTTACAGTGATGGATACTACCCGGCGTTGGATTACGTAGAGGATGACCCCATTGATGTCGGTTATACTGGAGAGGAGCATTATGCTGACAACTACCCTTCTAATTGAAGATCTAAAGACAGTCATATTTAGTTTATTTCTGTTATTCTGTCGAACTCTATTTTGTTTTAGTTAATGGGTACTTGGGCATATGTTGTCTCCAGACCTGTTGTGATCCTGTGGACCATACTCTGATGTTTGTAATAGTGTACTGCTTTTATATTTCAGTTGTTTTCTGTTCCTATTTATCTTGTGGACTAGTACTATTTGGAATGGATAATTAGTGACTTTCACTTGTCATTCCCTATGGACCCAAAAAGGAAATTTAGTTTTCTCTATTTTTCCTGCTCCGGGGCGTGACAGAATTTTGGTATCAAAGCCCTAGGTTTGTGATACTTTTATTCACTAAACAATTCCACACCATCTGGTCCTAGTATCTTAAGATCCTTGAGATGAGATATGAGTTTAAGATAAGTTCGTCCTTCTAACGATAGTTTGTTTTCCTTTGTAGGTTAGCATTATGGATCCAAAGTTCCATAAGTTTGTGATCGATGCCTATAGAGGACACGTGATCCATGGGGATAACCGTGCAGCCAGCTGATCCAGAGTTTTATCATGACAGCATACACCAGATAACTAGTAGATATCTAGAGGAGGATATATAGAAGGCTCTTTACGTGACCGGGAAGACCCACCCTACAGAGATGCGTATGGATTCTTACTATTTAGTGAGGATTGGTAGGGATATTTACCAGGAGATTTTATGTTTGATCCAGAGTAAGCTGGAGATGGACGTTGTTAAGCTTTAAGCCATTCTTTGAGGACCTATTAAGGCAGTACCTGCAGTAGCACCACTATCACCAGTACCTGAAGTACCCATTCCAAAGCCACATGACCCAGAGGAGGATCCCGTCAAGGACATCAAGCCAGTTGACAATGACAACGAGCCAGAGGATGACTCAGAGGAGCTAGTGTTTGAGCCAGAGGACTCGGTAGAAGGAGATGAGAATCTTGAGGCACTAGTAGAGGACGTCCCTGATGAGGGGGTAGATTTACCAGAAATACCCGTAGAGCTTGATTTACCAGCAAGACATGTATTACATATGGCAACTAGTGCCAACATGGCAACCGAGTGGGTAGCAGGGATGGTTGCACAGCCAGTTAGAGTTTAGATAGGACAGGCTACATTAGCAGATGCTATAGCCCTAGTTGGGGATTTTGCCGAGTTGATCATCGATGTAGCCGAGCCAGCTTTCGGTATTAAGGAGATGGAGGTTGACAACATGATTGTCGAGGATTGGGATATAAGAGTGGTAGTTGGAGGAGCAGTAGCACCAGCAGAGGCCGATCCACCTGTGGAGATGGATATTCTACCAGAGGATGAGGCACCAGCAGAAGGATGAGATACTGACAACTTTTGAGTCCGGGTCTGTAGGGTTTAGCTTTAGTTAGTTTATATCAGGACATGTTGTCCACGTGATTTTTGAAGCTTGAGAGATAGCTATTTGACCATAGCTTTGTATAGATGTTATCCTTAGTAGTAGTATTGTAATAGCTGACCTTAGTATTATTTTAGCTTTGCCCATATGGTACACTATTTGACTAGTGTGTACTATGTGGTACATCTTTTGATATATACGAGTAGTACTTTTGATATTGATCGTATGGTTGCTTTGATGAGTTATTTAGTAGAACTGTTAGTTCTTGTTGCTTCTCGCCTATCTTGTTTTTGTTTCTGCAAGAAGACTTTCAGCTAATCGATGTGTCTCTTATAGGCAACACTCGTTATCATTATGGTAGGGACCCTTAAGAAATCACCAAGCGTGAATTGGAGCACCTATTCCAGAAGGAATGGACCCATCTAAAGTTTTTGAAGCATTCATGCAACGGATGGAGCATGTAAGCGATACCTACAGCAATGCTACTAATCAACAACCAATTCAACCTTTAGCCACACCGTTCTAGCAGAGGCAAACTGGAGACAAGTTATTAGCAAATTTTTGTGGTTTACGTCCTGAGAAGTTTGATGGGCTTACAGGACCATGGCAAGCCAAATAGTGGATAAGAGAGATGGAATTAATCTTTGAAGCACTAGAATGCAGCGAATAAGAGAAACGTCACCTTGCTACGTTCAACTCACTTATGCTGCTGCAGACTAGTGGGAAGCCGAAAGAGCTACGATAGGAGCCAAAGCTACAAGGAGAATGCCTTGGGGGACATTCTGAGAAAGGTTTCTGGAAAACCATTTCCCAGAGGATGAGAGAGATCAATAAGAAAAGAATTTTCTCAGTCTGGTTCAAGGAGGATGGACTTACGGGAATATACAACACAGTTCGAATGTCTATCTCGTTTTGCCCAGCATATGATAGACACTCCGCAAAACAAGGTAAAGAGATTTCACAAAGTATTGAACCCCCACCTCAGATATATAAGGGTTGGTCATCTGAATCAGACATTTGAAGGAATTGTTAGATTTGCTGCAGGATTGAAGAAAGAAGCCTATCTAGCACAGCAACCACAGATAAATCGACCTCAGTCGTTGAGGGGATTTTAACCACGAAATTTCCAAAACCAACCACCAAGGAATACCCAGAGTTGGAAATCTCAGGGAAATTTCAAGGAAACAAGAGGACCTGGGAAGGAACCAGGAAGTCACAACAGGGTTATTCTCGACCCCAGTAATATCGCCAGCAAGGACCACAGCCGCAGGCATTTCTAACAGCCCCACCAACCAACACCGAAGGATGTTTTAATTACGAAAAGCCAGGGTACATTGCCAAGTTTTGCACAAGTGCCAGGATAAACCACCGAATGGATCTCGTCTGTCGGAATTGTAATAAGCTAGGACATTTGAGCAAGGATTGTCGTGCACCACACGGAGGATACTATGGGGCACCAGTTCAAGGAATTCAAGGAACCCAGATCAGACAAGGATGAATGTCATCATTCCAGCGGAATCAGGCTTTAGTGCTGATGAGCATCAACATTTAGAAGGTATGTTTATACTCTTTTATAGTCCAGTCAAAGCTTTATTCGATACTGGAGCTGCGCATTAATTTATTGCTATTAAGATTGTACGTCAATTGGGTTTAGAACCCCAGACACTTGAACCAGCACTTAATCCTGCATCACCTTTGGGAGTGACTATTAAGTTGGGTAAAGTATATAAGGATTGTCCACTGATCTTGGGAGATAGGAATCTTTTAGCAGAATTGGTAATTCTATCAATGTCAGAGTTTGACATTACCCTAGGGATGGATTGGTTGACTAAGTATAATGCCAACCTGGATTGCCCTACTAGGACGATTGTATTCCCGATATAAGGATGACGATCAGATTTCAGTGTCAGACAACGAGCGACATGTTTCTTGCGATTAGTTTGGCTACAATCGGGAGTACGGATACAGAACCCAAGATGGATCAGAATCCTACTGTATAAGACTTTCAGGATGTATTTTAGGATATTAAAGGACTTCCACCAAAAAGAGAAATAGACTTCTGTGTGGAATTAGTACCTGGTATGTTGCCGATATCTAAAACTCCATATAGGATGGCACCAACAGAGATGTTGGAACTGAAGAAACAAGTTCAAGAGCTTGAAGATCTAGGATTTGTGCATCCGAGTACGTCACCTTAGGGAGCACCAGTTCTGTTTGTGAAGAAGAAGGATGGAACACTTCGACTCTGCATAGACTATAGAGAGTTGAACAAGGTAACGATCAAGAATAGATATCCACTTCCTCGAATAGACGATCTACTCGACCAGTTACAAGGGTCAAGGATTTTTTAAAGATCGATCTGCATTCGAGATATCATCAACTTTTAGTTCGACAGGAAGATGTATTAAAGACTGCGTTCAGGACGAGATATGGCCATTACGAGTTTCTAGTTATACCTTTTGGATTGATGAATGCACCAGCAGTATTCATGGATTTAATGAATAGGGTATTCAGACCATATTTGGATAAATTCATTCTAGTATTCATCGACGACATACTGATCTACTCAAAGACTGAAGAAGATCACAAGGAGCACTTACAGATTACCTTACAGACACTTCAAGATAGTAAGTTGTATGCAAAGTTCAACAAGTGCGCATTTTGGCTACGGAAAGTTAAATTCTTGGGACATGTCATATCTCAGGACGGTATTGTAGTGGACTCATCTAAGATTGATGTATTCTTAAGTTGGAACAAACTGACCAACGCGACGGAAGGTAGAAGTTTTCTTGGCCTAGCAGGATATTACAAAAGATTTGTAGAAGGATTTTCCAAGATAGCAGGACCTTTGACAGATTGGACAAGGAAGGAGATGAAGGACGAATGGATGGACAAGCATGAGTGTGCATTTCAGGAGTTAAAGGAAAAATTGACTTCAGCACCAGTACTCGCGATACCTAAGAGTGGAGAAAGGTATGTGATCTACAGTGATGCATCGCACCAAGGACTTGGATGTGTACTTATGCAAGACGAGGATGTCATTGCATATAGATCAAGACAGTTGAAGGTACATAAGAAGAATTATCCTATGCATGATTTAGAATTGGCAGCAATATTGTTTGCATTGAAGATTTGGAGACACTATCTCTATGGAGAGAAGTTCGATCTGTTTTTCGATCATAAGAGCTTGAAGTACTTGTTCTCTCAAAAGGAGTTGAAGATGCGACAACGAAGATGGACGGAGTTACTCAAGGACTACGACTTTTCATTGCAATACCATCCAAGAAAAGCAAATGTCGTAGTAGATGCTTTGAGCTGCAAACCTCGACTAGTAATTGCTGCATTACTAATTCAAAAATGGAAAGCATTGGAAGTGTTAGTTGAATTCGAGCTTCAGCCAGTGGAACCAATGGAAAGACAGTATTTTGGATGTTTGATGGTACAGCCAACTTTGATTAGCCGTATCACAGCAGCTCAATAGACGACGGAAGATTTGAAGTTATGGTTCGCGAAGATGTCAGCTAAGGAGCCAGAGATCTGGAGTATTAGTATAGACGGGGCCTTACGATGTAAAGGTAGACTTTGCGTACCTGATGAAGAAAATCTCCAAAAAGAAATATTGGATGAAGCGCATAAGTCACGGATGACTATACATCCTAGAGGTACAAAGATGTACAAGGACTTGAAGAGAAATTTCTGGTGGGAAAGAATGAAGCAAGAAATAGCTGAGTATGTAGCTCAGTGTCTTACTTGTAAGCAGGTGAAGGCAGAACATCAGAAACCATCGGGACTTCTGTAGCCGTTATCGATTCCTCAATGGAAATGGGAACATATAACCATAGATTTCGTGGTATGATTGCCGAAGTCACAGTAGAACCACGATGCTATTTAGGTAATCATGGATCGACTTATAAAGACGACACATTTTATCGCCTACAGTATGACATATCCAGTAGAATGTTTAAGTTGAATGTATCTAACAAGTAGTACGGTTACACGATGTACCTATTTCTATTGTGCAGATTGAGATTCACGCTTTACTGTAGAATTTTGGAAGAGTCTCCAAACAGTGATGGGAACAATATTGAACTGGAGTTCAGCCTTTCATCTGCAGACTGATGGGCAGACTGAATGAGTTAATCAAGTGATCGAAGACATATTACGCACTTGTATTATTGATTTTGAGAATTCTTGGGAGACACACTTGCCTTTGACTGAATTCACCTACAACAAAAGTTATCATTCGAGCATAGGGAAGGCGCCATTTGAAGCTTTGTAAGGAAGAGCTTGCCGATCGTCGCTTTGTTGGACCAAAGTCGGAGATACTCAACTTCTTAGGCCAGAAATGGTATGAGAGACCAGCAAGAAGATTCAAATTGTATGTGAGAAGATGAGGACAGCTCAGACATGACACAAGAATTATGCTGACAAGCGACACAAAGACATGGAGTTTACCGTTAGTGATCACGTGCTACTCAAGGTTTCACCTAATCGAGGTATCGTCAGATTTGGTCAGAAGAGAGGCAAGCTATCGCCGCGATTCATCAGACCGTTCAAGATTCTAGAACGCATTAGAAAAGTTTCTTATCGCATTGCATTGCCACCAAAGACGTCAGGAGTGCACAACATTTTGCACATCAGTATGCTGAGGAAGTGTGCTCATAACCCAGCGCACGAGATCAACTTCGAAGATATTGAAGTCAACAATAACATTACATTCAACGAAGGACCGGTTCGTATCTTAGAACATTGAATCAAGAAGCTCAGGAACAAGGAGATTCCTTTAGTCAAGTTTCAGTGGAAGCATCATGATGAAGGAGAAGCTTCGTAGGAGCTAGAGTCAGAGATGCAAGAGAAGTTTCCATTTTTGTTTTAGACCTTGTATGTTTTTTATTTTGACGACAAAATCTTTTAATGAGTGGTGGATGATGTAACATCCTGTATTTTCAATAAGTATTTATGCACAGAGATTTTATAAACTTCCCTGGATCATATTTGAAATTCTACCTTCGATCGATCGAAGTTCGTTCGAGCGATCAAGCATTTCCAAAGTTCAAGCGATCGAACCCTGTTCGAGCGATCGAAACCCTACTGACCTGAATTTATGACGTGGTCTCCACTTCAATCGATCAAACTTTCTTTAATCGATCAAACCTGGCCGAACTGATCTTGAGCGATCGATCGAACTCCATTCGATCGATCGAACTTGTAATCATTTGAATTCCCAGGTTTCCCGCATACCTTTCCATCTGCACTCTTTCCCCTTTATATATATGGTTGTGTTCATGTGTGTGAGGGTTTGTTGAACTTGAGAGAGCTAGAGAGAGTGTGTGTGCTTGTGTTTTAATATATATATATATATATACACATACATCTATATATATACACACACCTATATATATATACTCATACCTTGGGAGAGAGAGAGAAGCGGAAGCAGGAGGAAAAGAAGAAGAAGAAAAGAGGAGGAGACGGAGAGAGATAGAGACAAAGCAGAGGAGAGAGAAAGAGAGGCCAATTAAGCTTCAAAGCTCACGCTTGCCAAACGCGCCCTTACGATCTTTTAGTGAGTTCCAAACTCACTTGGTAGCTTAGTTATGGTGTTTTGCAAGTTTCAGTATGTTTAATAAGAACCCAAACACACTCTACCGAATTCTGGACGTTCACTACAGAATCTGGAGATGACAAAGTTTGAGCGATCGAAGTGCGTTCAGTTGATGGAACCTCCCTATTTCTCAATTGATCGAAATGACTTCAATCGATCAAGACCACCTTGACTTCAATTGCTTGAGCAAACTTCGACCGATAGAACATCAATTCCCTTCAAGCAATTGAGATGACTTCAATCGATCGAACCTAGCAGAACATGGATATATTCCTTAAATCTATGATTCATAATGTGTAGTTGTTTAATCATTGTTTCATATTCCTATTATGCGATATTATGGATTGCGGAGGTAATGGGATACGATAATGAGATTGAGATTATACGGTAAGTAACGCAGTCAGGTTTGGAATATTACGAATAATATGATGCAATAACGAGATAAGGATTGGAGATAATAACCGTGGGTAGGATTGAGTAACTGGTGTTTGAGTCAATGGGTTATTGGTTATTTTTGAGGTTATGTGAGTCAAGCTGATGATTCGCTCAGGTTGAATCCGATAAGTGTGTAACAAGGATTTAATCAGGATCTTAAGAATTATGGGTGCACAGTACTCGCAAGCGTTCTTAAAAGCGGTGAACAGTAAGAGTTCTTAAAAGTGGTGAACAAGAGTAGATGTGGCAAGCCCATGGCTTGTATTTACCAGAGCTATGCATGTACGATACTCGCAAGCGTTCTTAAAAGCGGTGAACAGTAAGAGTTCTTAAAAGCGGTGAACAAGAGTACGGGTACGTCCGTAAACCAGTCGTTATACGAGAACGATGTATAGGTGCTCGCAAGAGTTCTTAAAAGCGGTGAATAGTAAGAGTTCTTAAAAGCGGTGAATAAGAGCACTGGTATGTCGTGATGATATAATCAGTTCAAGATAGTCAGTTGGTATTGGTACAATCAGTCTTAGAATGGGAAGAGGATGAGAATCGGTTAATGGTGTGTCTGAATAAAAGAGGAAGAGATATACTTAGTATCACTATTATATATAGTTTGTAACTGGTAATTACGTTATTTCTTTGAGACTGTGTTAGTTAGTTCTCACTCGGCTTTTAGTAAGTTGACGGCCTTTATTGCCTAGACATTCCCCGTCCAGACTACCCTGTCCCTAACAATGCAGGTGTTGGAACTTACGGTGATGGATACTACCCAGGGTTGGATTATGCAGAGGATGGCCCCACTTATGTCAGTTATACTGGAGAGGAGCATTATGCTGACAACTATCCTTAAGACAATTGAAGATCTGAAGATAGTCGTATTTAGTTTATTTCTGTTGTTTTGTCAAACTTTGTTTTGTTTTAGTTAACGGGTACTTGGGCATATGTTGTCTCCAGACCTGTTGTGATCCTGTGGACCACACTCTGATGTTTGTAATAGTGATACTACTTTTATATTTCAGTTGTTTTATGTTCCTGTTTATCTTATGGACTAGTACTGTGTGCTGTGGATAATTAGTGACTTTCACTTGTCATTCCCTATGGACCCAAAAAGGAAATTTGTTATTCTTTATTTTTGCTGCTCCAGGGCGTGACACGGTGAGTCAGTGAATTCGGCTGCAAAACAAAGTAGGAGTCAGTCAGAATTCAGGCAACAAAAGAACAAGATGGAAAATAAATCCAGACTCTGGAGCTTACCCCTCAACTCGCTCACCCAAGCGGTTTTTAGAGCTTACCCCTCAACTCGCTCACCCAAGCGATTTTTAGAGCTTACCCCTCAACTCGCTCATCGCAGAGTCCGAGGGTGGACACTTGGAAGAATTTCTTCTTCCATACCTTGTTTTGCTCAGGCATTTATCTATTATCTTTCTCCCTTGTCGGGCGCTCAAGGTAAAGAAACCAACCTCTCTATGCAACGGGGTTAGTAGGTCCACAAAAACTCCTAGAGGGTAAGCTCATACCCAAAAATTTGGGGCCAGAGGTGGATGGCACCCATAAGGAATCTCTAGCCATTAAGGGCAAGATGACCATGAGCAATACCGAGGTAGATCAGTAAGTCCTGGGTAAGAGAGTGAAGGAAAGATGAAGGCCCGCGATGAACGCGACCTCTTAAAGGGTAACAAAACCCAACTAGTACAGGTAAGCCCCGCCAGGTGGCACGACCAGATAGAACTGACCGGGAAGGTCGTAATTCTCCCTAATTCTGCTCAGGTCATACGCAAGCAAACTACTAGGAGTCCACTCGCAGGAAAAGGCAACTTGGGGCCTATCTGAGACCTAAGCTTTGCTACCTGACCCCCATGACTCAGTGGCTTCGTGGTGCCCCTGACCCTCTTCTTCATTTGACACTCGATCGGTGATTGTACTCTCACAGTGGTAGTCCGATGGGGTTAGTAAAGGATGACCCAGGCTAGCGCTCAGACTCCCGGATCTCGAGTACTCATCTTCCGACTTGGAAGATGAGTTGAAGTCAAAATGACACATTTCAAAGGTAACTACTACAGGATGGGGAAGCAATTGACAACCTAGATATGGGTCAAGGACTCCTAGCCTAAGGTAAAGAGGTGGAAGAGTCAAGAGCATGTACGATAGGACGTGTATGGTCCTAACTGTCAAGTAGTACTCAGACAGGGTAGGTCTAGGACACACCAACAATCAGACTATTCAATTAAAGGAAGACGATCTCCAGTCCTAAGGAAAAAACAGAACCCGAGGAAAAAGAAATCCAACTCCCTCACAAAGCCTACAGGATTCCTATTCTCCAGTCTCGCTAGAGAAAGAAGAAAGAAGGAAGAAGAAAAAGGGAAGAAAATAATGAATAAAAATTGAGCGAAGTAAAGACTTACAGTGAAAAGTAGGCAGAGGGAAGCTCGGGAGGATGAGTTGGAAATTTTCCTTCAATACTGCTTGGTATTTTCTCTATATGGATAGCAGAAGGAATGAAAATTGCATAAGTGTCCCTTATATACACAGCATGAACGGTCCAGATGATCTCATATCCAACGGCCCAGGATCCTTCCCGCCTAAATGCCTGACAGCTGGCACCTCGGGCAGCTAAAGTGACGCCCCAAAAAGTGTGCGCATTAATTGTCTAATGTGACGGTTCGGTATGGTTGTGACGGTTCGATTGCACTCACACCGACCTAGTTGGATCCAGACTAAACCAACCCGTTGATGACACATGACAGGTCAAACCCCAAGCTCTCGAGTCATCAAACCGGGTTAATAACCTGAATTACCGAGGCGATCGGTCTGATCCCAAGCAGCTATCCCGAGATGTACCAATTTCCAAGCCTCACTTGACAAAGCACCAATTTAGCCTTGGAAATGGGGGGCAATTGATATGTACAAAAATATTCAACCAATGGGAATACAGCTCCGTGGTCATAACAGAAAGCATCGAGCCATCAAAGGGCCGATCATGTCATTTTAAGAGTGGAGGCTAGCATTTCCCGACCTCTTTGCCCGGGCTCGCAAGTCCCGACCTGTGGATCGAGAATGCCATCTGAGTGCGATTTGTCACAGGCACAGCTTAGTCAGGCCCCAGGATGTAATCAAGAACCTTCCAGATAGTTTTCTACGCCAGCTAGAAGATTAATGGAATGTAAAGATAGTTTTTTAATCCGATTAGGAAACTTGCACAATTTATGTTAATCAAACCAAATTAGATTGTATTGCCTTATCAAGGTTGTTTCCATGTATGAGGAGGTTTCTTACTTGTATAAAAGGAACCCCTCGCCTCCAAGGAGGGGATCTTCCTCCTTCCAGTATATACAGCACACACATAATAATTCACAATCGAAAATGCCCGGCCGACCTCTGCTAGTTCTAGTCCGCTGTTAGTTCACCGAAGGTTGCTGGCTATTTAACTGTCTAGTGAAAGTGCTCAGACACACCTCGTGGATGTAGGTTTCTTCGTTAACAGGGCCGAACCACATGCAAATCTCCTCTTGTCTTCTTTTCTTACATTTCACCCATAAATAGGCATCATCAGGTAGGGATGATAGGATTTGAACCCGTGACATTTTGTACCCAAAACAAATGCGCTACCAAGCTGCACTACACCCCTTCAATTAGTCTACAGCGTCATTGTAGAGAATTCCTATTTTGTTTTCCATGTCATTAGCTTCTTCATTGATGTACACAATTTATCTTGCTATTTCTTCTTTTGGGTCTCATATAACATAATAATAGTAGTAAAAGTCAAAAACTTAGTTACATATAAAATATGTAACCCACCGTAAAAATAAATGAATATTTTTCGTGAATGCTCAAGACAAAAGGGACATTTTTTTTCTATTTTAAGAAAAGGAAAAATTATCTACTGGATCATTGTATATTTCAATTTAAATTAGGGATTTCGTGCACAACTATAAGTGGTCCTTAACTACAAATGCATCTAATCATGTATGTATTACAATAAAATCAAGGAGGATTTTAAATGCGAGATCTAAAAATCTATCTTTCCGTGGCACCGGTACTATGTACTCTATGGTTCGGTGTTTAAACGACTTTACCTCGCAAACATTTTTTGACATGCATACACGTATCATATACCTCATGTTGAACTACTACAATGTGTCAAACCATATGCTATTAATATCTGTAAATTTCCTTCTAAATAGAGAAGGAGAGTCTTCATATGCCCATTTTCATTTATAGAGAGATTCTTCATATACCCATGTTCTAATTTCCTTCACTTGAATATGAAGACATATGCTATTAATATATGTAAAATCCACACCTAGGGGTGTCATTTGGAACGGAAATTCCGATTCCGACCGATTCCGATCCGAAAAATTTTGATTTTGGCAACTAAATATACATTCCGAATTTCCGAAATCCGAAAATTCCGAAAAAAATCGGATCGGAATCGGAATTGTTTTTAGAATTCCAAAAAATTTTCCGAAAATATTCCGAAATTGTATTTTCCGAAACTTTTCCGAAAATGTTCCGAAATATTCTGAAAAATTTCCGAACATATTCCGAAATTGTATTTTCCGAAACTTTTCTGAAATATTCCGAAAATTGTGTTCATCCCACATCGAAAAAACACAAAAGAGGGGGTGTGATGTGCTTCTATAAAAGGCCTACAAGTCTCAAGTGAAATCCCATTAAGCTTGAATTCCGAATATTCCGAAAAATTCCGAAAATATTCCGAATATTCCGAAAATTTCCGAATTTGATGAAATTCCGAAATTTCCGAAAATTCCGAAATTTCGGAATCGGAAATAATTTTGGAATTTCCGAAATTTCGGAACGGAATTCGGAATGCATTTTTGGCTTCCGAAAATTTCGGAATTTTTTCCGAAAGGGGTGTTTCCGATCCGTTCCGGCCTATCCACACTCCTTACACCAATATCTTCATCCTATGAAAAATCTTTGTCAGAACTCCTTAAGTTCTTAAAAATCTTTATCCCAATGTCAACCCAAATTTCTGTAAAATCCTTGTAGACTCCAAAAGTTCTTGGAAAAGATTAGGTGGAACTCAAAATTGGGTTTGTCCAGAGGATGCAATTTCTTTGGGGTTCTGTAAATGTGGATTGGTGACATTTGTGGTGGAGAAAGATGATAACGGTGATGATTAGTTTGACCGCTCATGTTTCTGGGAGTCGGAACTGCGGCGCTCCTTTCCCATAGCTATTGATGATTATGATGATGATGTGTGCATTTATATATATATATATATACACGCACACATAGAACTACCCTTTTTACTTTTCTATGGACTGCACTTCAGTGCTGTTAAAACAGTACTGTTTGTGTTGTTCCTCTCACAAAATGAACAGTAAAACTGCTTTTGCATAAGCAGTTTTTCAAAAACTGCCCAATTTTACTGTTCATTATGTGAGTGAACAGCACTAACAGCACTGTTTTAACAGCACTGAAGTGCTGCCCCTTTTCTATTTAGGGTAAAGATTGAGACACCCATTTACACAATTTATGGGACACAACCTAAAAAATGTGTCTATTTCTCTGCTGTGATGTCACTGAACCCCACAGTGACATAGGAAAGAGATAGACACATCTTTTAGGTTGTATCCCAAAAGTTGTGTAAATGACTGTGTCCCAAGTATTATCGTTCCATTTAATTGGTCAATTAACAGTTGAATAACGGGAGGAGAGGCGGTCTAATCCAATTAAAAAATTTAGAGGTAAGTATAATTTTTTAAAATACGATGAAGGTGTGTAATTTTTTTATTTTTTTTTTTATCGCAAACCGCAAACAACTTTGCATTCAACAAACAAATGGATTCCAAGTAGAACTAGTACAGCATCAAAAGAAAGAAAAATAACAAAGCCCGTAGGGAAAACAAGAAGAAAACAAAAACCAGAAAAAACAAACACAGAAAAGTCTTCTGAAAGCCGCACTACAGTCTCCCATATCCAAAGATATCTCGAACTATGGCACTGCAAACAAACTAGGGCTGAAGAGAAACTGCCAAACCAACCCTCCAACAAGGAACGCCCCCCAAAACATTAAGTCTGGAACCAAGAAACCCCCTCATGCTCCAAATTTAAACAAAAGACGATAGATCTGAAAGAAAGAAAGCTGAATCAAGGCCCAAAAATCATGAAATCGAAGGATCTCGCCAAAGGCACCAAGAAAAACAAAGAAAAAACACAAAAATAAACCCACACAAAGAGGGGACAAACTCTCAGAGAGGCACAAAACCCCACAATAATGGGGGACAAACTCTCTCAATGAGAGACCAAAAGGCAAAAAAAAGTGGAAAAATCAAACTCTCCCATGGCAAAAGGCCATGAGAGAGCCCGAAGGGGCTCGACGCTGGAGAAAGCAGTCTGTAGAGGCCTTGGTTAGAGAGAGAGAGAGAGTAAAGTTAGAAAGAGGGTGAAGATGTGTGTAATTAGACCATACAAGAAGGGAGTTGCATGTAACTTAACCTAATAGAATCTACAGACCATATTATATGCACATCTCTCTGTGTCTAGCTCTTTCTCTCTCTCTTACTGAGTGTGTATACAAGTATATCTCATTAAATGAAAATCACATCGAATGAAAACGAAACAACAGATCCTACTTGCAAGGAATGCTGACTTTGACATGCCAATTATCAAACTCCAATTCAAAGCTTGCGACCCTATTTGTTAGGACCGGGACTATTATGATTTATTACACTTTGTTCACTTATTTTTTTACTCTAAATGGCAAATCATTCTTTCGCATTCACATGACAGGTAAAAAATGAATAAATAAATAAATGTGTGATCTTGTCAGTGTTACATGGATACTGTCCACTCAACAACACCTAATTAACTACCGAGGATCCGAGCCCTCTTAGGTATGATTGAAATTTGGAACAAATTAAAAGTGATACTATAATAAAAAATAATAAATATTAGTCAACAATATGTTAGACAGTTTAAGAGTCAGTTATATATTACTCTTTCTTTTTGGGAAATGTTTGGTACACACACTTTTTGACACACTTTTTGACACACTATGCTTTAAATACATGTACTTTGTGCTGTTTGAATTTTTCACACTTTTCTGTGCACCACTTACATAACACAAGGTACATGCATTTAAAGCTGTGTGTCAAAAAGTGTGTCAAAAAGTGTGTGTATGTAGCACTACTCTTTCTTTTTTTCTAAATTAAAAGGAAGTAGTTTCAATTCCACAAACTATAAAAACATTAACTTTTGCTTTAAATTTAGATATTGTTGGGAAGTAGACTAATATGCCCACAACCTTTATTTCTTTACACCAAACCCTAACCAAAAGACACCCATTTACGTTTTACAAGTTGCACCTCATAGTTGGTCAGTTGCTCATTATTTTTGGTGTGCTCCTTACGTGTTAGAAGTTGCTCTAATACGTTTTACAAGTTGCACCTCATAGTTAGACAGTTGCTCATTATTTTTTGTGTGCTCCTTACGTTTTAGAAGTTGCTCCAATACTGAACAATTCATTCATCAATTTTCTTTTACTTACACTTAGTATGTAGTATCCAAATAAATATGCACTAATAAGAATCTATTAAAACTTATATTAATACTTAGTTTGATAATGGTGTTGTACATTATCACAATGAGTTGAATAAAAAGTTCATTGAAATTTAAACGGCAGTATTGTTTAGCTCCTCACGTAGTGTTGTTCCAACTTGCTCCTTACGTTTAGACAGTTGCTCCCTACGTTTTACAAATTACTCCAAAACTGGGCAATTCATCAATTAAATCAAGATAAATATGCACTAATCAGAAACAATTAATACTATGTTTGATAATGGTCTTGTACATTATCACAATAAGTTGAATAAAGCGTTCCTTAAAATTTAAAGGGTAGCATTGTTCAACTTGCTCCTCACATTTAGGTAGTTGCTCCTCACGTTCGGTAAGTTGCCCCTTACGTTTTAAAAGTTGCTCCAAAACTGGGCAATTAATTCATCAATTAAAATTTTACAGACATTTACCCTATAACATCCAGATAATTTAGGAGATGCACAATGGTGCCCCTTACCCAATACACACTAATTTTATTAACACTACTACAAAAACACTACTTAGATTGAATAGAAAAAAATTTAATGTCTATAGTCAATAATTTCATCCTTTAGCTCCTGAACAAGATCAAAATCTCTATCTCTTTGTCGATTTAGCAGATTGAGTACTCAGTCAACAACAAATCACTTTCAGATGTTGTCAATGTGTTCGTGAAAAATCATAACGCATAATACTCTCTCCGTCCCATTTTATGTGTCCCTGTTGGAGAATTCAACTATTTAAAGGGACAAAAAAAATCTACACCTACTTTCCACAATTGCCCATAATCATTGCACGTTCTGTTTTTGTTTCGTTTTGGTATTGATTGCAAGGAAGGGTAGTTTGGGAAACTAAGTAAAATTTACATACTAATTTAAGAGAGTGGACAACAATTTTGAGACATCCCAAAAAAGAAAGGGGGACACATAAAATAGGACGGAGGGACTACTATATATTAAATAGTTGTGGTCCTGTGGAAGTGAATGTTGAGGCAAAAGGTGTGCGAGAGTGTACTAAGGAGAAAGACGACCTGAGTCTTCCACCCAAGCATTCACTACCTAACCTTTATTTGTTTATTGTCTTGTCTGTGTATTGAGCTAATGCATCCCTGAGAGAATCAGTGAGCACCAAACTGGTCTCATTTTGTGAAGGCAAACAAAAATAAAAAAAATAAAAAAAATAAAAAAATTTAAGTATATGCATGTGTTCCCTAAAATCTTCTATGATTCTCTACTCAAAATTTAGCCAAACGAGACCTAAAGGTATCCTTAAGGAAGTTTAGGAGTAACCTGGCTACTTTACCTTCTCATGGTAAAATGATCCTAAAACAATTGTTGGACTTACAGTGAACCCGAAATGGTGGCTCCCATGGAGGATCAGGCTACATGCATGGTTCCTTGAAGCTTCAAAAATCAACAATGATAAACAATCAACAATTAACAATCAAGTGAATCAACAATAAACAACTAGCAATGATTCTCACTCTAAGCAAACACATACCA
Source organism: Hydrangea macrophylla (assembly GCA_033977485.1). Taxonomy (NCBI): domain Eukaryota; kingdom Viridiplantae; phylum Streptophyta; class Magnoliopsida; order Cornales; family Hydrangeaceae; genus Hydrangea; species Hydrangea macrophylla. The sequence goes on from CM066986.1 coordinate 45,431,572, forward strand.
ATCAACAATAATAAACATCCGAGAAGCTTTTGGATATGACCAACGCACATGCATTACACTTCCTACCTATGATCACGGCTTTCAAGTCTAATTACTTCGACATTGCAAGTCCAATTAGAATAAGACAAACTGAAATCCCAGATGGTTTTGAAACTTCGATCTCAGATTAAATGCGCTCATCTCTAGTCCATGCCTCCAATTGACCTGTAAACTACATGAATGTCCTAAGCGTTCACCATTCTGCATTCGATGTCCTAAGCGTTCACCATTCTGCATTCTATGTGCTTGCAGTACACAAACAGTTGATATATATATATATATAGGGACCATGGGCTGCCCCGCTGACCCATGCCCCGTCCTGCCGCCCTGCTGACCCGCATGTTTTGTAGGCAAAAAAGTCAGTGCACATAAGATCCTCTCCATATATATATATATATATGTATATGTATGAAACCGAGCAACACTTCAGCATAAGAATTAATCCTCTCATACAGATGTCAATAAAGCATAAGGAATGTCCAAGCCAGGGAAACCTTTCCAGCAGAACTACACCACCTATGGGGATACAACTGAATATGTTGAAACCGACCAGAAAAATCCTCGCCATTATCTGAAAAACTTCCCAACAAAATAAAGAGAAGCGTCAAAAACATTACCAAAGTACAGACGCCCAGGTTTAAATCAGCAATTGCACACCAGAAGATAAAACTTACCAAAACGAAAGAGCAGCACCTAAAAATGATAAATCACATATCAGACAAAATGAACCAAGTGGAAACCTAGGAATAACCAGCAAAAAGCTGACCTAAAACAACATTCAACCACCAGAAAACAAAAGATGTATTCCTTCAAGTGTGTTCTTTATTCAACCGAGAAAAGACACGAATTTGTGTTCTTATTGGACATAGTTGACAAACCATAACCACAAGACATAATGAGTCTTTTGGCTCATAAGCATAGAACATACACACCATGATAAAAAACAACGAAGTATATTGTTCTCATACCCATTGTCTCCCTACTATCCATACGCCCAACCTACCAGGCATTAACAACTGAAGCGTTCTGGCAGAACATATATATATATATATATATGTATATTTATATATATCTTGTAACATCATGTATTCTCAGTTGCCAACTAACATCTGGCAGAAATTTTCAGGCAGCATTGCATAGTTATAGCTCCGAGCCGACGATGAAAAGACTATCACAATAAGGTATCTGAGAGCTAGACTGCTAGGCTGCTATATCCCAGATCGATAGTGAGCACACCATCTTTATTCCACAGACTTCTTGAGACATAATAGCAAGACCAAGGAATGATATTATTGACCAGTTCAATTTTGCACCTCGAGCAACCACGGGTTCGATCATGAATTGCATCATATAAATGTACTGCAATTTTCTTCATCCACCTGGAGAGCTACATCCCAATCTACATAAAAGGAGAGAAAATCAAGACAGGCGCCTGAAAAACAAGTTTGTACATCTGCAAGTTAACTACATGCCTACAGAGAAGTATGTACAACCTATGTTGCATGGAGACTTCTTAATAGGCTTAAGTACTAGTGTCAGACACTCAACGCTCGAACAAATTGAACAAAATCCGAAAAGCATGTTAGCTACTTGCATATAGTATATTAGAGTATCTAATTTTATTCCTTTTGCTACAACGTGTATTCAAAAGTTTTACAGTCCATGAAACCACTATTTGCTCCTAGAAATATACTCCCCCCGTCCCATATTAAGAGTCCTTTTTGGGAATTCCAACTTATTAAGGGGACATCTTTGATTGGGGTGAGATTTTCTACCTTTCCATTTTTGCCCTTTTGAAATTCAAAATTCTAGTGTCACATTAAAGGAGGGGGAAGAGTTGTATATAATAAATGGCAAAACTTGGAAAGTGGGTATTAAAGTACATTGACTTTTCAAAGAGTACTCTTAAAATGGGACATCAAAAAATGGCATCAAGGACTCTTAATATGGGAAAGAGGGAGTAAGCAAAAATATAGATTTATTGCCGTGTCCTCAGATTCATGAATTTTGGAAGCACGACGCTTAGACATGTATACGCACTAGATAGCCGTACTGGCCCATACCCAAATCCATCTAACATAACATACAACTCTAAAAGGAACACACATTACAACATATACATATTTGGTACATCCATAGATGTACATATAAGTTGGGACACATGCTTGCACGCAAGCAAACGAACAATTGGTTCAGCCACATTCTAACTAGGATGTCGCTGCACCTTCCCCTCCGCCGTTTAGTAACCTTCCATCTATTTAGTACCAAGATATACAAGAAAGGTAACGTGTCTCGCCCTGTCCGACACATGGACACGACACTTTTCATGTTGTGTCAACTAGCAGTTTTTTTAAGATGTGACGTGTTGCTGTGCCCGTGTGCGTGCTTCATAGGGTACAGCTATATACATGTCTAAGTGTCCGGCTTCCATAATTCATGAATCTGAGGACACGAAGACACGGCAATACATCTATATTTCATTCTGTGAAATGAAAAATGAAGTCTCTGGGAATTGACAGTTAATTTGCATGAAACCCATTGTGGCTTCAATTATTTGAATTGCAACCATTTCATTTTGAGAAAAACTCCAGTTAAATTCGTTGAAACGGTAAGGGGTAAGATGAATAAGAAACAGACAAGCAGTTGAGCATACAACGGGCAAAAAAGGTGGCGTAGGGCTGTGTTCAGAACGAGAAAAATGAGCAGGTAGATTGCTAACTCATTCTGTCTAATTTGGAGGTAGCTACAGTGAATGGTGGCGGCAGGTATGGTTGGCTATGGTGGATTGGCAAGTGACGGTGATTGGAGAATGTAGCTAGGTTCTGGAAGAGAAGGGGGAGCAGAAAAGAATGGTCTAAAAGCACAAAAGTGAATTGGGATTACCTAACTTTCCATTAATTGCATTTAATTAAATATAAAAATTCCATAATATAGGTGGTGTTTGTATACATTCCTCATCTATATTCAACTAAAGACACATGTAAAAAATCTTTTATAAATCCGTGACAGTACCCTGAATGTTCGTTATTTAAAAAAAAAAAACTGAATTAGCTCATTATTGGCTACAACATTTTTAAACATATTGTGGAACTTCTTCGACTAAATCCACAACCTTAGCATTCGTCTGTACACCAACACAAATCTTAAATAGAGGGCGGAGGGACAAAATCCATGCGGCGACTGTAGGATTTTATAATTAAGATAAGAGAGAGTTTGTATTCAACTGGATAATCTTCTTTACAATACTTCAACCCTTTATATAGGACGAGAATGAGAGATAAGATAGGAAATAAGAGATAAGATCAAATCTCCTATGATTACAATCATATCAATTTAAATCAGATCAACCTGAATATCTCTAGCATATTCTGGGATTTCTCTCTCGGGAATATCTTCTGGATTTATCTATATTTTCTTCCATATTTTCCAACACTCCCCCTCAAGTTGGCACACGGATACTTGTCGAAGTATCCAACTTCTATGTTACATGGACTCTTGTAAATAGGAGAAGTACCTGTGTCGACACGACTCTTTGCGGACATGGGTATGACACTTGGGTAGTATTCTTCTAGTGTAGCTTAGTGTAATTTTCAGCCAAGAAAGGTAAAGTACCCGTGCCGAATATGGCAAGCCATACCCTTGTCCTCAGAACACTTTGAAGAGTCCGTATAACATAATCCAACTTGCACACAAATATGGAAAACAATCTTATACCTAGCTATACTCTCTAAAACTTGACCTGTAGACTGTAGCAGCAGCCCCTCTTAGGCAATCTCTCGTCCACGTCTTCTTGGGTGGTTCACGTGCGGCTCCTCTCAGGTGGTCTCGTCATACAAACATCCAAACCTCCAAGATCACATGGAGAAAGGTGAGATGTGTACACGTAATAATCCATCGTGTGACACATAAATAGAGGTAGTTGTCTTGTCTTCAACACTCCCCCTCAAGTTGAAGGGAGGGTTGTTCAAACACATCCGTGTGGTGTAGTGGGTCCCACTTCCGGTGGTCTCGTCTCCTGTGTGATAAAGCGGGCCCCCTCCTCAGGGTCCTTTCACCCGGTCCTGTCTCCTTATATTCTTCCCCTCAATTTGAAGGTGGGAGTGAAAATGAATACCGAAGTTTGGAAGATTATAGTAAAAAAACATTAAAGCCCAAAGCCAAACATGGCTTAAAAAAAATCTAAAAATTTCTGGAAAATTTGGGAGTGATTTGAAAAATCTGAAAATTTTGGGACAACAGGGACTGCCGATGAACAGTGAACAATGATCTTGAATAGTAACTGATGAACAGTAACTTTGATGAATAGTAACTGCGTGAATAGTGTTCTGATGAACAGTGCCTTCGTGAACAGTACTCGATGAACAATGTTCTTCTCTCTCAATCTCCTTTTTTTCCCTCTATTTTTCGGGAAAAACAGAATAATAAAATCATGAGAACAGTTTTTTTTTTTTCCTTTGTATAAAACAATTTTCAACCTCATATTTGGGTTAATAAAAAAAAAAGATAAAAAAATGCTTCCGACAATTATCATTGTCCGGCAAAGCGGCTAGGTCGCTGCCCGCCGACCAAGCAGAAGACTAAAAATCACCAAAACCTTATGGCTCTGATACCATGTAGAATTTTATAATTAAGATAAGAGAGAGAGTTTGGATTCAACTGGATAATCTTCTTTACAATACTTCAACCCTTTATATAGGGCAAGAATGAGAGATAAGATAAGAAATAAGAGATAAGACCAAATATCTTATAATTACAATCGTATCAATTTAAATCAAATAAACTTGGATATCTCTAGAATATTCTGGGATTTCTCTCTCTGAAATATCCTCTGGATTTATCTATATTTTCTTCCATATTTTCCAACAGCGACGTGGTTTAAAGGAGTCCAACCTCATGACAAGTCACAGAGTTATGTATTCACTCAAATGAAATCAAAGCACTTCCACTCTCATGCCCTCCTTGCGCACAAGAGGGGGAAAGTTATAACTCGTATTTTGAATGAAAGTACATATCAGAATTATTTCTCTTCTACAAGTCCCAAAAAATGATTCTTTTAGCATCACTTGATACCTATGAAGCACGGACACTTATAAGAAGGTAACGTGTCGCGCGTCGCGTCGCGTCGCATTCCGTCCATGGACACGACACGTCACGGACACTTTTCATGCAGTGTCAAAGTGCAATTATCTTAGGATTTGCCATTTCGACATATTTGTCTCGTGTCATATCCATGTCTGTGTCCATACTTCATTGCTTAATACGCCTTTACACGAGCGTGCATGTAGTGCAAAGCATGTGATGCAGGGACGCACACACACGTATGATATTGGGTTGATCGGTTCAAATGTTCACATTCCTGGAGTCTGTCAATAACGGGTTGACCCCAACTTACATGAGCACAAAGCACGTGACGCAAGTAAGCAATGGCACGTACACAATAAGAGAAGGGGGTTAAAATGTAAATACTCACTTGTTTACTTGCAAATGCCTGCAATAAGCCAATACCACCATGCTCCAACAAAAATATAAGAAAATTGACAAGCAGCATAGTTGGAGTACAACTGCGGTAGCAACATGACACAGGACATCCACCCCAATCATTCTCAAGGACCTGAAGAATATAGACGTTCAAAATCAGAGAAATTTCCACGGGGAAAAAATAGAAAATGGGGACATTTAGTGTTAATTATGACATCCAATGCAATATAGACATCATGAATACCATCTAATGCTCTCTTATGATTCACACGAAACGGCAACCTGCCCAGGTTGACTGTCCTTGGTATTGATCTGCCACTGGAAACTGCTCACTTCCTTGTGGCTGCAACAGATGTTCATGGTTTAAATTTATACGTTCCAGAGTCTGATGATCCTGCCAGCCCTTCTGTGTTTCCACTTGGAGCTGCATGGAAGGAACTTGTTTTCCAGGAAAGGGAAAGTTAATTGGCTCTGTAGAGCCATTTTCATTACTGATATGCTGGCGACTCAAATGTGATGATTGATTGATAATTTGATTGAGCTCTAAGTTTCTCATTGATGATGGCAACTGATATCCATCCAACCAGCTATAGTCATCGATTAGTGGATTCTCACCCCACACATCTAATGCAGAAGTAGGCACATTGACTTGTTTAGGAGGAACAGAACGAAAACCAGGTGGTGGCCCAAGGTGCCTCTCAGGTCGATGAACAGGACTTTTTCTAGAACTTGCTGCCAAAACTGAGGATGTCCTTGAATTAACTCCAGAAGATGATATGACATCAATGTTCGGTTGTATCACATTTTCCAAAACTTTTTCTTGTCCATAAAATACATCATTCACATTAACACCGCCAGAATGTTTAGTGGAAGATGAAATTGAAGCAGTAAATTGAGTACTCACATCTCGAATCCCAGGCTTCATCACGTGCCCATTTTCCAAGATGCGTAAACCTTTCAAACCATTGGCAAGGGAAGGCAGTTGATTTACCAACGACAATGAAGAGTGTGATTCGATTGAATGCATATTCTGGGGAGCAATTTTGGCTACAGATAGAGGAAGCTGTGAACGAAAATGAGGACCTGAAACAGAACTACCATAAAACTGAGAATCACCACCAAAAGCATTTTGGCTTGCCTCCGAGCCCTCGTTGTGGGTCCGTTTCAAACCAATCAAATCTCGCTTCTCAGTCACTATTGGCTTGAAAACAATTTCCTCATCATCCTCTTCCCCTTCCACATCTAATTGGGCTTTAGGCAGCACAACTGCAAAATGAGTATCTTGAATCTTACTCATTAATTTAGGACCTCCTGAGTAAGGGGTGAGCTTAAAATCATCCGATGCTAGCAGCTCAACGCCAAGGACAAATTTCTTCAATTTGGAATCAAATCTAAATTCTTTATGATCAACCTTCACTACATCTGCTAGGGCCTTTCCTGCCACTAAAATCCTTTTAACACGAGCAAGTTTTTCCTTGTTATGATCACCTCCAAAGGAATGCTTTCTCGAAAAATTCAAAATGGTTTGTGCAGGTTGAAGGGGGGTGAATCCTCTCAACTCAAAGTCCTCCCACAAAGCAAGCCGATTTTCAGTTTCCCCTTCCTCATACCGGCTCATATTGAAAAAGCAAGTCTCATCTTCATCATCTACGCACTCCAGCCCAGTTGACAACAGTTTATTTAAGAGGAGAATGCACCGATTCCAAAAGGTTGTTCTAACAGTTGCCTGTTTGTCCTCTGCATCACATCCCGCCGCAGCATTGGCACAACAAGCCAACCATTCCACAAATATCAGAATACCGGGCATGAGGTAACTGGAAGAAGGTTCATACAATTCTATGCATCTCTTCAATATGAGCCCCATTAACTCAAAAACTGCAGTAAGTGTTTTCTGAAGCAGCACGTTGTGTTGTACAATATCAGTGTAAGTCTGTTCTTCGGCCTCCCTGCTTACATTATGGACTGCAAAGATAAGAACAGCAATAAGCCTGACAATGAACAGTCCATTCTCAGTAGCATCTATGCCAAAATTCAGATCCTCTTCTTGCCCAGAAGAAAGAAGCTCATGCAGAGCACCGCTGACAACAGAGAGAACCTCTACAGATGTCTCCAAGCTGGAGAAAGAATGTCACATAAGTAATACAACAAGGATTGTTAATACTATTCGAAAACAGAAATGTTTAAGACATACCTTGTGCGCGTGAAAAGAATGCCATTTAAACGGACAAATCGAACACAGAAAGCTTTAAATGATTCATGTCGAACCTTAGGTCGAACCTTCACTTCTGCTTTCCCCCTCCCTTTGACAGGAGCCCCAGTAGATATTTCCTTGGTTGCAGAAGACTTAGCATCCTCTTCGAGCAGAGAGTAACTCTGACGATTCTGTCAAAAAAGTAAATTATCACCGAAATACAATTGAGTTATAGAAGCAGATGTTCCTTCATCAATTCAGTATCCAGTACCTCCAGAAAAAATCAAAGGTACCATAATTGCCATAAATTTGACATAGCATACAACCATATCAGATCCGAGTTAGCTAATAATGTTAAACGTCGGCAACATTAGATCGTATGATTCTTAAGCATGAATGAACTCAATGAAGTATAACAAGAGGGTAAAAGGAGATCAAACCCATTAAATGCATCATTAGTGTGGAAAAGATATTAGGTCATGTTTGGCAAACCGGATAAAACTATCGGATAGGCTAGGATAACACAGGATCAAATAGAATATGTAATTTTATCGGATAAACTTAAAATCCTGTTCTGCGTTTGGCAGTGTGCCAAATATGTGTTCCGGATATTATTAAATGTTTAAAATATTTACTAGAATAAATTTTTTTCGGTCATTATTTTAAAAAATTTATTTTCTATGTTCGAACATAATTCTATGCTTGAAAAAATAATTTTATTTTTTAATGACTATTTAAATATAGTAGTATTATTGCTTATTTCTTAAATGTTACTTTTGTGATTATTAGAGTACAAGGATATTTTTGTAATTATATTCTTGTTAATATAATATATATGCGTAGGCTAAACTTGTTTTAGGTTAAGCCTTCACCTTCTCACTTAACATGGTATCAGAGCCTACCATGGAGATCCACCACTAAATCCACCACCACACAGTCGCAAGCCACCACTACCCAGCCGCAAGCCACACTTCATCACCCTATCACCCAGCCACAGCCTACTACACCCAGCCGCAGCCTCTATGGCCTGCAACCACCCTAGTCGAGCCACCCACACCTAGTGGAGGCCTACCCAAGCCAAGGGCCGAGACATCCATGCCATAGCCGACATTCTCCAACACTTCAGATCTAATTATTCTTCTTCTATTTCGCACCTTTTTCATCTCAAGCAACAAATTCTCATTGCTGGGACACTTGATTGGGCAGTTTTGATTGGTGTTCTCTTCATTGGGGTTGTCTAGGTCTCAGTATGGGCCTTGTTGGTTAGTTCGTATGTTACATTGTTGATTTTTTTTTTTTCGTTTTCGTTCGTTGTTCGTGTTTGTCGGTATAAGACTCTTATTCGTAGCTGGTATAATTATGGTTGATTCGGGTTCACAAAGACTGTCACTTCGTCTGATGTTGTGAGTATGCAAATTACCACAACCAAATTGAGTGGGTCCAACTACTTGTGGGCTCAAGCTATTAGAGTAGCTCTAGGTGCTCGAAAGAAGTTAAAATATATCTTGTCTGGACGCCCTTCTAAGGATAGTAAAGAGTATGAGGATTGGGTTTCTGAAAATTATATTATTATGTCTTGGTTGTGGAATAGTATGCAAGAGTCAGTTTTGTCAAATGTACTGTTTTTGTCTTCAGCCAAGGAGATTTGAGAGTCTATTCATGAGATGTTTTCCATGGAAAAGAATGTTTCTCGAGTTTATCATATCTATCAGAATTTGTTTCTTCTCCAACAGAATGAGAAATCGGTTAATGAGTACTACAGTACATTCAGAGGTTTAATAGATGAGTTGACACAGTACCATCCGGTTACCAATGATGTTGATGATATCAAGAAGCAACGTGAGGAATTTTATATCTCTAAATTCCTTGTTGGGTTACATCCTAATCTTTAGTCAGTTAAGTCCCAAATTTTGGCGGGTGATGGTAGCATCCCTCGTTGAGTAATGTGTATTCTGGCATTCTTCGTGTGACTATTGAGTCTTGGTAGAGGACATTTTGCTTCATTGCACCCATGGTGGGGGTGATAATTACACAATTGATATAGGTGTTATGACCTTTATGGTAAACCCTGGGAAAATCCTTCTAATCCAGCTTTCTTCTCCTCTGATAATACTTCTGGGCCTCAACAAGAAGTTAGTGCTCCCACTCCACCGACAACAACATCTTCTAGTGAGTCTATCACTCTCTCTCGGGAGGAGTATAATGCCTTACTTTAGCAACAACAGCAAATATCCTTGTCTGATACCGCCGATTTTGCTCATTCAAGTAACATTGCATGTTTTTCTTCTTCTGCTCCTACCCCGTGGTTTATCGACTCAAAAGCGTCTAACCATATGACTGGTAAGTCCCATGTTTTTTCACAACTGACCAATTCATCTACATAGTCATCAGTTGTTTTAGCTAATGGTCGGTCTTGTCCTGTAGTTGGTAGTGGTTCTGTCTCACCGACTTCCTCTCTTTCCTTATCTTCTGTAAATTTTATATTACTCAATTCCCTTTTAGTCTCTTGTCGGTCAGTTAACTTACTAAGTCTCTTAATTGTTCTGTAACCTTTTACCCTTCTTGTTGTGTCTTTCAGGATCTCAACTCAAAGAAGATGATTGGTGGAGGCCGTGAGCGGGACGGACTTTATTATCTTGAACAACATCCCTCAACTAATAAATCGGTGGCTTTACAAGTAGCTATCTCACCGCATAAATGGCATTGTCGTCTTGGCCATCCATCATTGCAGTCATTGAAGCTGGTTTTTTCATCTTTTAAGTCTGTGTCTACGTTAGAGTGTGAGGCTTGACAGTTGGGCAAGCACCATAGAGCGTCTTTTCCTTTACGAGAAAATAATCGTCGGTCCACTCCTTTTGAGCTGGTCATTCCGACATTTGGGGTCCATCTAGACATAAGAGTCTGTTAGGTTTTTCTTATTTTGTGTCTTTTGTGGATGATTGTTCAAGGATGACATGGACTTTTTTAATAAAAGATCGTTCTGAAATTTCTACAGTTTTTCAATTATTTCATAATGAGATTGTGACCCAATTTGGTTGTGTTATTCGTACTTTACAATCTGATAATGCTTTGAAATATGTTAAAGGTCCTCTTCAATCTTATTGTGATTCTCATGAGATTATACATCAATCTTCTTGGGGATATACTCCTCAACAAAATTGTGTTGCTGAACGTAAAAATCGACACCTTCTGGATGTAGCTCGAACTCTTATATCTCAAATGAACGTTCCTAAGCAGTTTTGGGGGGATGCTATGCTTACTGTCTGTTATCTTATTAATCGTATGCCTAGTTCTGTTTTAAGTGGTGGCATTCCTCATTCAGTCTTGTACTTGATAAGGCCTTGTTTGCCTTGCCTCCACGTGTGTTTGGCTGTGTTGCATTTGTTTATGTTCTTACTCCAGGTCAGGATAAATTAGCTCCTCGGTGATACAAAATGTGTCTTTGTAGGATATTCATGTACTCAGTAAGGATACAAGTGTTGAAATCCTCAGACTCGTCGTTATGTAGTTAGTGCTGATGTTACCTTTTTCTAAGGTACATCCCTTTTTTCGTCATCAGGTGCCTCGTTGAATGTTGATGTTCTTACTCCATTTTCTTCGATTCCTCTACCCATTGCTCCAGCCTCTGGTCCTCCGCCATTACAGGTATACCATCGCCGTGAAAAGCCACTGAGGACTGAGACTCCTCCTGCTCCACCTCCTGCTCCACATCCTGCATCATCATCAACTTCAAGTGAGGTCCCACAAACTGTTGATCTACCTATTGCACTTCGTAACAGTACTCGCTCTTGCACTTAGCATCCTATCGATCAAGTTGTTTCTCTTTCTAATTTATCTACTCCACTTCGTTCCTTTATGTCGGCTTTGTCTTCTGTTTCTGTTCCTTCGTCTCATACTTGGGCATTAGCTTCTCCAGGATGGAAGAGTGCTGTGGATGAAGAGATGATAAAGTCCAAAAATGGTACTTGGGAGTTAACTGATCTTCCTTCTGGGAAACAGGTTGTGGGATGTTGTTGGGTGTATATGCTTAAGTATCATCCTGATGGTACTGTTGAACGGTTGAAAGCTCAGTTAGTTGCGAAAGGGTATACTCAAACCTTAGGTGTTGATTATTTTGAAACCTTCTCCCATGGCTCGTCTTAGATCAGTAAGAGTACTGTTAGCTATTGATGTTACTAAGAAGTGTCCTCTTTACCAACTTGATATCAGAAATGCATTTCTTCATGGTGACCTTCAGGAGGAAGTGTACATGGAGCAACCTCCTGGATATGTTGCTCAGGGGGTGTCTCATAAGGTGTGTCGGTTGAAGAAAGCTATATACGGGCTTAAACAATCTCCAAAAGCCTGGTTTGACAAACTTAGTCAAGTTCCTAGCTTGTATGGGTTAAGGAGGGTGAGTTCTGATCACTCAATATTTGTGAGACATTGTGAGAAAGGCACTATCGTTTTAGCGGTTTACATGGATGATACAGTGATCACTAGCAGTGATGATGAAGGTATACAGCTGTTGAAGTCGCACTTGAGCAAGCATTTTCATATGAAAGACTTGGGACTACTGCGCTATTTCTTGGGTGTTGAAGCTTGATATACATTGTTGGGCCCATTCTCTAACAGCTTAAGCTTTTGGAGTAGTTGATAACTTAACATGGTATCAAAGCCTTGTTTGTGGGAGGTTTTGGGTTCGACTCTCCATCCCCACTATGTTGTGCATATTTGCACTTTGTTATTTGTCTACACTATAATGGAGTTCGGTTTGTTGGCTCTCCACGTGCAAGTCAGGGTTGCACGGGAGGGAGGGTGTTGAAGCTTGATATACATTGTTGGGCCCATTCTCTTAAGCTTTTGGAGTAGTTGGTAACTTAACATTGGGCATTGAAGTTGCCAGGTCTAAGGAAGGAATATGTTTATCTCAGAGGAAGTATGTCATTGATTTACTAGATGAAACAGGGATGATGGGTTCTAGGCCAGTTGGCACTCCAATGGATTCAAGTATACAGTTTAATAAAGATGAGGGAGAAGATTTTGTTGATGCTGGACGGTATAGGAGACTTGTGGGTAAGCTGATTTATTTGACTGTGACTCGACCAGATATCACATTTGCTGAAGGAGTTGTTAGTCAGTTTATGCAGCGTCCCAAACAACAACATTGGGAGGCAGTGTGTCGTATATTGAGATATTTGAAGAGTGCTCCTGGTAAAGGTTTAGTGTTCAAACCTTCAAATAACTTGGAAATAGAGAGGTTCTCCGATGCTAGTTGGGCAGGAGATCATTTAGATAGGCGTTCAGTGTTAGGGTTATGTGTGTTTGTTGGTGGTAATCTTGTCACGTGGAAGAGTAAAAAAGCAAAATGTAGTAGCAAGATCGAGTGCTGAGGCTGAGTATAGAACTATGGCTCATACTGCTTGTGAGATGTTATGGGTGAGATGTTATGGGTGAGATGTTATGTATATGTGTGTGTGTGTTTAGGATGGTGTATTAGTGTGTGTAGGAGGTTCCTATAAATGGGACTCTTCCCCTTTACAATCTCTCACTCTCTACACACTCCACTCCACTCCACTCCTCACTCACACTTAACAGCTTAAGCTTTTGGAGTAGTTGGTAACTTAACATTGGGCATTGAAGTTGCCAGGTCTAAGGAAGGAATATGTTTATCTCAGAGGAAGTATGTCCTTGATTTACTAGATGAAACAGGGATGATGGGTTCTAGGCCAGTTGGCACTCCAATGGATTCAAATATGTAGTTTAATAAAGATGAGGGAGAAGATTTTGTTGATGCTGGACGGTATAGGAGACTTGTGGGTAAGCTGATTTATTTGACCGTGACTCGACCAGATATCACATTTGCTGGAGGAGGAGTTAGTCAGTTTATGCAGAGTCCCAAACAACATTGGGAGGCAGTGTGTCGTATATTGAGATATTTGAAGAGTGCTTCTGGTAAAGGTTTAGTGTTCAAACCTTCAGATAACTTGGAAATAGAGGGGTTGTCCGATGCTAGTTGGGCAGAAGATCATTTAGATAGACGTTCAGTGTCAGGGTTCTGTGTGTTTGTTGGTGGTAATCTTGTCACGTGGAAGAGTAAAAAGCAAAATGTAGTAGCAAGATCGAGTGCTGAGGCTGAGTATAGAGCTATGGCCCAAACTGCTGGTGAGATGTTATGGGTGAGATGTTATGTATATGTGTGTGTGTTTAGGATGGTGTATTAGTGTGTGTAGGAGGTTCCTATAAATGGGACTCTTCCCCTTTGCACTCTCTCACTCTCTACACACTCCACTCCACTCCTCACACACACACACAATTGAATTCACAGTCCACACACACACACACACACAATCTTAGAGACAGAAGTCTTGGAAACCATAGCCACCTCGGAGCACCATACCACCACCACGCACTTCGTTGAAGTCCAGTAAGTTCACCAACCCCACATGCAACTTATATATATCATGGACTACCCTAGATCACTCAAATACGAAGAAAGAATGAAAAGAAAAGAGAAAATAGAACCTGCGCAGAATTTGTCAGATATTATTTTACTGTCAACTTAATGGCATGTCGGATTTGGGTTTGTTAATGTGCTTTTTAGATCAAACCCATAACTACGAAGTTTTAGATAATTGGATTATCTTTCTGTACAAAAAAAAAAAAAAAATCTAGCATAATTCGGATTTTTGAGCTATGAGAAATGTTTATTTTACAAAGATGTTTTTACATTTTCAGACTGCTCTGTTCTAAATTTATAAACCTGTGTTGCATGTCAATTTTAGCTATGAAGAAGTGCTATGGAGCACAAGGAGGTTGAAGTCAGGAAGAAGACCAAGAATAGTTGTCTAGCATTTATACATCTATTATATATATATATATATAAAGGCTAAAGCAAATGAAGCCTCCACAACCATCCACATCTTCTATAAAAATCCTATGTGGCATCTATCCCTCATTCCTTGCTTTTACATAAGAAGATACATGCATATAGGTTTTCCATTTATTTTTGTTGGGAACTTACATTTGGAGAAGTTGAAAGGGTATGTCCTTTGGTTGCAAAACATAAATGACCACCTACATCATTCACCACTTGTAGATATATTGGTCATATTATATTCTCTTCTCACCCCATGTATCTCTCTCACTTTGTTTATTATACATCATTTCTTCATAAAAAATAAAAATAAAAAATTTGTTGTAGTATTTATAAGATATGACATTGTTCTTCTATTATGATTAATTTGGAGTGAAGACTACTAATTCGTTTCAACTTACATGCATAACATTTTTTTTATTCAGGAAAGATTGTGAAGGAACTTATAGTTAATTTTTTTTATTCAGGAGAGATTGTCGAGGATTCATCTGGCCTGAAGGACATACTGCTGCAAAGGAGTTTGCTTCAACAACAGGTGGATCATTTTTTTAATGACTTTGATCTTTATTGTTAATTTTTTTTTTTTTTGTTACTAAAGTGAGATTATGCATATGTATTACAAATGTTCATGGTAATGTATAGTTGATCATATGAACCGTTTTACGTTAGAAAATAGCATGTTCATAGCACGGGGTGTCGACTAGTTTTGTAATAGTTGAATATTGCTTTAATATATTCAAACCCGCCAGTGTTCAGTTTTTTGTATTTTATTAAGCTCAGTGTTCTAAAAAGCGGCCTAGGTGGTTCCCAACCGCCGAGCTTAGGCGTTTGGAAAATCGCCCAAGGCACTAGGGGGGGGGGGGGTCTAGACGCTTCTAGATGGGCTAGGTGGTCTAGGCGGCTAGGCGGAAATTTTAACAAAAAACAAAAAAAATCTCATTAATCTTTTTTGCATTTCGTTCATTTCATTCCCCCACACACCACACACACACACACACAGAGAGAGAGAGTATGTCTGTTTGTGTGCGTGATTCGTGAGTCGTGAGTCGTGAGGGTGTGTGTATGTGCGTGAGTGTCTATGTGTGTTTGTGAGTGTGTATGTGTGTGTGCGACTGTGCGTGAGTGTGTCTGTTCAGAGTCTTCACTTGTTGATGTTTGGTCAATGTCTGAAAATGAATTTTTTTGATCTGACCAAATAATCAAGAATATGACTAACTTCACCTTCTTGTGCTTCATTTTCATTGTTTTGTGAACTAATCTCAATTTCAGAATTGTCTTTATATTATTAATTTTGCTTTAAAATATGGAGAAGAAGAGTTGGAAGCTTAGTTTGTTGGTAACACCTATTTAAATTACACTGTTGATAATGTGACTTTTTTTAATATTAGAATTGTCTCTATATTATTAATTTTACTATAAATAATTTTTCCGGAAAGGCCCCGCCTAGGCACCCGACTAGTCCCCTAGGCGCTAGGCCCCCCTCCACCGCCCGACTAGCGCCTAGCGAGTTTTAGAACATTGATTAAGCTGAGGCTACATCGGCTCAACTCTTGTAAGTTTCCGCTGCTGAGTATTTATGTCAAGCTGGGTCTTGGATTATGTTGTAGTAGGATTTCCATTATTCTATGAATAGCTATGGGCTATTTAGGACAATGCGGTATTCAACCAGTCACGACCTACAGGTCCAATAAGGAAATTTATTTTCCCTATTTTTTGCTACGTCGGGGCGTGACAAAGGTTTCCTCTTCTTCACTTCGCTGCTCTATCTTCTTTCTTAGCTGCCTCTCCAGTTTCCTCTCGTATCTCTGTTTTCTAGGTTAGGAACTTAGGAATTCGAAAATATGTCTTTATTTACTAAATTTAGTCTCTGAAAATTATTATTAATGTAAGACCAGTGTTACAATAAATCGTTCAAACCCTACAATCCTCATCACGAACTGGAACGACAAAGAGGCGTTCAAGCTTTAAATCACGTGATATTGTACTAACGCCACCGAAATCTCGTGATATTGTAAAGATACCACCTACCCATTTAAGCTTCGACTTGTATATATGTAGAACATATATGAAAATGATCTAAAAAATCGTTTCACGTTACAATCTATTTTACTTCGTTCCATCTTAGCAATCCAGAGAAGTGTGCCCCCACCATACCACATTCCATAGCTAGCGGCAATCCACGTTTTCATTCTCTTTCCTCGTACCAAATCGATCCGCGATCTGGGTAAATTTGTGTAAGACCTCTCAAAGGTTAAATTAATCATTTGTTAGCTTTATATGTGCATACAGTTAAGATTGAAGTTATGTTTCTACAAGTTTCTCAATGTTTCCAATTTTTCTGGTGTTTCCACATATTTATGCAACGGTAGACCAAAACAATATACCAAAAACGAATTATGATCCTTGATTAGACATGATAGAAAACTCCCTCCATGATGTCCTGGACAAGCTCTTTGTCAATCCTCTTCTTAGTTGCATCGGAATGTCTTTGCACATGCCTCAAAACAAAATTCACTTAGCCTTTCAGTCCATATCTATGAAGCACCAGTGCACGTGCAGGGATGTGAGTGCGGGGATTCGTCAATTTTCAACAAATGTAGGATGTCCGCATAAGGGCACTTGTATAAACATTAAAAATATTTACTAAGTTTTTATAACTATATGAATTACTCAGCAACTACATTGTCTTGATTTTTTAATTAGGTAATTAAGACATGAATAACAAGCATAAAGGCAAGATAAGTAATACTAGCCTTTTGATGAATAATCCAACTCTCAACATTCTTAAATTGGATCCCAAAAAAGTTATAAAATTCTGTTTAAACAAATATATTTGAAAGACCGCCCGCCCGCATCCGAGAAGACTACATGCCAGTGCGGATACAGGTGTGCATCCGGTTCAGATCCTTCGGCATTCTAGAATAATCCTTGCTTCATTGGTCCATATAGTGGTGTTAACTTGAAAGCTATACATACAATAATTCCTAAATAGACTGCAACACGCCAAAGTTGTCCGTGAGTTGGCAAACAGCTAGACAGTGAACATTGATGTAGGCTCTTATCAGAACCATTAGGTGCCGAAATGGTCGTAAGAATTGATGATTCATGATTGGATTCATATGATTCGATTCAATTTGATTCATACTGTACGATTCGAATCACGCCCATGAATCATAAACGCATTGAATCAATCTGAATCATCTAATCCATACGATTCGATCCAAACGATTTACGCGATTCATACGGTTCATAAAACTTTTGAGTTTCGCAAAGAAAAAAGGTGGTGTCTTAGTTTTGTCCGTGCTACATTCCCTTCTATTATTCACTCGTATTTGTATACAGGTCGCTAAGTTGTAATGAAATTTCAATTTAGAAAGCTTCAGCTTGTGTGTAAACAAATGTGTGACTACACAGATAGTGCGAAGATTTTCATTAGGAAATCAGCACTAATGCAATTCATGCATTATCCTATTGACATTCATGTATGTATTTTAAGTGTTGGGCTCTACATCCTAAAAAAAGCACACATTGTTATATGTACGTACGTACAATCAAGTAGATATATGCGTCTCATATGCTTATACAAATGTATTATTAGTTATTTCCTCAAAAAGTGAATCTTACGATTCACGATTCGATTCGATTCACCATTTGACATCATCCGCCAGAAACACTATATGTGATTGCATGAACATGGAAGGTCACAGTTTGTTTGAAATGGGAAGGAAGGAAGAGAGAGGAGAAGTTTTTATTTTCTCTTCCTTTCCTTTTGTGCTCTTAAATGGAGAGAAGAGAAATAAAATATTAAGAAAAAAGAAGGAAGCTGTGTTTTCAATGTTCTAATAATCACGGTGGAGCAACAAACTAAGGGATATTGGATATATGCTTTTCTTTGTGGTTTCTTTAGAAATAACAATATATGCGGTAAACTCAGTAACTACACAAGACATGTGGCTTTAGTCATAATTAAGGAATTCTTATATTTACATTTATATTATGCGTATGTAATGTATCTAGATTCTAGGGTTTTAACCCTCTAGGACACGACTGCTGCTCTCTCTCTCCCCGACCTCGTCTCTCACTCTCTCTCTTCAATACTCTGGCGATGACGAAACAAGCCAAATCTCGACAAGTATTTATGGCTTCTATGACTACAAATCTCAAAATTGAGGTTAGTGTTTTTTCTTCTCACTTCTTCTTTCTCTATTTTCCCCTATTTTTTTCCCCTCCTGTTCTCTTTTTTTCTGCAGGGGGATACCATGAATCTCTGGTGGCAGAATTGTGAATCTTTGGTAAGAGAATCGTGGATCTTGAACAATTCTCACTAAGGCCGTAGAATCGCGATTCTTAGGGAGAATCGGAGGTCTGCCTATGGCCCACCTAATTTCCTGGGCGATTTTTACTAACGCCTAGGGTAAAATCGCGACGGTCAGGATCCGCCTAGGCCGATTTGTAGAACACTGGTTCCTTCCACGTCTTTTATCTCCATCAAAGTTTCAAACACACCATTAGGCTCATTCAAATGGGTTCGAAAACACCCTTGTGTTACCCCAAACAAGGGGTATGATACACAAATAGAACATATTACAAGAAATCGAACCCATTGTGAATCAGCAAGTGATCAAAACAACAGGTGGGCTAAAAGAAGGCTCATACAGCCGGCCCCAACAAGAATAGAATATCGTCTCACTAAAAACAGCAGAAATTGAATTCAGTCACTCAAAATGAGACCTACTTTAACTAGAATCAGGTATTTAACATGCATGTTAAGTTCAAATAAGGAGTAAAAACATAATCTCCATGTACAAAGATGTATACAGTGATGATTGAACTTTGGAGTTGCTTAAAAAAAAAGTTGTCCTTTACCAACAAAGCAAATACTGAAGTAGCTAGCCACTCAGAGTTTCATAAATTGAAAGTGAAGACACGGAGAGCCAACAAGATACATGTGGTTCTTTAGCACTGAAGTTAACAGTTCATGACTTGGATGCCGTTGCATGTCCTGGTAGACAGTGCACTAACCACAAGGCAGAAAAAGAATATAATATACTCCACTGTCAAGACCCCAAAATGTTGAAAGAAACCCCACATATGAAGGGCTTTAACATGTATAATCTTTAGCCGAAACTTACTGATAGCTAAACACATACAGAGAAGAACATTATACCAATGCAGTCCATGCGTATATAGGAATACCTTCTCAAATGCAACAATTAAGTTATCTTTTGCGGTTGAAAAGGGACTATCAACTGCCAGGCTCCGAAAGTAACGGTAAACAGCAACAAATTCGTCCCCAGAATAAGTAGCTAATATAGCAAGCTGGAAGAAGAAAAAACACAATTATTCCATTCCAAATATAATAATTGTAGCACATACAAGGGAAATTCTAAACGTGCCCGTAATTTTCCTTTCTACAACACCACACCTTGCATAGAGGAGCAGTACATGCAGAATCCTCTGTTGTACATGTAGGTGTAGAGAGAAAAATGGGGGGTGCATTTAGAATTCCACCACATACAAATCCAAAGCATGGAAAGAAGGAGAAAGATGCGGGAAAATGGAAGTGGACATCAGCACAGAAAAAACTACAAAAGATTATAGAAGGAAAAACCTGATGATGTGGATTCCCACTTGGTGGCCACAGAGATGCAGCTTGCAAGTAGTAACTCGAAGCTGCTGCATAATCACGACTCTTGGAGTCACCACCCTCCCCATACAATCTTTTGTAACGTGCAAGATCACCAAGGTATATCAAGCAACGGTGACACGAAATCAAACCCTTCTTTGTCTCAATGGAACTTTCTCCATCTGAATCCTCGAAATCACCAAGAGGAAGTCCATATTTTGCTCTAATTTTCAAGATCAGATCATGGTAAAACCCAGTTGCTTCTGATAGGAACATTTTGAACTGCAGACGTATTTTAGTAATTCGATCAAGTCGATTAGGGACTCTCCCACCTTGAGATGTGGTTGAGCCTGAAGAGGCTAGAGCAGCACTGAGGGGTGCCCTGAATTCTTCAATCCGCCTATACTGTAACTGCCACAGAGCATATTCAATGTTGTGCTGTTCAGAGAAGTTGTGATCTTCAAGAATAATTGCTTCATAGTTCTCACGCATCTGTTGCCAAGCATTTGGATCTGACGGTACTCTTGCCTGGGCCGACCTTCGGCGCTTGTTCTCCAACTCAACATTCTTTGGAAAGACAAATGTCAATAATTATTATGTAGTCTACCATGGTATCACAAAATTATATCAATAATAATGCACTATGAAAAGAGAGAGAGAGAGAGAGAGAGAGAGAGAGAGAGAGAGAGAGAGAGAGAGAGGGAGAATTGTATTGTAACCGCAAAAACAATCAGACATTTAGGTTAATTGCTTTTTCCAGATAATTAAATGACTGTTGAATTGTCAATGACAAGAGCCATGCTTAGAAACAAATAAGTTCTGCAGCCACATGGTTTGAGTCACAGAAAAACATGTAAGAGTAATTCGACAGCTCAGTTGTTAAATTAGTTAAATTAAAGAAGGGTATCTGAGAGTTTCACAAGTTCAAGTCCTTGTTATGGTATTCCAATCGATATTTGTGGTGCAACCATAACCAATTACCCAGGATTTGTGACAATTTTAAATTTTTTACAGAAGTCTCAAGCTCTACATTGTCGTCCAGACAATATTTTTACATTCTTTCACAAATTCTAACATGAAAATTGGAAATTCGATCCGACATCAGGTTGTCATCATTAAAGTAGATATAAGGAGGGTATATTTAGCCACGGAGAAGGCATATTAAAAACTCAAAGAAAACGAATATATACAGCCTTTAGCATGAAGAGAAGCCAGTAATGAAAGGGCACTACACTAATTCAGTATTACCCCTTCATCAATACGAAAAGAAGGTGATTAACCTAGTAACAAAATGTAAAATAGGAGGGAAAGGAATGGCTTATAAATGAATAAAATGCAAAAGAGTAGGGGATCCCTTTCCCTCAATCCCCCCACTATTGGAAGAAGTATGGTGGGCACACGGAAGAGGCTTCCCTTCTCCTTTTCAATCCCTTCCCTCTACGTATTAACGCAACAATGGAAAACCTCACCACGTCTTTTCCCTATTCCTTCCACTTTTCATTCCTTTCATTATTCCTACTTACAAAACAAGCGGTAATTTTTGCAATCCCATGACACACCCCTTGCGATTTGTGCATAACCATTGATAAGAACCTCAAAAGTTAATAAGTAAAATAAAAAGAAAATATTTGTATCAGATTGAATGTCATATCATATCATTATAATTATAATAAGTGATACGTACAAAAATGTTCAGTGCAAGCAAAGCTCCGCTCCTGCATCAAGGAGCGCCAGATCATCCACGGACCGACCATGTCCTTTCCACAGTTAACCGAGCGGTACACCCAATGTCACGAGGCTCGACCAACAAGTTGGGAAGGGGATCGCATTTTTACCTTACACACACATACACATTGCCCGGCCGGCCTTTGGTAGCTCCATCCCTTTGTTGGTTCACCGAAAGCCACCGGCGACTTCGTATCATAGTGCAAGTGCTCCGACACCCACGTGGACGTAGGTCTCTTCATTAACAAAACCGAACCAAATCGCATGGAGGACGCAAGAAACATCATTAATGATAGGCGTGCTGCCCGGGGGGAAGGGCAAGAGCACGTGGGAATCAGCCCAAGATGTCAGGAGCCGAAGTGATCTCAGGCATACGATAAACCAGAGTCGAAGCCGAGCTTTATCCCCGAGGACAGCGTACTTTGAGGAAGAAGCCTCTTCCACCAACCCAACCTACCATACTAATACCGAGCAAGACACCGGCCGGGATGACATGGAAGCCCGTATCAACGGAAGGGATGACGTGGAAGCCCGGGAGGACAGCATATAGTGGTTCCACTCCCTTAGGCCTTGATCAGTTGATGACTTCAAGGAACTCAGCAGACTTTTCGTCAGCCAGTTCGTGGGTATACTTGGCCGTCCGCAGCCAGACACCCAGCTACTTGCTATCAAGCAGCGAAAGGGAGAGTCCTTGAAAGATTACGTCGATCGGTTCAACCAACAAAAACTTCAAATTCATGACCTAAATGAGATGGTCGCAATCACAGCCTTCTACTCGGATGGTCGCAATCACAGCCTTCTGCTCAGGGGTTCAGAACACCAAGGTCGCCACGTCGTTCCACCGTCACGACCGGCAACTTTGGTAGAATTCTCGGGGAGGGTCGTGAAGTACATCGACACAAAAGAATTCTTGAAGTCCAAGCATTCAAACTTTGCGGAAGAAGATTCCCCGAGAGCCAAACGGAAAAGGGAGGGCTCTGAGAAGAGCTCGGGAAAGAAGCAAAAACAGGATCAGCAACGGAGTGGTTGGGACCAAACCCCGATCGCCATCACGCCACAAGAAGTCATGGTAGCTGTCGAGGCTCAAAAGCTGCTCAAGAACCAACCAAGTTGAAGCGCCCGCCCAAGAAAAGGAATCGGAACAAGTACTGCCGCAACCACAAAGACCACGGCCATGACACCGAGGACTGCTTTAAACTCAAAATTGCTATAGAGAAGCTCGTTGAGCAGGGTCATCTAGCCGAGCTTGCCACCACAGACAAACAACAGCAACAAGATACCCGGGCCCCTGAGCAGCAACAATCCCTCAGCCATATCAACGTGGTCTCCGAGGAACATCGGGCGAAGGAGACTCACAGTCGGCAAGGAAGAGGCATGCCCGGGCATCCCGAGCGGATGTCATGCAAGTCCAACCAGTCAACTGCCCTCCGACCGATACCCTGACCTTCTCATCCGGCGATATCCGAGATCTGCACTACCCCCATGATGATCCACTGATGGTAATGCTTTCCATAGCCAATTACATGGTCAAGAGAGTACTCGTGGACACAGAAAGTTCCTCTAACATACTCTTTGCTTCAGCGTTCGATCAGTTTGGAATATCAAGGGACCGGCTCTGACCAGTGGCCACTCCATTGGTGGGATTCAACGGATCTAGTACACAACCGCTCGGGATGATCGAGCTACTAGTTCTAATGGGGGACCTACCCGCAGCAGGCATCTGTGCTCGCAAACTTTGTCGTGGTAGAGGCCCCATCCGCTTATAATGTCATACTCGGAAGACCAACACTTAACAAAGCTAGAGCGGTCGTGTCAACTTACAGCCTAATCGTCAAGTTCCCGTCCCCACAAGGACTGGGGAGCTTGAGAGGAGATCAAGCCACCGCCGAAGCTGTTACCTCAGTTCCTTGCATAAGGATGCGATTTCTGAAGCACTGACCCAAGGGACATCAAGGACGGAGTCAGCGCAGTCGAAGAACTCAGTCAAGTAACATTGGACCCCGGGTTTCCGTCCGGTCTGTCGGTATTGGCACTCTCCTAGAACCAGACCTCAAAGAAAAATTAGTTCAGTTCGTAAGACAGAATCAAGACGTCCTTACGTGGAGCCACGAAGGCATGCCTGGAATTGAACCCTAGGTTATGTCCCACCGACTCAATGTCAATCCGAGTTTCCGCCCGGTTAAACAGAAGAGGAGGGGAATAGCCCCTGAAAGACAGGAAGCACTACGTGAGGAGGTTGGGAAGCTCCTCAAAGCCAAGTCAGTCCGTGAAGTTCAGTATCTGGACTGGTTGGCAAATGTTGTTCTAGTCAAGAATAGCATCAACAAATGGAGGCTCTACCTACGTAGATTTTACTGATTTAAATAAAGCCTGTCCTAAGGATTGCTACCCGCTACCGCAGATAGATCTCCTGGTGGACGCAACGGCAGGCCATTCACTGCTCTCATTTATAGATGCTTACTCCAGGTACAATCAGATTCGCATGTACCCTGGTGATGAAGAGAAGATCTCCTTCATTACCGACCAAGGAACCTACTGCTACAAAGTGATGCCCTTCGGCTTCAAGAACGCCAGAGCAACTTATTAACGATTGGTCAATCACATGTTCAGAGACTTAATCGAGAAGACAATGGAGGTGTACTTTGACGACCTCCTGGTCAAGAGCCGGGATGAGACCGATCATCTCGAGCACATGGCCGGGGCCTTTAGCATCCTAAGAAAATTCCAGATGAAGTTGAACCCGACTAGGTGCTCATTCGGAGTCTCGTCCGGGAAGTTCTTGGGACACCTAGTCAGCAGGCGAGGAATCGAGGCAAACCCAGAGAAAATCCAAGCTATTACCAACATGCGTTCACCCAGATCAACCAAGGAGGTTCACAGTCTGACAGGGTGGGTGGCAGCATTGAACAGGTTCGTATCCCGAGCAACAGACCGGTGCCTGCCATTTTTTAAAATTTTGCGCAAGGTCTTCGAGTGGTCGGAAGAGTGTAAGAAGGCATTCCAGGAGCTCAAGCAGTGTCAAGCCTCGCCTCCTCTACTCTCAACACCCATCCCAAAGGAGCAATTGTTCTTATACTTGACAGTGTCACCCGGTCAGCTCAGCGCTGGTCAGAGAAGAGCATGGGATACAATATCTGGTATACTACACCAATCGGGTGCTCCAGGGAGCGGAAAGTCGGTATTCATGAATAGAGAAGTTGGCCTTTGCTCTCGTCACTTCCGCCCGACGACTTCGCCGATACTTCCAAGCTCATACCATAGTCGTACTCATTGATCACCCTCTGTGCAGAATTCTATGCCGACCTGAGATATCCGAGAGATGCATGAAGTGGGCCCTAGAGTTGGAAGAGTTCGAGGTAATTTACAGTGCAATCAAAGGACAGGCCATCGCGGATTTCCTTGTCGAATTCACCTATCCAAAACACCCGATCGAGGAATTTGTCCCGCCCAACGTGCCACCTGACCTACAGGTCGAGATCCCGACCTGGGTACTCTACGTGGATGGGTCCTCTAACAAGCAAGGCAGCAGGGAGGGAATCATCCTGATTACACCCGACAGGATCCAGCTTGAGTACGCCCTAAGGTTCGGATTCCAAACTTCCAACAATGAAGCCGACTATGAAGTCTTGTTGGTCGGGCAGCAGTTGGCTACGTCAATGGTGCACAGCAGGTTCAGGTGTACAGTGACTCCCAGCTAGTTGTCAATCAAGTCCGATAGCAATATGAAGCCAGGGAGGACAATATGGTGGCTTACCTAGCCCTTGTCAAGAAGGTAACTAGCAAACTCAAAGGGTTGTCTATCACAGAGATCCCGAGGAAGAAAACGCACGGGCCAATCGGTTAGCACGCCTAGCATCATCTTCTGAGACGAACCTTCACGAAAAAAGGGTAGAATACCTGCCCGAACCCAGTGTGTCCAACTCGGAAGGTATGGAGGTAGACCCGGTCGATTTAGGCCCAGCTGGATGAATCCTATCATAGTGTTCCTTAGAACCGAGAGCCTCCCAGCCGAGAAAGACAAAGCCCGACCGGTCAGATACCAAGTGGCCAGATACCACTTTGTCGACGGTGTACTTTACAAGAGGGGATTTTCCATCCCCTACCTCCGATGTATCCACCCTACCTAGGTCAAGGAAATCTTACATGAGATCCAGGAAGGAGTGTGTGGAAGCCACGTTGGGGGCCGGGCACTCTCCAACAGAGCCCTGTTGCAAGGTTACTACTGGCCTACAATGGCCCGGGACTCCTAAAAATATGTCAAGCGGTGTGACAAGTGCTAGAGACATGCGAGTATGATCAACCGCCCGGCAGAGCCACAAACTCCAATTCTCAGTCCCTGGCCGTTTGCTCAGTGGGGCATCGACATAGTCAGGCCACTCCCCATGGCAAAGGGAGAGGTCAAGTTAGCCGTTATCGCAGTGGACTACTTCATCAAGTGGGCAGAAGCCGAGCCCTTGGCAACAATAACCGAAAAGAAGATAGAAAATGTTGTTGAAAAGAACATCCTCAACAGATTCGACGTGCACCGGGTATTAGTCAGCGACAATGGTAGACAGTTTGACACGCCGGTATTTAGGCAGTTCTGCTCGGGCTACAGGATATCAAGTCACTACTCTTCTCCTAAGCATCCTCAAGCTAGTGGACAAGCCGAAGTAACAAACCGAACAATTCTACAGTCCATTAAAACCAGGCTTGAAAAGGCCAAGGGACACTGGGCAGAGGAACTATCGACCCTTCTGTGGGCCTATCGTACTACTCCACGAGCCGTACCAAGAGAGGCCCCGTTCTCTCACCAATAGCTTTGAGGCAGTGGTCCCCACAGAACTGGAACTACCAACGTACCGAGTGACAAACTACAGCGAGCAAGGCAACAAGGAAGCTCTCAGAGGGAGCTCAACCTGATAGAAAAAAAAGGGATCGAGCATATCTCAAGGTGGCGGCCTATAAGCAGAGAGTCTCACGGTACTTCAATGGCAAAGAAAGCACCGTAGCTACCAGGTGGGGGACCTCATCCTCAAAGCAGTAAACCAGTCCACCAAAACCCGAGCCATGGAAAGCTGGGGCCAAACTGGGAAGA
Source organism: Hydrangea macrophylla (assembly GCA_033977485.1). Classification (NCBI taxonomy): domain Eukaryota; kingdom Viridiplantae; phylum Streptophyta; class Magnoliopsida; order Cornales; family Hydrangeaceae; genus Hydrangea; species Hydrangea macrophylla. Next base: position 45,458,564 of record CM066986.1, read on the forward strand.
GGCCTATAAGGTTACCCAGGTCAACCGACCGGGAACCTATTGCTTACAGACGCTAAAAGGGCAGGACCTATCACACCCTTGGAACATGGAGCACCTACGGAAGTATTTTCGATAAAATCAGAATCAGTATTTGTTAAGGATTTTTATGTTTTAGGTCAATAAGTTGAAGCTCTTTCCGAGCGTAGTTTTCTAGATCGAGTAAAAAAAATTTATTGCAAACAGTGTTCCCTACCAGTGTTTCATAACAACAAAAGACCTCGGAATCACACCCGAGGCACAACAAAAGACCTCGGGATCACACCCGAGGCACCAAAAGACCTAGGGATCACGCCCGAGGTATCAAAAAGACCTCGTGATCACGCCCAAGGCACTAACTCCACTTAGGCCCATAGCCTACGATGGAGCCAAATCCCCTAGGTGGCTAACAATGGAGGAGTCAAAAGACCCTAGAACTACCAACGTTTTAGGTCAGCTATCTACATTCATTACCTCTATAAACACCCGTCTTAGCAAAAGCTTGGGGGGCAGGAAGGAATAATGAACTAAACAGAAAGTCACACCGGGCATTTACAAGACTCGGGATTAACTAAGTGTAAACTCTTAGACATTCCCGAGCGCCTACAATGCTCGGTGCATGCACCGGGTTAAGACTCTAGGGTCGCTAAGTGTAAACTTTTAGACAAACCCCCAAGTATTGGACTGAGCAGGTAGTTACAGGCAAGGTTATTTAAGGCACAAGGCGCATTGCGGCGCAAAGGTCCCCTGGAGCCTAGGCGCGTGCCAGAGCGAAGCGAGGCGCAAAAACACATATATTTTTTTTATATATAATATAGCAGCTTGGCTGCCCTTTTTTAACATATACTAGTATTTTCTATATGATTTTTTAAATTTTCTAATTTTATGCCTAGTGCAATATCCAAAGATTAATACATTAAGACACTTTTTTTAAAATTTTCTAGCATATTTTTAAATTTTTAGTATTTTTTTTTTTAATTTTCTAGTATTTTCTGCCCAATATATATTAGATATTATATTGTGTCACTATATATTATATATTATATTGTCTTTTAATGTAATCTTATGATTTAGGACTTGAATGTATTTTTACTCACCCAAAAATTGTTCACTTAATGCTAACCCAACTCTCCAATTGGTCAATGCAGTGGGACTCAAGATTAAATGAGAATTAATTAATGGTGTAAAATCCTGGGTCCCATTACATTGGCCAATGAGAGAGTTTGGTGAGCAATGGGTGATCAATATTTGGGTGAGCAAAAATGCTCTCTTATCTACCATATTATATAGGTCATATATTATATAATAAATTCATATAATATAACAAAAAAAGAAAAAGGCCAAAAGAGGGTTTTAAACCCCCCACCGACAATTTGACCCCCCACAAAAAATAATCCCCCCACCAACAATGAAGAAAAAGAAAGGGGGGGAAAAAAAAAAAGAGGGGTTTTAAACCCACCGACAGTGGAGAAAAGAGAGGAAAAAAAAAAGGGAAGAAGAAGACGAACGAAGAAGAAGAAGGAAGAGAAGAAGACGAAGGAGAGGAAGAAGGAAAAAAGAGTCTCAGACATTGGCTGAAGAAGAAAGAAGAAGAAAGAGGAAAAAAAAAAAACATACCTGGCTGCGATCGTTTCTTCTTCTTCTTCATCTTCTTCTTCTTCTTCTTCTTCTTTTTTATTTTTTTTGGACGATAGCCTCGTGCGCCTTGCGCCTCACAAAAATGCCCTAAAAGGCGCGCCTCGCATGCGCCTGATTGAAGGGGCTGTGCCTCGCCTTAGGTGAGGCCCTAGTCTCGCGCCTAGGCGCGCCTGAGAGGTTACAAGACTTAAAGCTCCTACAGTACCCCGGCCAGGACCTACAAACTCGAAATTTAAAAGCCTTTACAGGTCTCCATAAGATCGAGTGCTCCATACCAGTCATAGTTTCAGAACCTTCAACTAAGACAGGGTCATAACCCGACTAGACAACTGGTCGGGCACGGGCAAACACAAACAGGCAAAAAAAAAAAAAGAATACAAGTACAAACATTCACAATATGTCAAAAAGCGACCTCAAGGGGCCTTTTTATTACTAGTTTGGAAAAAGTACATTGCCTGGGGGCAATTATAGCAGCCTCCCCACAAAAAAGAAAAGGAGAGATTTCAGATTTACAAGACAGGCGACAGGCAGGGAGCAATTGGGCGAAGTGATCGGGCAGGCTCCTTACTAGAGATCATCCACGATGACTACCTCGTCCTCTGTATTCTCAACTTCCCCGTCAGGAGCCACTCCTCCAGCAGGTGTCTCTTCCTCGACTGCGGCTTCCTCAGCAGCGGAGGCCACCGTGTCCCAGAAGTCGGAATTGACCCCCGAGTAAGCAGTGAGATCCCACTCAGGATGGTCCACGGTCCACAGCCCCTCCTTTTCAGGTCCGCATAGCCTTGAAAGAAGCCAGCGACAAACCCTTCATCCGCTGCCTCCGCAACATCATCCCGAGCAGCTGAAGCATCCTCTAGAGCTTCTTCTAGACCTCAGCAGTCGCCAAGCTCACCAAGACAGCCTCAACGCCCGAGCTGCTCACAGGCTCAGAGCCAGCCCCTTCACCTTTCCCTTCTCCACGGTCGGGGCGGATTCCCTGGGTCCCGCACCACACTCTCCTTCAAAAGAGCAGCCTCGACAGCAGCCGCCCTATCGGCCAAGGTGGGCAGAGAGGACCCGACCCCGGCCCCGGCCGCTAGATAACAGGCCTGGACAAAAAACAAAAGTCAATCAATCGCCAATGAGGAGACAAAAGAAAGGTGGAAAAGGAAAGGGTAAAGCATTTACCATATTGGAGAGGCTGTAAAGCCACCCGTCCAGCTCATTAGGGACCATCCCCTCATACCTCTCAAGCTAACCCGGAAGGACGGTGGCCAGTATTCTCCTCTGGGTCTCCTTCTAGGACTCCACTTGCGGAACCCCGAGCGGTATGTTCCCTGGGGGGCTCACGGTGGTTGACACAACCTCCACCCGCAGGGCTGACGTCCCAGCCGGTGTCTCTTTCGGCCCGCAGATCAGCCACCGGAGTTGTCGGCTGGCGGCCACGTCGGTCCTCCTCTTCTGACCCGCCCGGGCGACTGCGGCGGCCTCCATCTCCCTCAAGGCATCGAGATTCCTCTTGGGGCCATCTCTGCAGAATCAGAAAAACAACCGGGTCAGCAAGCTATCAGAAAAGTACAAGGAGGCAGCAAAAAAGAACCGAAAAGCAGGAACTCACCGGGAATGACACGCGGAAAGACTGAGGCGAGGAAAACCTTGTGGGGTGCGTCACTAACCTTCCGAGCTCCCGTCCGGGTCAACAGATGATAATGTTAACAGGCTCCTCGGCCAACGCCCTTATCCGATCTTGGCACTCGTCCGGGACACTCGATAAGTCGGTAGATTCGGCTACAAATAACACGGGAGTTAGTTAGCATCCAGGCAACAAGAAAACAAAGCAGAAGATAAATAGCAGACTCCAGAGCGTACCCCTCAACGCTCCCACCCAGGCAGATCTCAGTTGCATTCCCGGAGCATCATTGCAGAGTCCGAGGGTGGATACTTGGAAGAATTTCTTCTTCCATTCCTTGTTGTAACTCGGGCACTAATCTATTACCTTTCTCCCTTGCCGAGCGCTCAGGGAGAATAAACCGACCTCCCCATGCAACGAGAACGGTCGGTAGGTCCATAGAAACTCCTGAAGGGTAAGTTCATACCCGAAAACTTGGGGCCAAAGGTGAATGGCGAATCTCCAGCCATTAGGGGCGAGCTGCCAGGGAGCAATACCGAGGTAAATCAGTAGGTCCTGAGCAAGAGAGTGAAGGGGAAGGCAGAGGCCCGCAATGAAGGCGTCCTCATAAAGGGTGACAAAACCCGACTGGTACAGGTGAGCCCCGCCATGTGGCGCGGCCAGAGAGAACTCCCCGGGAATGTCATACCTATCCCTAAGTCTACTCAAAGCAGACGCGAGCAAACTACTAGGTATCCACTCGTAGGAAAAAGCAACCTCGGGCCTATCCGAGACCGATCATCGCTTCCCGACCCCCGCGCCTCGGGAAAGGGAGCTTCAGGATGCCCCTGGCCCTCATCCCCGCTGGACACCCACTCAGGGATTATACCCTCACTATAACGGTCGGACGGGGTCGGTGATAGAAGGTCTAAGCTAACGCTCGGGCTCTCGGATCTCGAATACTCATCCTCCGACCGGGAGGACGAGTTGAAGTCGTAATGACATATGTTTAAAGCCCCTGTCACAGGTCAGGAAAGTAATTGGTGACCTAAGTAGCGGTCCTGAACCCCTAGTCTAAGGTAAAGTTGTGGAAGACTCAGAAGCCTAAACGGTAGGGCGTGCAAGGTCCGAGCAGCTAAGAAACACTCAGAAGAGGAAGAACTCTAGCTCACCGGCCAGTTGTACCACTCTACCAGGGCAAGGGAGCCCCCCGACCTAAGAAAAAAACAAAATCTAAGGAAATAGAAGTCCCACTCCCTCACAAAGCCTACTGGACTTCTGCCCACTAATGTTGCTCGAAAATAGAAAAAAGATGACAAAGGAAATGAAAAGAATGAATAAAGACAGAAAACCGAGCAAAAGAAGACTTACAATAAGCAAAGGAAGAACTCGGGATGCAAAGGACCGCTCGGTATTTTCTCTCTTTGGACAGCAGAAGGAATGAGAAATTGCCCAAGTATCCCTTATACAAGCAACACAAACAGTCCACACGCCCTCAAGATCCAACGGCCCTGAAAGAGTCCTGCCAAGGGACCGACAGCTGGCAGCCCAGGCACCTCTTCAAAGAATGTGCACTAATTGCGTGACTAGACAGATCGGTTCGGTCGTGACGGTCTAGCTACCTTTGCACCGGTCTAGATGGATCCTGACCAGACCAACCATTTCTTAACATGTGGCAGGTACTGACCCCGAGCTCCCGAGGTATCCGATCGGTCTATACCCCGATTTACCAAGACGACCGGTCCGGCCCCGAGCAGTTTCCCAAGCTGCGTCCCAGAAAATTACCCTAGCCATACAGATTTCCAACCCTCATCTGATGAAGCATCACTTTAGCCTTGAAAATGGGGGGTAGCTGATACGTACAAAAATGTTCAGTGCAAGCAAAGCTTCGCTCCTGCATCAAGGAGCGCCAGATCATCCAGAAACCAACCATGTCCTTTCCACAATTAACCCGAGCGGTACACGCACTGTCACGAGGCCCGACCAACAAGTCGGGAATGCTATACGGGCTCAATTCGTCACGGGCAAAGCCCAGCCAAACCCACGAGACATACCCCAGAATGTTCCAGACAGTTTCCTATACAAGTTAGAAGACTAATGGAAAGTAAAATTTGTTTCCTGATCCAATTAGGAAACTCACACAATTTATACCAATCAATCACAATCGGATTGTATTGCCTTATCAGTTTACTTGCCATGTACGAGGAGGTTTCTTCAACTATAAAAGAAACCCCTCTCCCCCATAGAAGGGGATCGCATTTTTACCTTACACGCACGGCACATACAAATTGCCCGGCCAGCCTTTGGTGGCTCCATCCCTTTGTTGGTTCACCGAAAGCCACCCGCGACTTCGTATCATAGCGCAAGTGATCTGACACACACGTGGACGTAGGTCACTTCATTAACAGGGCCGAACCACATACAATTTCTCTTGTCTAATTCTTCCTATCTCTAACCCAAATTTCGGCATCATCAATAAGGATGTGTTACAACACCACCAATCCTTCCCAAAAGATATGCAAATAGGAGGCGAAATCCCACTCGTATAATTACTTCATTAACATAATAAAATAATATACAATTCCAACAATCATAGACCATGGTTGATGACAATATGCCCGCACTACAAATAGAAAAAATTATCTAAGTATATTTGCAAGCCGCTTATGCAAAAGAAAATTCTCCGTAGGATAAAGATATCGTACTCAAAACAAATACCCTTCACCCCTACCCAATATACGAAGGACTAGAAACTAGATTGATTTCAAAATCATGTTGATTTTCAATGGAAAAGAACTAAAAGGGAAGATGCACGAGAAGAAAGCCACGTTTCTATGCGAAGAGAATTCAATACCTTGTCATAAAGACCTTGAGCAAGCACCCACTTCCGTGATGAAGAAGACATTTTATCTATATGTACCATCACCATCCATCAAATATGTTTTAACAGAGCACAAACAGCAATGAATCTGCAAAAAATTAAATGCATTGTCAACACTATGCCCCTTTGTTGGTGATGTCAAATTCTCATTAAAAATAAGACTTAAAAAAAAAATTATGCAATATCATCAACTGGGAAAAGCTAACACAAAAGTTATCTAGGTTGTACTGGGGTAGGATAGACTAGTGATAGGCCTGACGTTGAGCATTATATATATGCTCAAAAAGAGATTACTTATATACTCAATTCCCTTTATAACCCTATTGACCATGAGATTTTACCATTGGCATTACTTTCGCACCAGATAATTTATCTCATCCTCGATCCGCTTTATCACCCTTAAAAGCATGACATTTTAACATTGTAACAAAAAACTGCCAATAAAAACCAAATAACTACTTCAACCATATATGCTTAATCTCTAAATTATTAGTAGGCATGACTATGCATGATCATAACATCCTTCACCATTTAAAGCTGAATTAGTCATTTCTTTGTCAATGGTACATAAAACAATAAAGATAATAAAGCGCCCAATAAAGTAGATGTGAACCCAAAAAATAGGAGGATTAAACAAAGTATTTATATATATATATATATATAAAGTTTATGAAAGTAAGTAATAAGTAAGTAGTCCAAATAAAGTTGATGAAATTCAAGCACTGGCCTTGGTACTAACTAACTGTGGTAGAACATCATTCAGGGTGTAGCAAAAATCCCCAATAAAACATTTTTAGACCACCTTTGAATTGATTAATAGCATCAACACATCAAATCCAAATGTTGAACAGTAAGATCCTGTCTCCTTTATTGTACTACTACTCCCTCCACCAAGTATGTATTCACATTCAATCACTAAAAATGAGTTCTTTCTTTGTCTTTGTTTCAAAAAACGAAATCACGAAATCACCAGATCGATAATAATAATAATAGTCAACTAATTCCTTAATTATTAGACGATTAAGCTCCAAATTTAAGAAAAGCCAAAAACAGAAAATTGAAGTAAACAAGAAAAAGAAATAGAAGCATGAGAAAAAAAAAAGATTATAAAAATAAATAATAAATAATAAATAATAAATAAAAACTTACTTGTAGAATCAGATCTCTGCAGATTTTTTCCCTCAGGTTCATACGACAATTCTGACCTTCCATTCGTGAGAATATATGTGTTTATACATTGCATATGTGGAATCTATATATATATATATATATATCGGTATAATTCAATTGGGATTCGGATTCTCTCCGACCCTAAAATCTCTGACAGAGAGACTCACTCCACTCGAAAACTACGGGGATAGAAATCTAGGGCTCGAATTCAATGGGGTTTCTGGGTTTGGTCTTCGGCGGCCACGTTTACACCTTAGCTATCTCTTTCGATTTTATTTTTACTTTTTAATTTTTTTTTGTTATTCGTGTTTTTTTTTATATATATATATTCTATCTTCTACTATACTATAAGAACGAATAAACAAGCACGTCAAAAAATATGAACTTCTTCTTTTGTCCTTCACTACACCCTAATTACTCATATAACTATCTATACATCGTAAGGATATAATGATTTGTCTGAGGATAAATATGTATTTTTGACAAATAATTACATTTAAGTCAGCTCTTGAAATTTTATTTAATATAATAATGAGGTTTTAATCAACAATCTTGTGTCTAATTACATTTGGATCAACAATTTTTACTATACTATAAGAACGAATAAACAAGCACGTCAAAAAATATGAACTTCTTCTTTTGTCCTTCACTACACCCTAATTACTCATATAACTATCTGTACATCGTAAGGATATAATGATTTGTCTGAGGGTAAATTTGTATTTTTGACAAATAATTACATTTAAGTCAGCTCTTGAAATTTTATTTAATATAATAATGAGGTTTTAATCAACAATCTTGTGTCTAATTACATTTGGATCAACAATTTTTGGGATATTTATTATTGACTTCAAAAAAAGTCAACAAAAGTGGCTATTTTGGTGGCTATTTAGGAATTGGTCACTAATATTTACAATTTGGTCAACTAATTTTCTCAAATGAGGTTTCAATGAACAATTTGTGTCTAATTACATTTGGATCAATAATTTTTGGGATATTTATTATTCACTTCATAAAAAGTAAAAAAAGTGACTATTTTAGTGGTTATTTAGGAATTGGTCACTAATATTTACAATTTGCTCAACTTCTTCTTTCAAATTTAGGATTCATATATTGTAATATGTGTAATTGCATTTAGGTCAGCAAGTTTTGGGATATTTATTATTCGCTTTAAACAAGTTTTAAAAAGTGGCTATTTTAGTGGCAATTTAGGAATTGGTCACTAATTTCGCATTTTTGTCAACTTCTTCTCTCAAATTTAAGCTCTGATATATTTAAATTGTCAATTTAAGTGGCGATTTTAGTAGCTATGATTAATTGGTCACTAATATTTACATATTGGTCAACTTCTTCCCTCAAATTCAGGATTTATAGATTGTATTTGAATATCAATTAAGGCCTACAAACACAATCATGGCCTTTTTTAGAGGAAATACCCTACTTGTGTCATATATTTTTAGTGGCGCTTTATTGGTACATTTACTACTCATTTATAAGATAGTCAGAATTATCAACTTCTTCCGTAAGAAGAGTTTTAGATTAAATAGTTACATTTACAATTTCCTATTTAACTGTTTTAACATCTTATGTTGATTTTTAAAAGTGGACCTTATTTTGAAATATCAAAAAAGTGACATTTATTTTAAAAATATCCAAAAAAAAATGAAGCGCTGGCACTTATTTTAGAACGGAATGAGTAATTATACCTCTCCAAAGACCTCTAATGTCAAGATTAATACACAATATATCTAGGAATACAACTATCTAACGGGCACGTGCCTTGCACAAATCTGTCATTTTTGATAAATAATTACATTCAAGTCAGCTTTTACAATTTTATTTAATATAATAATGAGATTTTAATCAACAATCTTGTGTCTAATTACATTTGGGTCAACAATTTTTTGGATATTTATTATTGACTTCAAAAAAAGTCAACAAAAGTGGCTATTTTGGTGGCTATTTAAGAATTGGTCACTAATATTTACAATTTGGTCAACTTCTTCTCTCAAATGAGGTTTCAATCAACAATTTGTGTCTAATTACATTTGGGTCAATAATTTTTGGGATATTTATTATTCACTTCTTAAAAAGTAAAAAAAAAAAAAAGTGACTATTTTAGTGGTTGTTTAGGAATTGGTCACTAATAATTACAATTTGCTCAACTTCTTCTCTCAAAGTTAGGATTCATACATTGTAATATGTGTAATTGCATTAAGTCAGCAAGTTTTGGTATATTTATTATTCACTTTAAAATGGTTTCAGTAAGTAAAATTGCTCATTTTCAGAAATAATGCTTAGAAGTTACAACTAGATAAAGGTCTAACTAAATAAAGGCCTAGGAAACTGAAAGTTTAAAAAAGCGATGACATTGAACCAAAAAAAAAAAATCCCTTCACGCAACACCAATATGTTGAAGAATTGCCAAGGATAACCAACTGCGGTGCTGACATACTACCAAAAACTGTGACATCTCATATGATTTACAAAGGAAAACAAAAAAAAAACTTTAACATAATTTAATATTGAATCCAGAAAATTTATTTCCCCTTAAAATGTTAATTTAGTAGTTGAGTAATTGCACATTTAAGTAAACTTAAAATCGGATGGGCCATTTATATATGAAAACCACATTCACGACTGTGGATTCATGGAAGGAAAAGAAAAGGGGTGGAATACAAGAAGGTAAACCATTTTTTGTGTGTTTTTCTCCATGCTTAAATAGCATTAAAAATTTAATTCTTCTGAAATATGCTATAACTTAAAAAAATAACGGAGGAAAGTAATTTACAAAATTCCAAACTTTTACTTTATCTTCTACTATAGTACTAATCCTTTTATTTAGGAATTTTGTTATGAACGTATTATTCTTAAAGTATGTTATGTAAACTAATGTTTCAACTTTTATGTATACTCTTGGGACATCTGTGTAATTTGAACCTATGACACTTTTATAAATGTTGTTTTGGAATCTGGAATAATGGATGAGTGAAATTGGAAAACTGAAATTTAATTGTTGGATTAATATGCTAGATGTTAGCATGTGTTAGCTTCTTTGAAATTTATGTTTGGGTTTCGATTTAACATTTTCCCTCTTCTTCAAATTCTGTTAGTTTGCTTCTGTATATCTACATATTAGATCGGAGGCATGTAAGAATTATTCTTTTCATGTTCACTCAAATTTTGATCTCTACTTATTGAGTTCGCTTAAAGGCTTTAGCTGGTAACAAAGGGAACATGCATATACTATACTAGGATAAATGGTTAAATAATCTCTATGGTCCCTTCAGAACGTAGAAAGGTTAGTGTCTTTGTATATTTCACCATTTCCAACATTCAATTTGCTTTCTTTGAACACATTGCCTAATTTTTCGTATCTTTGACGATTTTAAATATGATATTGCTGTTCTTTGAACAAATGACACGAATTTATACCAGAAATAGAAAAACTCACTTGCGAGGGAAAAAAAATGAACACGGGCATTGCTGCGTGCCACGCACGCAGTCCACCACTGGTATATATATACACAAAGATTCTCTAAAGAGGGCCACCTCTCTTTATTAAGGAGAGGACCTCTATTTTGGCCGTTAGATTGTGTTTAAAAACTGTAAAATGACAAAACTGCCATTAATGAAAACACGATCCGACGGTTAAAACATAAGTTCTCTCTTTAATAAAGAGAGGGCGCCCTCTTTAGAGCCTGACTGTATATATATATATGTATATTATAATATATAAGACTACGATGTCACGTGGCATCAGCTCCAATTTTAATTTTTTTTTAGGTAAGTTCTACAATCTTAATAGTTTGAGAGTTATGAAATTTTGCCTTATGTTGAACATCTAATGAATGAGTTGTATTTTTGGAATATGTGATTTAACAGAATATAAATTTTCATGGGTGTCATTAGAAATCAATCAATCGGGACTTACGAAGGTGACATGAATTTGAAGTTATAGAATTGACCGGATATTATTGAAAATATGTTGAAGAATTCTTTTCTACACGAGGACACTTGTGAAACTTATATCTGTTACAGTGAAATTCTCAATAATCAAAGAAAATCGATCTATGATGTGTAGACACCCCATTTTGTCGGCTATCAGATTTAGGAGACCCATAGCTTGGTGGTTCACAATGATCGTAAAAGACTCAAAAGGACTCTCGGAAGTCAGCTCTATCTCTCAGAATGCTCAGAATGACCAAAATGCCCCTGAAAGCCCGAAAACTCCCAGATTTGGTCCCAAAGTTCTGAAAACATGCTACGTCGTAAGAAAAGTGATAAAATGAGTTTTTAAGAAAAATCGGATGAAATCGTCAGCTCCCAGAGACCCCCGGAAGTCCCGGAAGTTCCCGGGAAGTCCCCGTTGACCGGTTTGACCAAGGTTTGACTAGGTTTGACCAAGGTTTGACCAGATTTGACCATGTTTGATCAAGTTTGACCGAAATCGTCCGAATTCACCAGAATCATTTTAAATCATGAGATAAGTGTTAAAACAAGTTCCAAAAGAAAATCGAGCGAGAACGTCAGCTCCTGGGAACTCCCGGAGATTTCCAGAACTTCCCGGGAATCCCAGGTTTGACCAGTTTGACCAGAATTTGACTTTGGAACCAGGGCACCAAAATAATTTTCAAACATTTTTCATGGATACTAGAGGTCAATAGCTTTCCAACGGTATATCGCACGTAATTTCTGGATTTAAAACGAATTTATTATGAATTTCTAAAGCCAGAAAAGGCGATCAAATTGGCTTTTATCGCGAATACCGTAAAACTTTTTAAAGTGACCTATCCCCGAACTATTTTTTATGTAAAGTAGACTCCATTACCTTTCCAATGGTATATCACAACCTCAATTTGGAGTTCGTACGCATTTTCTGTGAATTTCGGACGAAATAGGGCCTTTTCGCGAATACCGGAACTTCAGGGGGCCTAAACAGCATTATTTGGACGAAGGGAGGAGCAGTGTCGCCGCGGCACTGGCCCACTGCCGCCGCGGCACTCCCCTCCAGAACAGTGAGTTTTTGTAATTTATTTTGGGGGTCCAATTTGATATATTAAAAACCAAAACGACGTAGTTTTGATTCCCAGCTTATTTTGGACCAATGGGAGACCATTTTAAACTTTTTAAAACTCCATTTACCACCCCTCCTTTGCCTATAAAAGAAGCCATTTACTTCCATTTAGGGGAGAGACATGGGAGCTTAGAGAAAGCTTAGGAAGAAACTCTAGGGAAATATAGAGAGAGAAAGAGAAGAAGTAGTCTTCTTCTTCCATTTTTTCCAATCAAAGTGAGTTCTAACCTTGTTTTCCTCCACCATTTTTCTATATACTTCATCATCAATATACCCAATCACCATTCTTGAGCATTCTTGAGTTATGAAGCTACTTCCATGTCCAAATGTCAAAATCTATGAGTGAAACACCAAGCTACAAGTCCAAAATCATATTGATTATCATCTATTGATTGTTATTTACTTGCTTGTTCATATTATGTTCATCTCTTCTTAATCTCATTTCTTTTTATTTTCTTTATTTACTTACTAGTTCATCATCATCTAAGTGATGACATGAAGTTTGGGGTGAGTGAATCCTTATGGATAGTAGCTCTTGACCTCAAAAACATGTTTGATAGATGATGATCATAACCTCAATACTTCCAAGATGTTCTTGAAATGTATTGAAGTTATGTCCAAAATAAAAATGAATCTCTCCAATAATATTGGGAGTTCTTTGATGATTCAAGGTTGGATGAGGTTCTAAGTGGTCACATGGTCATCTCAAGAGTTTAAGTTCATGCTTTGAACATCTATTTCAAAACCCCCAATCAAGAACTCAAACTCTATTTCAAACCCAAATCCATTTTCTTCAAGAATGATCCAAAACAGTGAGCTGTTCAGATTCAAAGATTTGTTTTGAATTAAATACTTGAGTTATGATGATGAAACCACTTGGAAAATCTTCCTAAGACATCATAGTTTGTCCCTAATTTTTCCCATCAATTATAGAAATGTGAAAGTATTTGTTTTGGATGTGAGAAGTTCATATTCATAATCTGCCTCTGTTCTCACAGAATGTTCACCCAACTTCTTGCACTTATTATGGATATTTTCGTCACTGTACATATATCTTTTCTATTTTTTTTATAAAACTTGGGTGTCTTAGGAAACTTTTGGTATATAATGGGTCATCATAAACCTTTTCTTTGATTTATGAAAAATCATACAAAATCAGTCAACAGTGCAGCTTTTGTTTCTGAGTCATGTGTACATTCTGATTTATTTCTTTTAATCTGTGATAGCTATTGATGTTTGGCTTTTTGGGTTATTTTCTAGACACAATAAGGATGATCTCTGATTTTTCTCACATTTTCTAGGAACGTTTGACCTCCCATTATAATGTTACAAAGTAATGCATACAGTCTGTCCACTATTCACAGCATTTCACTTTTTGGCTTTCACACTTTGATGCAACACTCTCTTGTATCTAGATGAACCCATATCCCATGCACATGTTCTTTACCACTTTTAGCATGCTATATCATATCATGTATCATCTATCCTCTCATGTATCATACTCCCATAGATTCTTGAGTTTGATTTCCAAATAAAACCATGGTTTGCAAATACTTGGGAAGTTCTTGAAATAAGTTAGGAATTGATATTTCAAGTTGTTAGAATATTCATCCAAGATCTGGAAGTATACTTTCAAAACCCTCATTTCAAAACCCACCTCTTAAACCCCTCATTTTGATTTCAAGAAATAAACCTTGTTTTTCTCAAAACCCTCAAAACAGTGAGTCATTTAACTTCAAGGAATCATTTTGAGTTCAATACTCAATGTATGAATGCAAGACCACTTGGAAAGTCTTTCTAACTCACTATAGAACACCCATGATTTTTGGCTTGACTTGGAAGTACTTGAAAATAGTCCATTTGGACCCAAGAATTCCTTCCAGACATTCTGTCTTTGCTGTCACAGCAGCTAGGTCCACTTCCAACTTGTTTTACAGAAAACTTTTCCAAAAGGGGTGGTCCTAACTTATTTTTCCCTTAAACTTCAATGTCTTAGGGAACTTTCTGTATAAAATGGGCCTCTAGATCATTAGTTTTCATTTTCTAAGATTTTTCAACATTTCAGTCGACGGTACGGACTCTGTTCCTGAGTAACCTTCATTGTTTATATGATTTCTCTCAATCTGTGATAGCTATTCAAGATTGGACTTTTGGGTTGTGTTCTAGACACAATAAGGAAGATCTCCATAAAAAATCATGCATTGAAAACATTCCTAACCCCTCTTTTCAATTTCCAAAAGATGATGCTACTGTTCTGTCCACTATTCACAGCAAGCACATTTTAACTTTCATTCTTTGATTTGATGCTTATATGCATTCCAAATTAGTTCATATCTTAGGAAGTAGTTCATACTACATTTGTACATATCCCATATTGATTTCATCCATCCATTCATACACATTTTAGACTTCTAAGTCATTCTAGGAATCCATGAACACAAAACACACTACAACCTTGGCACACTCTAGATACATACATTGCATCCATGCAAAGATTTGGGGTTTTTGTAGCTCCTAATCTAAGAAGATTATAAGGAATGATCATGATCACACGTTCATGCTCCCCTCGATCTAATCGTCCTTTCTCATCCGTCCCGGGGATTGAGAAATCTTCTTTTCTCAAAGATTAACATGCATCATACTAATTTGCTAAGTATATTTTACTTTCTTTGATTTATTTGTTTCAAGAACAATTCATGTCCCTTTAGATTAGGAAAACTTTATTATCTGATACATGATTAGACGATTTTTCCTAGGTTTATTTGTGTGATCTTTCACTTTGCATTGTGTGATATTTGGCTTAGATCTTATGAATGATATCTTATCTTTAGATCTTCCATTTCAAATCTCCTTATGTGATGTAATATACTATCATAGTATTATTTGTCGAACCATACATAGTATAAGATGATTATTTGGATGCTAATTGAGGCCCGTCGAAAGACGGGGCGAGTTGAGGGTGTTTTAGTCGCGACAAAGGCTCCTTCTTCTCTCGTACCAAAACCCCGAACCAAGTTCTTTGGTTATGAAGGGCCGGTGCCCTTTATCCATTTGGGTGAGTCAAAATTAGGTTTCTTGGTTCCTTAAAGACCAAGTGGCGACTCTGTATCTGTTTTCAACAGACCTTTCGTTTTCTTTCTTTGATTCAAATCAATTTCAAAACAATCTCAAACAAGAGAAGTGGTCCACTTCCGGTGTCCACAATCTGGCGACTCTGCTGGGGAATTTTATTTTCAAAACAAAATAATACAGAGGTTTGACTCATAAGAAGCATCCTTAAAATCATCTTTTTACTGTGTCTGGTTCACTGCATTGCACTCTTGCATTTCCCCCCTCCGACTGTGTCTGAAACGCGGCGCTGACATTGTTCAGGTCTTGCTGTGCCAGGGCACAAGTCACCGTTGATACTGTAGCTTCCAAGGTATATCAAAAAGAGTAAAAACCTCCGTACTGTCTCTACGACGGTATATTGGAACTCTCGTCAACCGACCCTCTTTGACTAAACCCAGCCTTTGCATATAGATTCCTGTAGAACCTTTCATAGGACTGTTCATTTATCTTTTCAGATAGGACAATGTGATATAACTGCTGTATGCCCTGGCGGGATTACCTGCGCGATGTAGACGCTTATGTGGCATAGAACAGAACCTCTTTTCTTATGATTCCCAAGGCAATCACTCACATGTGATCACATTGAGTTGACTTGCCTAGGCACCATGATAAGGATGTCTGTTCTATGCTCACAAAGATATGCACCGCAAACCTTGTTTACTGGTCCTGAGACATAGGAGTGTGAAAACTTGCTAGACAGTATGATCACCATCATCACCTATTCTCGTCGTATATTCCTATTTCTTCCATAAACTCTACCCAACTCATCAGGATATCCCTGTTTCTCCTAGAAACTCTGTCCGAATCACCCAGATTTCCTAGAAATCCCTATTTCTCCCCAGATTACCCAGAAATCTTAATTTCTTCCAGAAACTCCGATATACTTATGTCCCCCAGATATTCTTGCTTCCCCCAGAATACCCAGAAACCTCAATTTTCCTTAGAAACTCCGATATACTTGTTTCTCCCAGAAACTCTGTCCGACTTACCCAGTTATACCTGTTTTCCCAGAAGCTCTGTCCAAATCTCTCAGATTACCCAGAAATCTCAATTTCTCCCAGAAATTCCGGTATACTTGTTTCTCCCAGAAACTCTGTCCAACTTACCCGAGTTTTCATGTTTTCCCATAAGCTCTATCCAAATCTTCAAGATTTTCCAAAAATTCCAACAACTCCATCCAAACTTCCCAAAAATGCCTAGATGTACCAATTTCTCCCAGAAATTCTGATTTTCCAATTTCTCCTAGAAGCTCAGTCCAAATCAACCAGAAATCCCTATTTCTCCTAGAAACTCAAATGACTTCTAGAAATTTCTCCGAATCTTCCGAATCCCTGTTTCTCCCAGAAACTCTGTCCAAAATTCCCGAAGTATCCCGGAAATCCCTGTTATCCCTTGGTGATCATACTGGATAGTAAGGTTAGCACACTCTGTATGGCTAGGACCTTATTTGTTTAGCTGCTATCTGTTAGAAATAGGAGCGTCATATAGATTAGGGCTTGCATTCGCATGCTTGTCTCATATACATACACAATTTGTGTCAGTCTACATGCACACACATCTTATCAGTCTCACACATGTCAGTCTCTACACATCGAATACATACGTATCATCATCCCCACCCATCTTAATCGTTGTACAGAAGTCGTATACTTACTGTAACCTCGGTTTGCATCATTAAATCCTTCAAAACTCTGATCATCTCTCCCTGATAGGAGTCCATAAGAAGTGTTTCGCGCCTCCGCTAATTTGGACTTTTACTTCTATTTGCAGAAAAATCATAGCCCTGGGTAAGCGCACCTTTATACCTCCCAGAATTCACTATCTTAATCGAGGGCTAGACCATCATCGATCCACCAATGGCCTACAAAGCTCTGGAAGAGAAAGTGAACAAGCTACAAACCACTGTTGAGCAGTTGAGTTCAAGGGTTAGTCGATTTGATAAAATGGCACGGAGCATTAGCAAAGAACTGCTTGAAATGGGGACCAGAATTGAGGATGCTATCATAGAAGAAAAGTTCAAGAATGATGAACCCCAACACCAGTCCAAGAGGCCTAAATACTCCCGACACTCCCCGGATGTCGACGCCCTACGCAGCCAACCCATGGCATACCCTCATCGGCCATACCAATCCTCCAACCAAACCACTAGTTGCCCTTACCAGAAAAAGCAACCCCGTACCTTTGCCAAACTAGATATCTCTCCCTCTATAGCCTTAGGCCGTCTGCAAAAAAAGGGACACCTCCAACTCCTTCAGCCTCGTGCCGATCCCCCACCACCTAACTGTGACCTGTCCAAACAATGTGCCTACCACCAAGGCCCAGGCCATGACACTGACCAGTGCATACGTCTCCGCCATGATATCCAAGACCTCATCGACCAAAACATCATTGAGCCACCACCCATTCAACCCCGTGTCACCTAAGCCCCTGGCTTACCTATTCGAATGATCCTCTTCGCTGAGGCCCATGAACGTTGAACATGTACCGGTGAAGTGATGGTGTTTGGGACTCTTCCTAGAAAACCAAATGAAGATGCTCTCTAAAAAAAAAAAAAGAAATAAAAAAAAGAAATAAAAAGAATAAGTGAGTCACTGCGACATTCCATTTGAGACCAGGTCGAGTCTAGTCAAGTCTGTTGTATGTTTATTCTTGTGGTCGAGTCTGTCTGTCATCGAGTTGTTAATGAGTCTGTAATCCTTCTCTACTGATGGAATGAAGTCTCATTTTGCCTAATCTGATGTGCCTAGTCATAGATGCATGAATCACTAGACTGAAGTGTCACTTTTCAAATTACCATGGATATTACTCTGGTAATAATTTTTCTACGACAAAACAAAAAGAATCCTGAAAGGTTAAAATTGATTTCACGCTGACACTGATGAAGAGCTGGAATTGAATAGTCTTACTTTAAGAATTTAAAGATTCTCTTGCCTCAATCTTGAAAAGACATGCTTGGAACTGACTTGGGGCTTGCCCAACAACCCTTTCTACCATTTCTACCATTTCAAAGCCTTGGGCCCAACCCAATTGATAGCCATGCGAACCTGTGCAGACTTGGTCCTTGATGGTAGCCAAACATTTCAATGAGTTTCATCTCCACTTTCAAAAGAAAAAAAAAAAAAAAAAAAGAAGCTCGCTAGGTTGAAAACCCGAAAGGGCACCCAGGCAAAAGTTAGAGCTGAAAAAGGTGTTGATTTCCAAAATCTGACCCTAGCCAGTCAAAATGTTGGAGAAAATTTTGATCATACGCTTCAAGATACATCTTAAGAACGTGCCAAGATCACATTTCAAAAGGTACGGAATGACCACAAATAAATTCCGAGAGCTGACATGCACATTCTGGAATTCTGAGATTGCAATTGAAGGATCTTGCAAGAATCAACTACATGAAAAGCAAAAATTGACTGGCTAGGCAAAAGTGAAAAGGATCAATCCTCAAAACAAAAGAAAAAGAAAAAGAAAAAGAAAAGAAAGGGAGATTGAAACTGAATCTTTTTTATTCAAAGCTACCACAAGTGGCTCAAGTTTGAATTTCTTTGACGATTGGTTTGAAAAACCCTCATACCTCAAACCCCTTATTTTAAGCCTTGCCTTGAACTACGCTCGACCTGATTCCCACTCGGGGATACGTAGGCAACCACATCGGTTCGGTCAACATCATCATAATCAAACCGATTTCTTTCAAGACCTTGCCTTGAACTACGCTCGACCTGATTCCCACTCGGGGATACGTAGGCAACCACATCGGTTCGGTCAACACCATCATAATCAAACCGATTTCTTTCAAGACCTTGCCTTGAACTACGCTCGACCTGATTCCCACTCGGGGATACGTAGGCAACCGCATCGGTTCGGTCACCCCACCTACCCAAAAATCAACCCGTTTCTTCCCAACCATGGCCCGAACTACGTTGGACCTGATCCCCACTTGGGGGTACGTAGGCAGACTTTCAAAAAAGAAAAAAAGAAGGATGGCTCGCTAGGTCGAAAATCCGAAAGGACGCCTAGGCAAAAATTAGAGTTAAATCCAAGGTGAGCAATAACAAAAGAGAGAAAAGAGCTTGCTAGGTCACCTCACTGGTGCCTAGGCAAAAGTTATGAGCATTTGAGAGATTAAAGTCACGGTCCATGCCTCAAGCCAGAAAATCACCTTCCACACTAGGGGAAAACTTCGGCTACCCGCCTCGTTTGCCTGACTTTTACTATCTACCCTTCACACAAGGGGCAAACTTCGGTCACCTACCTCGTTTGCCCAAAATCTCCAATGAACCTTCCTCCAAACTAGGGGCAAACTTCGGTCATTTGCCTCGTTTGCCTACCGATCCCACTTCATACCCTTCAAACTAGGGGCAAACTTCGTTTGCCACCTGATCCCTATACACCAATGGTAAGCCTTCAAGAACATTGTCTTGAACAGATAGAAATGGAGCGTCTTTCATTCCATAAGCTAAGGCACTAATTCAAAGCACATCTTGAGAGAAGCAAAGAAATTGATTAGATCAGCAGGGAGGAATTTTCAAAAATAAGATTCACTATCAAAGTGATGCCACGTTAAGGAGAGAAGTAAACACAAAAGAGAAATGGTACATCATTTATGACAAAAGCACATTAAGTTTTGGCAAGTCAACCTTGTTTCATTTTGGTGTCAAATGTGTCGTCCTCGTGCGTCAATGTCTGTCAAGTTTTTGAGTCTGTTGTAGTCTCAAATGTGTAAGTCAATAGTGACTAATAAAATTTTCAAATCAAGTTATAAAGAGCATGCCAATACAAGCAGGAGTACCAAACATCATTACTACACCGGTCAAGGCGTCAGCAGGAGAAGCGTCCAAACTTAGGGCAAATGCGAATTTCATCCCTTTTCAAACCATCAAAAGTTGACCTTCATCTTCTTGCAACATAAGTCCATGAGTGGTTGTTGATCTTTCTTCATGCAACATAAGTCCATGAGTGGCTGTTGATGATCTTCCTTTCTCCTTGCAACATAAGTCCATGAGTGGCTGTTGATCTTTCTTCATGCAACATAAGTCCATGAGTGGCTGTTGATGATCTTCCTTTCTCCTTGCAACATAAGTCCATGAGTGGCTGTTGATCTTTCTCCATGCAACATAAGTCCATGAGTGGCTGTTGATGATCTTTCTTTATTCATGCAACATAAGTCCATGAGTGGCTGTTGATGATCTTCTTTTCTCCTAGCAACATAAGTCCATGAGTGGCTGTTGATCTTTCTTCATGCAACATAAGTCCATGAGTGGCTGTTGATGATCTTCCTTTGTTCATGCAACATAAGTCCATGAGTGGCTGTTGATGATCTTCCTTTGTTCATGCAACATAAGTCCATGAGTGGCTGTTGATGATCTTCCTTTCTCCTTGCAACATAAGTCCATGAGTGGTTGTTGATCTTTCTTCATGCAACATAAGTCCATGAGTGGCTGTTGATGATCTTCCTTTGTTCATGCAACATAAGTCCATGAGTGGCTGTTGATGATCTTCCTTTGTTCATGCAACATAAGTCCATGAGTGGCTGTTGATGATCTTCCTTTCTCCTTGCGACATAAGTCCATGAGTGGCTGTTGATCTTTCTTCATGCAACATAAGTCCATGAGTGGCTGTTGATGATCTTCCTTTGTTCATGCAACATAAGTCCATGAGTGGCTGTTGATAATCTTCCTTTCTCCTAGCAACATAAGTCCATGAGTGGCTGTTGATCTTTCATTTTTCTTCATGCAACATAAGTCCATGAGTGGCTGTTGATGACCTTTTTTCATCCTAAAGCAACATAAGTCCATCACTCTCCTCTTTCAAAATCAAAACCTTAACTGCCACAGGCCATCTCCGTATCCCTCATCACGAATAGAATGATACCTTGACTCTCATTTAAAGGACGTATTTCCTTCTTCCTAACAGAGTACATTATCCTTCAGCTCCCGGAGGCCCTGACCGGCCCCCTTGGATTGAGCGCCAAAAGAGATTCTTCGAGAACCCTACATCATCCCCCGAGGACAGAAACCGATAGATACCAGCTCCCGGAGGCCCTGACCGGCCCCCTTGGATTGAGCACCAAAAGAGATTCTCCGAGAACCCTACATCATCCCTCGAGGACAGAAACCGATAGATACCAGCTCCCGGAGGCCCTGATCGGCCCTGATCGGCCCCCTTGGATTGAGCGCCAAAAGAGATTCTCCGAGAACCCTACATCACCCCCGAGGACAGAAATCGATAGATACCAGCTCCCGGAGGCCCTGACCGGCCCTCTTGGATTGAGCGCCAAAAGAGATTCTCCGAGAACCCTACATCATCCCCCGAGGACAGAAACCGATAGATACCAGCTCCCGGAGGCCCTGACCAGCCCCCTTGGATTGAGCGCCAAAAGAGATTCTCCGAGAACCCTACATCATCCCCCGAGGATAGAAACCGATAGATACCAGCTCCCGGAGGCCCTGACCGGCCCCCTTGGATTGAGCGCCAAAAGAGATTCTCCGAGAACCCTACATCATCCCCCGAGGACAGAAACCGATAGATACCAGCTCCCGGAGGCCCTAATCGGCCCCCTTGGATTGAGCGCCAAAAGAGATTCTCCGAGAACCCTACATCATCCCCCGAGGATAGAAACCGATAGATACCAGCTCCCGGAGGCCCTGACCGGCCCCCTTGGATTGAGCGCCAAAAGAGATTCTCCGCGAACCCTACATCATCCCCCGAGGACAGAAACCGATAGATACCAGCTCCCGGAGGCCCTAACCGGCCCCCTTGGATTGAGCGCCAAAAGAGATTCTCTAAGAACCCTACATCATCTCCCGAGGACAGAAACCGATAGGCCCTCACCGGCTCTTTTGGATTTAGCATTGCGAGATCTGACCAACCATGAGAGATTCAGAGATGGATCCTGGTTCTAGGTCAAGAATTGAAGAGAGATTCTTAGAGAGTCCATCAGCTCCCAAAGGCCCTAACCGGCTCTTTTGGATTGAGCATTACAAAATCTGACCAACTACGAGAGATTCAGAGATGGATCCTGGTTTTAGGTCAAGAATTGAAGAGAGATTCTCAGAGAGTCCCCTACCATCCCAGCGGAAGATAGCAGAAGTCCGAACCGATTCTCCGGACTTGTCATCATAAGGATCGGCCAAAACATCACCCGCAGGCAAATCACCCCGATTCCCTTGGCAAGCACTGTCTATTCACAATTTAAGGACCCGTGTCCACTGATTATCATGAGCTTTCTCACCTGTCAGTCATTATGAGTTTCCTCACTTATCGTGAGCCTCTTCACTCTGGTTATCTCACCTATCCATTATCGTGAGCTACCCCACTTATCATGAGCCTCCTCACTTTGGTTATTATAAAACTGTCGGTTATCTTAAACTCTCTCGCCTATGGGTTATCCTTAGTTGTCATCCTCAGGGACCCCACATCTGACTACATTCTCTCGCAAAGCACACTTCCCAAATTCCAGAAGTTTGCCCCTAAACCCAGAGTCTTCTAAACCTTGGTGCCCTTATCCAAGTCATCCACCACATCACAGTCACAAACACTAGCACAACACCAGCCCACTCGGAGTGGCACACCCCACAGCACCTGCTCATACTAGGATCATAACACTAGGCATGATAGGACTCATGTACGAAATCATATCACATCCACACATTGCATATCATCCTCATATAGCATAGCATCCGCCTGATTGTTGTGTATGTGCATGTGTGATTTATTCCTTTGTGCCCTGAACTACGTCCTGGTCTGATTCCCCTTGGGATACGTAGACAGCTCACGCGGAGCACGACCAGCACTAACCTTATCGTCCTTTCATCTTTTGCAACGCTGTTTATCCTAAATCTATAGCCTCCAAAAGTCCTGTCTCTTCAAAGCTTTGGCACTCGCTTGCGACATGCGTTGCTTCGCAAGTTCATGCCAAAGAGGGGCAAACTGTAGACACCCCATTTTGTCGGCTATCAGATTTAGGAGACCCATAGCTTGGTGGTTCACAATGATCGTAAAAGACTCAAAAGGACTCTCGGAAGTCAGCTCTATCTCTCAGAATGCTCAGAATGACCAAAATGCCCCTGAAAGCCCGAAAACTCCCAGATTTGGTCCCAAAGTTCTGAAAACATGCTACGTCGTAAGAAAAGTGATAAAATGAGTTTTTAAGAAAAATCGGATGAAATCGTCAGCTCCCAGAGACCCCCGGAAGTCCCGGAAGTTCCCGGGAAGTCCCCGTTGACCGGTTTGACCAAGGTTTGACCAGATTTGACCATGTTTGATCAAGTTTGACCGAAATCGTCCGAATTCACCAGAATCATTTTAAATCATGAGATAAGTGTTAAAACAAGTTCCAAAAGAAAATCGAGCGAGAACGTCAGCTCCTGGGAACTCCCGGAGATTTCCAGAACTTCCCGGGAATCCCAAGTTTGACCAGTTTGACCAGAATTTGACTTTGGAACCAGGGCACCAAAATAATTTTCAAACATTTTTCATGGATACTAGAGGTCAATAGCTTTCCAACGGTATATCGCACGTAATTTCTGGATTTAAAACGAATTTATTATGAATTTCTAAAGCCAGAAAAGGCGATCAAATTGGCTTTTATCGCGAATACCGTAAAACTTTTTAAAGTGACCTATCCCCGAACTATTTTTTATGTAAAGTAGACTCCATTACCTTTCCAATGGTATATCACAACCTCAATTTGGAGTTCGTACGCATTTTCTGTGAATTTCGGACGAAATAGGGCCTTTTCGCGAATACCGGAACTTCAGGGGGCCTAAACAGCATTATTTGGACGAAGGGAGGAGCAGTGCCGCCGCGGCACTGGCCCACTGCCGCCGCGGCACTCCCCTCCAGAACAGTGAGTTTTTGTAATTTATTTTGGGGGTCCAATTTGATATATTAAAAACCAAAACGACGTAGTTTTGATTCCCAGCTTATTTTGGACCAATGGGAGACCATTTTAAACTTTTTAAAACTCCATTTACCACCCCTCTTTTGCCTATAAAAGAAGCCATTTACTTCCATTTAGGGGAGAGACATGGGAGCTTAGAGAAAGCTTAGGAAGAAACTCTAGGGAAATATAGAGAGAGAAAGAGAAGAAGTAGTCTTCTTCTTCCATTTTTTCCAATCAAAGTGAGTTCTAACCTTGTTTTCCTCCACCATTTTTCTATATACTTCATCATCAATATACCCAATCACCATTCTTGAGCATTCTTGAGTTATGAAGCTACTTCCATGTCCAAATGTCAAAATCTATGAGTGAAACACCAAGCTACAAGTCCAAAATCATATTGATTATCATCTATTGATTGTTATTTACTTGCTTGTTCATATTATGTTCATCTCTTCTTAATCTCATTTCTTTTTATTTTCTTTATTTACTTACTAGTTCATCATCATCTAAGTGATGACATGAAGTTTGGGGTGAGTGAATCCTTATGGATAGTAGCTCTTGACCTCAAAAACATGTTTGATAGATGATGATCATAACCTCAATACTTCCAAGATGTTCTTGAAATGTATTGAAGTTATGTCCAAAATAAAAATGAATCTCTCCAATAATATTGGGAGTTCTTTGATGATTCAAGGTTGGATGAGGTTCTAAGTGGTCACATGGTCATCTCAAGAGTTTAAGTTCATGCTTTGAACATCTATTTCAAAACCCCCAATCAAGAACTCAAACTCTATTTCAAACCCAAATCCATTTTCTTCAAGAATGATCCAAAACAGTGAGCTGTTCAGATTCAAAGATTTGTTTTGAATTAAATACTTGAGTTATGATGATGAAACCACTTGGAAAATCTTCCTAAGACATCATAGTTTGTCCCTAATTTTTCCCATCAATTATAGAAATGTGAAAGTATTTGTTTTGGATGTGAGAAGTTCATATTCATAATCTGCCTCTGTTCTCACAGAATGTTCACCCAACTTCTTGCACTTATTATGGATATTTTCGTCACTGTACATATATCTTTTCTATTTTTTTTATAAAACTTGGGTGTCTTAGGAAACTTTTGGTATATAATGGGTCATCATAAACCTTTTCTTTGATTTATGAAAAATCATACAAAATCAGTCAACAGTGCAGCTTTTGTTTCTGAGTCATGTGTACATTCTGATTTATTTCTTTTAATCTGTGATAGCTATTGATGTTTGGCTTTTTGGGTTATTTTCTAGACACAATAAGGATGATCTCTGATTTTTCTCACATTTTCTAGGAACGTTTGACCTCCCATTATAATGTTACAAAGTAATGCATACAGTCTGTCCACTATTCACAGCATTTCACTTTTTGGCTTTCACACTTTGATGCAACACTCTCTTGTATCTAGATGAACCCATATCCCATGCACATGTTCTTTACCACTTTTAGCATGCTATATCATATCATGTATCATCTATCCTCTCATGTATCATACTCCCATAGATTCTTGAGTTTGATTTCCAAATAAAACCATGGTTTGCAAATACTTGGGAAGTTCTTGAAATAAGTTAGGAATTGATATTTCAAGTTGTTAGAATATTCATCCAAGATCTGGAAGTATACTTTCAAAACCCTCATTTCAAAACCCACCTCTTAAACCCCTCATTTTGATTTCAAGAAATAAACCTTGTTTTTCTCAAAACCCTCAAAACAGTGAGTCATTTAACTTCAAGGAATCATTTTGAGTTCAATACTCAATGTATGAATGCAAGACCACTTGGAAAGTCTTTCTAACTCACTATAGAACACCCATGATTTTTGGCTTGACTTGGAAGTACTTGAAAATAGTCCATTTGGACCCAAGAATTCCTTCCAGACATTCTGTCTTTGCTGTCACAGCAGCTAGGTCCACTTCCAACTTGTTTTACAGAAAACTTTTCCAAAAGGGGTGGTCCTAACTTATTTTTCCCTTAAACTTCAATGTCTTAGGGAACTTTCTGTATAAAATGGGCCTCTAGATCATTAGTTTTCATTTTCTAAGATTTTTCAACATTTCAGTCGACGGTACGGACTCTGTTCCTGAGTAACCTTCATTGTTTATATGATTTTTCTCAATCTGTGATAGCTATTCAAGATTGGACTTTTGGGTTGTGTTCTAGACACAATAAGGAAGATCTCCATAAAAAATCATGCATTGAAAACATTCCTAACCCCTCTTTTCAATTTCCAAAAGATGATGCTACTGTTCTGTCCACTATTCACAGCAAGCACATTTTAACTTTCATTCTTTGATTTGATGCTTATATGCATTCCAAATTAGTTCATATCTTAGGAAGTAGTTCATACTACATTTGTACATATCCCATATTGATTTCATCCATCCATTCATACACATTTTAGACTTCTAAGTCATTCTAGGAATCCATGAACACAAAACACACTACAACCTTGGCACACTCTAGATACATACATTGCATCCATGCAAAGATTTGGGGTTTTTGTAGCTCCTAATCTAAGAAGATTATAAGGAATGATCATGATCACACGTTCATGCTCCCCTCGATCTAATCGTCCTTTCTCATCCGTCCCGGGGATTGAGAAATCTTCTTTTCTCAAAGATTAACATGCATCATACTAATTTGCTAAGTATATTTTACTTTCTTTGATTTATTTGTTTCAAGAACAATTCATGTCCCTTTAGATTAGGAAAACTTTATTATCTGATACATGATTAGACGATTTTCCTAGGTTTATTTGTGTGATCTTTCACTTTGCATTGTGTGATATTTGGCTTAGATCTTATGAATGATATCTTATCTTTAGATCTTCCATTTCAAATCTCCTTATGTGATGTAATATACTATCATAGTATTATTTGTCGAACCATACATAGTATAAGATGATTATTTGGATGCTAATTGAGGCCCGTCGAAAGACGGGGCGAGTTGAGGGTGTTTTAGTCGCGACAAAGGCTCCTTCTTCTCTCGTACCAAAACCCCGAACCAAGTTCTTTGGTTATGAAGGGCCGGTGCCCTTTATCCATTTGGGTGAGTCAAAATTAGGTTTCTTGGTTCCTTAAAGACCAAGTGGCGACTCTGTATCTGTTTTCAACAGACCTTTCGTTTTCTTTCCTTGATTCAAATCAATTTCAAAACAATCTCAAACAAGAGAAGTGGTCCACTTCCGGTGTCCACATGATGATATTGATATTATTATTGCAAATGTTTGTGTTGGGATATGGTTATATGTTGATGCAACAGTAATCTATGCTACACATGGTTGAAATTTTATAAAGTGAAATTTTATAAAGTGAATTATCTGGTACAAGATCTAGAGTTCATGGAATTTTTTTTATATTGAGCATTTGACAAGAATATTCTTACGAGCCGAAAGTTTATATTAATTGTTGTGGCTTTGAATATTTAGTTATACAACGACAATTGAATGCATGGTACAAAGAATAGTTGGAACTCGTGATCGCTACAATTTGGAATTTTAATTTCCTAAATAATTGTAAACAAAATTGAATTTGTAAACCAAATTGATGGAGAAAATATTGATTGCATTTATTGAGAAAGAGAAACAATACATATCATACATAATAAAAAATTCTAAATTGAATTTGTAAACAAAATTGGTGGAAAATATTGATTGCATTTGTTGAGAAAGAGAAAATAAAATAACAATTCAATTTTAATAACATCACAATTACTGACCACCAATTACTCACCTGCCGCCTGACTGTTACAAAGACAAATACACAATGGAGAGACTTTGTATTCCGTATAACAATATTAGAATATAGAGCTCACTAATTACCCATATTATATGGTATTTGTAATATAAATGCACACCTACATATACAAGTATCCATCTCCCCGTATTTTTTTCAATCCATATAAACCCTCCAAATGCCTTATTCTCTCTATATTAATGCTTCATGAACCTAATTTTAATATATAAAAAATTACAACTAATAAACAAAGTTTGATGTCCCTCTTTCTCCGCCTAATCTCAAGCACTTTATATTTACTTGTGAATATGAGTAGAATGGGAAACTGGGTATTGTGCTCACTCATTGTATACTTAGTTCTGAAGTATTTGACCATGTCTTGGAGATCATTTCGGAGTAAGTCTGGCATGGGGCCATGACGGGACCACCAATGGAGGAACCAAGTAGGGAGCTGACTTTTGAACTTTGTGTCAAAATTGACATACCAAGAATGGGAAAATGTTTCGGTCTGGTGGAGAAAGACATAGAACCAGGTATCAATATAATCAAAATAATTATACTGAGTATGGTTGGGTAGTGACTTGAGGATGCATGGGTGGGAACCCCAATCTTTACTAGAAATAATCTTTCAACTGGTGAAACAAAATTTTCCTTTCTGACTCAGGAATTGAATCATCATTTTCAGTAATGTGTTTGACATAAATTGACTTAGTAGAGTATAAAATATCTCTGTAATACCTAAGGGATTTTTTTGGACTTTTGGGAATGAAATGTCATCCTGTGGGGAAGGTGAGTTTAACTAAATCAATTGGGTTTTTGTAGTGACTCTGATGTGGCTCAATCCAAAAGAGGTGAACTGGGTTGGGTTTTACTACATAATATGTTCTGGGGGCTTGGATGGGCCTGTTAACTATTGTTTGAATGGACTTGGTAGCAAATGGGTCATTGACTAGGTACTGACTGCTGGTTGGCCTGGCTAAGGCTGACTGATAACTGGGCCTAGATGTTGATCCAAGCACTTGGTACCTGTTAACTAATCCAATTGGAGGGATAACTGTTGGAAGGATAACCGCTAATTTGTTATCCTTCTCCTTCTTCTTGTCCTCCATTTTTACACTGTAAAAATTCACGAGTAAGAAAATCAGGGATTGAATTGTTACTACCTTTGATATATTCTATATCAAAATCAAAGATAGATAAAATAGATTGCCATCTGGCAAATATTTGCTTTGATGCTAAATTTTTGACATCCTTTTTTAAAATAAATTTAGCACTTTTGCAATCAATCCTGACTAGAAATTTTTGATTTAAAATATTATCTTGAAATTTACTTATACATAATACTAAAGAAAGAATTTCTTTCTTTATGGTACTGTAATTATTTTGTGTTTTGTTCCAAATTCCAGAGTGGAATCGCACAATCTGTTCATTGGATGAACCATTGATTTTTTGAAGGAGAATTCCTCCATAACCATGCTTAGAGGCATCTGTTTGAATAATTTTAAAGGAATTTATTGAAGGAATGTCGAGACATGGCAAAGACTTGACATATTTTTTGACTTCTTGGACAATGGAAGTATGTACAGATGACCAAGGAGGGGGATTGGATTTTAATCTGTCAAAATGGTGTTTACATTTGGAACGAAGACTGAGATAGAAATCAGATATATAATTCAAAGATCCTAAAACCTTTGTAATTGGATTTTGTCCAAAATTTCATCTGAAATTTTATCAGCAAATTGAATAGCTCTGTCAATAGGAGTGATTTTTCCATGATGAATATTGTGACCAAGAAATTTGACTTTGGACTGAAATATACTGATTTTTGAAGCTGAGACAACAAGACCATTGGCTTTGATGGTATTGAAAAACGAATTCAAATATTTCCAATGTTCATCAATTGACTTTGAGAAAATAAGAACTTCATCAATGTAGACAATTGGAAAATGACTGAATGGGTTAAATATTTCATTCATAATATTTTGAAATTCACTAGGAGCATTCTTGAAGCCAAAGGGCATTACATTCCACTCATAATGTCCAAATGGGGTAGTAAAGGCAGTTTTATATCTGTCACTCTCATGAAGTTGGATTTTCCAGAATCCACTTTTCATGTCAAATTTACTAAAAATAACAGCTTGGTTTAATCTATTGACTAAATCTCTCTTATTGGGGATAGGGTACCTAATCCATTCTAAGACCTTGTTGAGAGATTTGTAATTGATAACTAACCTTGGTGTGCCTCTTTCTAACTCAGCATTTTTCCTAACATAGAAAGCAGGGCAAGACCAGGGTGACTTACTTTTACGAATTATGTTTTTATTTAATAATTCACTAATTTCTTGTTTACATAATTCCATGTCTTCTTCACTCATTTGAATAGGTCTAGCTTTGGTGGGGATATTGGATTTATTAAAGTCCTTGACATAAGGAAGGGTAACTATATATTTTTTTCTATACCAAAAGACATTAGGTAAGTCTGCACATAAATTACTAATGATTCTAGACTTAAAGACTTCGATCTTGTTTTGGAGTGGTTTATTGGTTAACTGATTTTCAATTCTTATGTATCTAAATTCTTCTTGTAAAGACCTTAGATGTAAAGTTTTACAGTAAATAAATTTTTTTTTAAAATTGATTGGTCTTTCAATTGTTTTAAATCTCTAAATAATGGCTTAGTGAGGAACTTAAATTGGACCTTTTGTCCACATGCATGAGTGGTTAATCCATCATTATTAGTAGTAAATGGGTAAAGTAGACATAAAAACGGTATTTCTAAAATAACTTTATCAGTCATATTTTTAATCAGAACAAATGGTGTTTTAAAACAAACATTGTTTTGGCAAACATGTGCACTAGGTAACTTATATTCAATTTGCATTTGACTACCATTAGCAGAACTAAGACGTTCACTGGTTTTTACATAATATTTGGTTGGAATTAATCCTTCTTGAATGCAATTAAGATCAGCTCCTGAATCTATTAGTGCTATAGTCTCTATTTCTAATTCTTTATTTATTATTATTTTAACATTGCAATACCATTTTTGTAAGTGTATTTTATTCATAACTTGAAGCAAATTGGAATGTTCTATTTCTTTATTTTGAGATTTTTGGTGACTAGGGGAAGTATCTTCACTACTAGAATCTTCACTAAGGGAAGTATCTTCGTTGTTGTGGTCTTGTTCAAACTTAGCACCTTGATCTTGTAAGTTTTTTATGTCAACTTTAACTTGTTTGATTTCAACTTATAAATCCTGAACTGTAACTTCTTTTTTGGGTTTATTAAATTTTTCAAGCATTTTATCAAGACTAATAGTGGGATGATTGTTTTTACTAGCTTCTTCCTGTTTGGCTAACAATATTCTAAGCTTATTTAGATATGTTGATTTTAAGTCTTCAACATCTATTTTACTAATTAAATCTAACAATAAATTTTCTTGTTCACTTTTCTTAGATAAAACACTAATTATTCTGCTAGATTGTTCACTATTAAGGGATGGATAGTTGTTGTCTAGTTTTGACTCTTTGGTAGATTCTATGTCCATAGGTTTGTGTTTATAGGGTAATTGTAGGTTAGATTCTCCTATATCCCTAGGGAACAATTCTTGGCTCTTAGTGTGATTGTTATGTTCTTTACATGTGACTTCACTGTTGTCTTTAGACTTATGAGTCTTTCTACGTAATGTCTTGTGGGATTTACTATGAGATGGGCCACTATCCTTACTATCTTCTTTGATGCTTTTGTCATCTTTTGGCATTCTAGACTTGCTACTTTCTTTCGTAGATTTACTAGTCTTGGATTTAATATTCTTAAAGTAAGATGAGTTACTATATTTTTCTTTTTTGATTAGTCTTTTCTTAACAGAGAAATCTATGGTATCATGATAATTTTTCAAATATGCAAAGAAATGTATGTTTCTTTTAACTAACTTCATGTATTTTTTCCAAGCTTTTAAATAGATTTTCTCTCAACTGAACTATAAATAGCTCGATAATTCGTTATGTATTCATCATTAATAGGTATAATACTCGTTGGTTAACATTTCCATATCAATTTCAAAATCTTTACTCATAGTAAATAAATCTTTACTAGGACCTTCAAAATCTGTTTGAGTAGCAAAATTAGGATAACTATCTTCACTTGATACTTTGTAACAAGGATTACTAACTTGGGCTGATGTCTTAATACCTTTTAACTTGGTATCAACTTCACTGAGAAGATCTTTATCTTTTCTAACTGTTGTAGTTCTATCAGGAATATAAGATGTACTTGATCTAGAGGACTTAGAATCAAAATCCTTAATTTTTACAGAAGATGTCCTATCATTTTGTTCATCAAAACTAATTCTAACTTTTCCATCATTGAATTGTTGTACATGATCTAAATTGATTATATTATTAGTTTGAAAATTACTAGAATGATTTTCATTTTCTAAAATCCAACAACTGGGTAACTCTACATCCTTCCATAGAATAGTCTTAGGGATTTGGATATTAGCATGTTCAGAACTACCTAACATAAGTAAAGTTTGATTCTTAGGACTTTTAATTAAAGCATGAACATTAAGATTAGTTCTAATACATTTATAATAAACTCTATAAATTAAAGCAAGAACTTGTGAACCATTATGCATATTAGTGATTTCACCAGCAATTTTAATGTTTAATGTTAAAGATTTTAATATGTGAGGGTCACTAAGACTTAGGGGAAAATCGGGGAAACAATTAAAATGAACTGGTCCATCATGAAGACTGGACTCCATAACTCCCATCATACTAGTACTAAAATCTAGGAATCTAGCATCTCTAAGACATAATAAAATAGAAGATTTTATCCCTTTAATACTAAGGGGTTTGACTGCAACTTGTATTAATCCTATATGAATGAAGTTGTAACCATCAGCTTTATGTTTTTTAATTGACTCTTTACTAAGGAGTTGACACTTTTCATGTTCTTTGTTAATACTATAGGTTTTCTCCACAGTTTTAACATTGTAATCACTTATAAAACTTAGAAAACTTGACTTGTAAATTTCCCTACTGGAAATTTTTGGGATTGTCCAATCACTATAATCTTGGTTGACTTCTTCATAACTGTGTTCTTCTTCATTGATTATGTCTGGTAGAGTGGGATAAGAGGTTCTAGAGCTAGAACCTATTGCTGAGTTTGATCTAAACAGTCTATCCATCTTAAGGGGTTTTATCAAAACAAAATTCTTAATCTAAGATATCCATCAGACACATACCTAAGAAGACTCATACCCTTTATCCTCCGTTCACGCCCGTCTTACGCTCCCTTCTGCAGGCCTTACTGTTTGGCAGGATCCTAATCAGGTGGTCTCTCAGCCTAGGTGGTCTTTTGCAAATATCTTTTGAGAAATATTTTTGAAAATTAAAAACACAGAAAAAGGGAATGACTACAAGAACAAACACACCAACGGGGTCTTGGCTCTGATACCAAAGGGGGAAGCAGACATTAATTAAAGATCAAAGTAGCAAAGACTGAAGAAGAAAGACACAGATAAATACAGAAGACAATAAATAACTGAAACTTACAGATTGGATTAGTAGGAATGAATAACTGAATTGCTCAGTGTATACATCAAGTATTACAAACTATGAACTGAGTTATTACAATATCTCTTCGAGACAAGTAGATGAGAATCTCTCAAAGGAATCTCACGTTCACTCAAAAGAAAACTCTCTCTCACTTTGAACTTTGTTGTGAAACTCTCGTAAAGAAACTCTTTTAAGAAAACTTTTCCGGTCTTAGAATGGATTAGGTACCCTATCCCTTTATTTTGTTTAATCCTGGGTCCCACTGCACTTGGTTAAGCATTGGTGTACCATTTTTTAGGTGAGCAAAAATGCACTCTATATACATATGCATATACTGAGAGTTCAAGTCTTGAGACCATGTCTAACAACTAGATTTGTATATAAGTCTTAAAATACAGAGTACTCACACTTAAGGCTCGGTTTGGTCGGGAAGAAATTTAAGAGTGGTTGGACCCAAAAGTGTGGACTTCTTAACCGTGCTTCTGGAAGAGTGATTGGGCTTGCTTCTCCTTTGGCCAAACAAGGCCTTAGTTCCTCCCAAGTCAAAAGAAAACAAGTAGAGACTATGTGTGTGTGCGTGTGCTTCAGTAGTGAGAGTGGGAGTGGTTGGTGTGAGGAGTGCCATCCCAAATTGTCTCAATTTATAACCCCAGTTCCCATCTGTCCAAGTACTTAGCCTTTAATGTTTGTTTTAAGTATGTTGCACCTGATATATATATATATATATGTTTGCTAGTAATTTGTGCTGGCGTGCCAGAGCCAAACGGGCTCGATGTGTGTGTGTGTGTGTATGTGTGTGCGCGTGCAAACTAATTTCCTAAACGCTTGTGTGAGTGATACACAAGGCTTTATGAATCTGACTTCTAAACGGTGACTGTGTGTAGTGAGTAGGAAAGTACCATCACCATAAATTCTTTAGCAGTACTGAAGCGCACAAGCTAAACAGTGTTAAGAGTTTACCATGTAAGCAATCACAAACGGATTAATAAAACCTAGATTTTATTAAGTGTTTGGAAAAATAAACAAATCTAAAGAATAAACCAGAACAAACTGATTAGCCAAAAGAATAAAAAGAAGTAACCAAAAGGGCAGACCTATTTGCTACGAATGCTGAAAAACATAAAGATTTGAATGCTTTGAATGCTTCGAATGCAGTGTGTATGCTGTTTTCAAGATGACGCGGAGTCCCCTTGCAGCTTGGCCAGCCTGTTGTATTTGTAGCGGCCATGGAGGTCTTCTAGATAAGGTAGGAAATCTGATGAATATTAATTTGGTAAAATATTCCAGCTTATTTCCATAAACTGCTCTTGACTTCCATATCTTCGAATATATACATATATATATATATAGGTTGAATCTGGTCCACATTCAGTCTTGGTACGGTTGGCTTCCCCTCCAAGCAAGAGATAACTTCCATAATAAATTGATATTATCTCCAAAAGTGATAATATTTTGAATATTATCTTGCCATAACAGATAATATTTGACATTATCTTTTCCATAAGTGATATTCCTTCCTAAATATGATAATGTAAATATTATCACATTGAGGGTTTGTAGGAATTGACTCTTGCCATAATTGGCCAAATTTGTATCAACTTCTGAACTGGCAGAATGGCTTGTCAATCATGCAGTCCGATGAAACCATAGTTTAGGCTGTGTTGATGAATGATGAGGTGGCGGCTTGAACTGAAAATACCGTCTTTAAGTGGAAAACTTGCTGAGTTGACCATTCTGCTACACCAACCCCTTATCACTTGAATTAATTGACATCGGGCTTGTGCAACTGGACTGGGCCATGAAGTGAGAACCCGAACACTCTGATGACTATGCATTAGCCTAATCGGGCATGATTAACCAAAATTCCATGGCAACTTGTCATGGTCTCCAACTCCTTGATAACTCTAAATCGGATAGAAGGTACATTCCTGCAGCCTGATTAAGACAACTTGATGGCCAGCTTGATGGAGTAAATACAATGGAAGCCTGATATGAACTGCCAAACAAGGCCTAGGCCGGATTGAATTTGGTCAGTCTGATTACAGTGATGCCCGATCAAATGATGATCAGCCCTATTGAGTAATGGTGCTAGCTCGATCAACTAGTGGTTAGTCTGACCAACTTTTAACCAATCAATCATTAATTTTGCAATTGGCCTTATAGTAAAAAATCCATCGGGCTGCCTAATGGATCAAAATACATGCACACCAACCAAATAGTCTGAGTAACATATGTTAATCAGCCCGATCTAAAGGTGATCAGTCCAATTAAATCAACCTGACCAACTTTGAACCAGTCACTTGGCCATTGATTTTTTGCAATCGGTCTCATGAGTCCGATTAAAAATCTCAATCGGCCTCTACCAATTTTGATTTTAAAAAATGTATTTTTTAGGTGCAAACAATTGCCCCCTTGGTTGTTTAAAATGAAAAAAACTTGAATTTTGAATAGCCAAATTTATCTAACCCGATTATTCCATAAAGTTTGGTATCGATCTTGCCTATGAGACCGATTGTAATTATTGCAACTATCATGTTACGTCCCTCTTTCAAATAAACTGAATGAGGACAAAAGAGGGTGATGTATTTTCTTTCCATCGGGCCCACCGTGTGTAATACCTCACTGTGTAGCATGACTGAGACATGTTATTATTCTAGAACAACCTCATATAATCCGGCTTCACCACTTAACTGTTACACAAGCACTTCTGACACTACACCATCGGCCTCTATATCCGATTTAGCATTTCAAGCCTCCTTCCAGCAGTACTTTATTTATTATTATTATTTTTCTCTTGCTTTCAGTCTTGTGAGTCCGAATATCACTATTAGTTACACCGAATTAATATTTTCACCTTCGGTCTTAATAACTTTTCAGTCTCTTGATAATACCATTGTTGTTAACCACCTAATAATTTTCAATTTTTGGTGACATCCACACAGCCATTATGGATGTAAATTAACAGTAGCCAAATTATTAATTGGCTTAGAATGAAGAATAAAATCGGTCACTATAAGGAGACCGAAAAATTTGAACAACTCCTCAAGGTTGAGTTTCCTCAAAGGAATATGTTCAAAAACTTCATGGACCAAATTAGTTTCAATCAGTCTTGGTGAAACTTGCCCCCCGAGCGCCAAATCGTTGTCTTCTTCATCATCAAGGGGGTCTTCATCATCGTCCTCCTCATCAACCGGAGGGTCTATGACTGATACAGGATCACTCGACCTGCCACACTCTACTGTTTTGGCCTCAACAAAATTGTGAGGCTCGTCTTGAATTTGCCCCCCGGGTGCTTCATCGTCTTCTTCAATGTCGGTGAGGAGCTCTATGGCCGAAATAAAATTATTCAGCTCTTTATTTATTTTTTTGCTGTCTTGCCCCCCTAGCGGTTTAGACAGCATGGAATCAAGATGACCAGAGACATCGGTCTCTTGATTTAGAGTAGTAACATCGGCCTTCTCGGGCCATTGTTGTGACTTTAAAAATTGTTCGATTTTTTGCTCTTGAGCCTATAGTATTGCCAGGCTTGCTTTCATGCCTTCTTCAAATCGGCTAAGCTTTGCCTGCTGTTCTCTCGAGAACGCCTTCATATCTTCAAGAGCACGATAAATGTTGTCACAAAGTAGCTTCTTTCACCAGTCACCGTATAGAAAATCGTCTAGAGACATGAACGAATTTCCCTCGGGCGGCGGTTCATCAGCTCCACTCGAAGCTTTGAGGAGGTCGATTTCTTGATTAAAAAATTGCATGTCGGCCTCAAAACGTTCTATCTCATTATAAAGATGACCCATTCCGATATCCATCGTTGTAGAGACGATAGATTTCTTCACGAAGTTGGCTTATTGACTCATTCTGCCAACTAATCTGGTTATTGTAGAAGTGTAGCCATGCTTTGGTGTATGCATGGCTCATCACTTAGCTGTCCCACCGGGCGTGCCAAAATGTTTGCTGGTAATT
Source organism: Hydrangea macrophylla (assembly GCA_033977485.1). Lineage (NCBI taxonomy): Eukaryota > Viridiplantae > Streptophyta > Magnoliopsida > Cornales > Hydrangeaceae > Hydrangea > Hydrangea macrophylla. The sequence goes on from CM066986.1 coordinate 45,496,200, forward strand.
TGCGCGGGCGTGCCAGAGCCAAACGGGCTCGGTGTGTGTGTATGTGTGTGTGCGTGCAAACTAATTTCCTAAATGCTTATGTGAGTGATACACAAGGCTTTATGAATCTGACTTCTAAACGGTGACTGTGTGTAGTGAGTAGGAAAGTACCCTCACCATAAATTCTTTAGCAATACTGAAGCGCACAAGCTAAACAGTGTTAAGAGTTTACCATGTAAGCAATCACAAACGGATTAATAAAACCTAGATTTTATTAAGTGTTTGGAAAAATAAACAAATCTAAAGAATAAACCAGAACAGACTGATTAGCCAAAAGAATAAAAAGAAGTAACCAAAAGGGCAGACCTATTTGCTACGAATGCTGAAAAACATAAGGATTTGAATGCTTTGAATGCTTTGAATGCAGTGTGTATGCTGTTTTCGAGATGACGCGGAGTCCCCTTGCAGCTTGGCCAGCCTGTTGTATGTGTAGCGGCCATGGAGGTCTTCTAGATAAGGTAGGAAATCTGATGAATATTAATCTGGTAAAATATTCCAGTTTATTTCCATAAACTGCTCTTGACTTCCATATCTTCGAATATATACATATATATATATAGGTTGAATCTGGTCCACATTCAGTCTTGGTACGGTTGGCTTCCCCTCCAAGCAAGAGATAACTTCCATAATAAATTGATATTATCTCCAAAAGTGATAATATTTTGAATATTATCTTGCCATAACAGATAATATTTGACATTATCTTTTCCATAAGTGATATTCCTTCCTAAATATGATAATGTAAATATTATCACATTGAGGGTTTGTAGGAATTGACTCTTGCCATAATTGGCCAAATTTGTATCAACTTCTGAACTGGCAGAATGGCTTGTCAATCATGCAGTCCGATGAAACCATAGTTTAGGCTGTGTTGATGAATGATGAGGTGGCGGCTTGAACTGAAAATACCGTCTTTAAGTGGAAAACTTGCTGAGTTGACCATTTTGCTACACCAACCCCTTATCACTTGAATTAATTGACATCGGGCTTGTGCAACTGGACTGGGCCATGAAGTGAGAACCTGAACACTCTGATGACTATGCATTAGCCTAATCGGGCATTACTAACCAAAATTCCATGGCAACTTGTCATGGTCGCCAACTCCTTGATAACTCTAAATCGGACAGAAGGTACATTCCTATAGCCCGATTGAGACAACTTGATGGCCAGCTTGATGGAGTAAATACAATGGAAGCCCGATATGAACTGCCAAACAAGGCCTAGGCCAGATTGAATTTGGTCAGTCCGATTACAGTGATGCCCGATCAAATGATGATCAGTCCAATTGAGTAATGGTGCTAGCCCGATCAACTAGTAGTTAGTCCGACCAACTTTGAACCAATCAGTCATTAATTTTACAATCGGCCTTATAGTCAAAAATCCATCGGGCTGTCTAATGGATCAAAATACATGTACACCAACCAAACAGTCCGAGTAACATATGTTAATCAGCCCAATCCAAAGGTGATCAGTCCGATTAAATCAACCTGACCAACTTTGAACCAGTCACTTGGCCATTGATTTTTTCCAATTGGTCTCATGAGTCCAATTAAAAATCTCAATCGGCCTCTACTAATTTTGATTTTAAAAAATGTATTTTTTAGGTGCAAATAATATATATAAACGTGTATATGAAAGCTATGAGTGAGGTGAAGGTTCCAATTGTGTTAAATCATTTAAGCACATGACATAGGTACTTACCTGAGCCTTAGCCGTGAGTGTGAGAGGGCTTGTGTGTGTGTCCTAGCTTACTGATTCAAGGTGAAAAGTGCATATTCATAGCGTATTTAATGGTCTTTTATGCATACTTTTATCCCCAAATCCCTAGATTTAGATGTATATCAATGATTAAGTGTTTTCTATGATGTTGAGACTCAAACATGTGTTTTAACACTATTTTATAGGTCATAGAAAACAATCGTTGCATAAAAGGTGATTCTGGTGAAGAAAACAACAGAAGCAGCTGGGAAAACGCCATTTTTGACAATGAAGACTTCAGATTTGGAAGATTTTTCCAGAGATATGAAATGTAGATCTTTGAGTTACGGTCGCGTGGCCGTAAATGGGAGGTCAATCCGAGGTCCGAGTGAAAAGTTATGGCCATTCTCCGATCGGTGCGCAGAGCTTTCAAAATCAGAGAAGTTCAAGAGATTGAGGAGAGTTCAATCGATCGAATCTTTGATCGATCGAACTAAGCTCAATCGATCGAACTTTATATTCACCCAAAAGTTGCGTAAACTCTGTGGGAACCCTATATATAAGTCGTTTTGACGCCAGACGAAGGGAGGACGCTCCAGAATGCAGAAAACAGCTGTTTAGGGTAGTTTTAGGGTTAGATTAGGAGTAGATTAGGTTAGATTCTTGTTTTTCTTCCTCTTTTCCATTGATTTATTGAAGATTAAAATTTAGTTCAAGATTATTACAAGTTTATTTCAGATGGTTTTTCTGTTCCTTTATCGTATTTGATTGTTTATTGTTATAGTTGTTATGATTGTTTTGTTTTACTGTTTCTGCACTAGTTTTATTATGTTTTCGTAGTTTAGACGTTGGAAATATGTGATGAAACATTGATTTCCAACCTCTGCCATGCAATCTTTAGAAACCTTGGGCTCGATCGATCGAGAATATTTCGATCGATCGAACCATAGCCATAGTCAAGCGATCGAAGGCATTTCGATCGATTGAAGGATGATGATGTCCGATCGATCGAGAGCGCTTCGATCGATCGAACATGTTAATCCCTGAGATGATTCTTTTAAGTATTCCATGATTTTTTGTTTTAAAAATCTGTCATCAAATTGTCCCTATAAGCTCAGTTTGTCACAACAATTTTTAGAACTTAAAGCCTTAAGGCTATTTTCTTCAATGACTTTTGAAAACCACTTTGAATGCTAACACCATTTAGAGTGCATGTAATTATCATTGTTTTAAACCGTCTTCTAAGTATTTTAAATCACTTGTGATGATGTGGTCCCGGTCATGAAAGGGCTATTGATTCTTTATCTTTAGAAAAATACGGAATGCTGAAAAGAAATGAACTCCATCGAACGTTAATGAGTATGCATGGTAGATGGTTAGGATCAATGTGGATTCACGTATTTCTAACACCTTTAGTTTATTTATTTAATTAGTTATGTTTCTTTATGCTTTAGTTTGCTATTTAGTTTAAGTTAATTAAGTAGAATTCGTAGAACCTCCACTTCTATATTCTTATTTTCTTTTGCTTTAGCATATAGCTTAGTATATATTCTTTCTATTCCTTCCCTGTGGGATCGACCTGGACTTATCCAGTATTACTTGCACGATCACCTACACTTGGGTGTTGCACAAGAGCGCACAACTATTTAGTCGTGTCACTTACTTCCATTAAATCCTACATATATATTCAGTTTTGTGTGTGTGGATCCTTAAATGATCCCATGCGTATCTATTATTCCCCTTAAGGTTTCAATTACACATGCTATCCTAGGTTGTACTTATAGGTCCTCCATCATATCCCATAAATAATTCTAATTGGTTGGGTAATACATAAATTTGTATGTATGTATATGTGTGGCCGGGTATGTGTGTGTGAAGCGCATGATTTGGTATTAATGCTACAAACTAAAATAATGTAAGACACTTGGTTTAGTTGGTCCTTTCAAGTTAGGCTAGTTACTAAAATTTATGGCATCACTACATTTAGTTAGACATTTTCGAGAAAATAAAAAGTGAAAAATAAAAAGGTTGGTCACTACAATACCCGACCCCCAATAAACTTCTCGCAGATCACGGTACATTTTCGTACTCCCAGGATTAATTGAGTACTTGGTGTTATGAGCTTCTTCCAAGATAGTTTCTCTCAACTTGTTAATATTGGGCGCACAAACCCGTTTCCCAAACCTCAGCAATTAATTTTTAAAAAAAACTCCAAATGCTTGCCTTGCGGTATTTCATCACAAGTTTTCTTTAGAACTGGATCTTGTATTTGTTTCACCTTAATTTCCTCTACTAGAGATGGTTGAGCTACGATAGCCGACATCAATGCACCTCCCATTTCCATAATTACTTCCAATTCCAATTGTTCATTTCACGAATCAACTTCTCATGAGTAGTCAAACTATAAGCCAAATTATGGGTTGTCTTCCGGCTCAATGCGTCGGCTACTACATTGGCCTTCCTTGAATGATAATGGACTGAACTGTCATAGTCTTTTATTAATTGCAACCAACATCTTTGCTTCATGTTTAGATCACTCTGAGTGAATAGGTATTTCAAGCTTTTGTGATCCGTGTAAATCTCACATCTATCGCCATATAGGTAATGTCTCCATATTTTCAGTGCAAAAATTACTACTGCTAACTCTAAGTCATAGGTAGGGTAGTTAACTTTATGTGGTTTCAATTGGCATGAAACATAGGTAATCACTTTATATCCCTGCATTCACACTCCCAACCCTTGATAGGAAGCATCACAAAATACAATAAAACCCTCACTACCTATCGGAATAGACAAAATTGGTGCTGTCATCAAACAAGCCTTCAACTTATTAGAGCTATCCTCACGTTCCGAACTCCAATGAAACGGTACAATCTTTCTCATTAACTGAATCATAGGCATGGCGATTCTAGAAAAATTCTCTACGAACCTCCAATAATAACCGGCCAACCCCAAGAAACTTCTAATTTCGGATACATTGGTCTGTGGTGACCAATTAACCACAGCTTTAATCTTTTGCGGATCTACCTTCACACCTTCCTTGAAAATAACATGCCCCAGAAAGGCTATCTCTGTCAACCAAAACTCATATTTCTTCAGCTTTTCAAACAACTTCTCCCGGAGTTGCCATAATACAAGTCAAAGATGCTTCTCATGATCCTCAACACTCCTGGAATTAATCAAAATGTCATCTATGAAAACAATTACCATCTCATCTAAATAGTCTTTGAATACTCGGTACATGAGATCCATAAAAGCTACTGGTGTGCTAGTAACCCAAATGGGCATAACTAAGAACTCGTAGTGACTATAGTGAGTCCTGAATGCCGTCTTTTCTATGTCTTCCTCTTTTACCTTCAGCTGGTGCTAGCCCAATCGTAAATCGATCTTCGAGAATACTTAAGCTTCTTGAAGTTGATCAAATAAGTCATCAATCCTCGGCAATGGGTACTTGTTCTTTATTGTTAACTAATTCAACTCTCGATAATCAATACACATTCTCATAATTCCATCTTTCTTTTTCACGAATAAGACCAGTGCACCCCACGATGATACACTAGGTCAAATAAATCCCTTTATCCAGAAGTTCTTGTAGTTGATCCCTTTGTCCATAAGTTCTTATAGTTGAATCTTTAATTCCTTTAACTCCAGCAGTGCCATTCTATATGATGTCTTTAATACTGGTTGAGACCTTAATAGTATCTTGATAGTAAATTCAATTTCCCTTCTAATTAAAACACCTAGAAAGTCATCGGGAAACACATCTGGAAATTTCTATACCATAGATATATCCTCAACTCTTCTTCTGGTTACACGCATGTCAATGATTGAACAAATAAAACCTTGACAATCTTTCTTTAATATTTTACCCGCCTGAATAGTTGATACCAAATACAATGGTGCCACGACACTAATCCCCTGGAAACTAAACTCCCCATACATCGATGATCAAAAAGCAACTCTCTTTTGTTCACAATCAATGATGGCTTGGTTTACAGATAACTGATCCATACCCAGAATAACATCAAAATAGTGAACGGTTAATGGTATTAAATCTACTATCAAAATTTTATCATGCATTTGAATCTCACATGCTTTGAATATCGATGAGGTTACCAAAGGTTTACGTAAGGGTAATGATACAGACAATTCATACTCGAAGGGTTCAGACATACCATCTAAGTGTTTAATGAACTCATGTGCAACGAATGAGTGTGTGGATCCTGAGTCAATTAAAACATATGCTGGGTGTGCACAGATAGGTAATATATCTGAAACCACAGTATCGGCCACTGGCACATCACCCGACTTGAGCTAGAAGAACCTTCATTGCCTCTATTCCACCTCTTTACCCTTATCCACATTTTGTCCCGATCTTGGTCCAGACAATGCCATTGAGCTTGTCCCTTGTTGACAACCCTTCAAACAATCCTGAGCGTAATTGCCCCGCATCACCATAATCAAACTTCTTTCTCTTGGTCCCAGAGCTGAACTTCCCGTGCCTTGACCCCTTGCTTGTGGATAATTTCTAGTTGAATGCATGACTTGCTTACAAATGTTGCAGGTCATGGTTAGGTAGTACACTCTCCCATGCCTACGGTTGCATGTTGGACATAATGGATGAGTTTTCGATGTTGCAAAGTTCCTCCTTGATTGCCTGAACCTGTCCCTAATCCAGAACCTCAGGAAACATCTTTTTGAAAAACCCTTGACCTTTACCTTTTCCTTCCACGGGTCGTTTACCTTGTTGCCCTTACTTGAATTTATCAATATACCTCTCCGCGATTAGTGCCACATCTTGCACTGCTGCGACAGACCGAAGCAGATGCGTATCCACCCAACTTCTAATGTTGTCCCTTAAAACTTCTTCAAACTTTCGAGCTCTGTCCACCTCCCTTGGAATGGTACCATGCCCAAATCGGAGTAAGCTATTGTACATGGTAGCATACTCATTCACGGTCATATCCCCTTGCTGAAGATTCGCAAATTGCCATGCCAATTGAGTTTTAGTAGACGTTGGAAATTATATTTTATATGGTGCCCCTTGTGCTAAAACATTAGTCCACCAATTCTGAGCCTTACCTTCAGAGTGTTGGTTACATAAAGGATCTTCTCATCATCCGTACAATCCACTGCTTAAAAAATTCAATTCATGTCCATCACCTAATGATCAGCTTATGATGGATCATGACCCCCAACAAACTAATTTAGCTTCCTCTTATAGAATCGCTTAATTACTCCATATTATACCTGTTGCTCAACATAACATGTACTCTCAAGTCGTCGCCTCTCGCACCAAAATTTCTAAGCATATGGCTATGATACCACTAAATGTCTGTAGACACCCCATTTTGTCGACTATCAGATTTAGGAGACTCATAGCTTGGTGGTTCACAATGTTCGTAAAAGACTCAAAAGGACTCCTGGAAGTTAGTTCTATCTCTCAGAATGCTCAGAATGACCAAAATACCCCTAAAAAATCCAAAAACTCCCAGATTTGGATCGAAAGTTCTAGAAACATGCTACGTCATAAGAAAAGTGATAAAAATGCATTTTGAAGCAAAGTTAGATAAAATCTCCAGCTACTAGAGACCCCCGGAAATCCCAGAAGTTCCCGAAAAGTCCCCGTTGACCGGTTTAACCAAGGTTTGACCAGGTTTGACCAAGTTTGATTGAAATCGTCCAAATTTTCCAGGATCAGTATAGATCATGTGAAAAGTATTAAAATGAGTTTTAAAAGAAGATCTCATGAAAACATCAGCTCCTGGGAGCTCCCAGAGGTTTCCAGAACTTCCCGGGAATCCCAAGTTTGACTAGTTTGACCAAAATTTGACTTTAAAACCAGAGCACCATAACAATTTTCAAACATTTTTCATAGATACTAGAGGTCAATTGCTTTCCAACAGTATATCGCACATAATTTTTGGATTTAAAACAAGTTTATTATGAATTTCTGAAGGCAAAAAAGGCGATCAAATCGGCTTTTATCGCAAATACCGCAAAACCTTTCAAAGTGACCTATCTTCGAACTATTTTTTTTTATGTAAAATAGACTCCATTACCTTTTCAATGGTATATCACAACCTCAATTTGGAGTTCGTATGCATTTTTTTTGTGAATTTCGGACGAAATAGGGCCTTTTCGTGAATACCGGAACCTCTGGGGGCCTAAAAAGGATTATCTGGACGAATGAGGAGCAGTGCCGCCACGACACTGGCCCATTGCCACTGCGGTACAGGCCCAGTGCCACTGCGGCACTCTCCTCCAGAATGGTATGTTTTTGTAATTTCTTTTGGGGGTTCATTTTGATTAATTGAAAACCAAAACGACGTAGTTCTATGTTCACAGATGTTTGGGACCAATGGGAGTACTTCTAAAACCCCAAACCACCCCAAATTGGCCTATATAAACCCCCATTGCCTTCTCATTTTGGAGGTGTCAAATATAAGCCTTGAAAAGTTTTAGAGAGGAAGTTGTAGAGATAAGGTTAGAATATAGAGAAAAGAAGCCTCCTTCTTCGATTTTCAAACAAGAAAGTGAGTTCTAAACTTTGTTTTTACTTCATTACTCTTATTTACATCACATTCAATACACCCAACCACCATTTTAGTGAGCATTTAAGAGAGAGAAAGCTACTTCCATGTCCAATGTCACCACATATGAGTGAAACACCAAACTACAAGTCCAATACTTCATGAATATCATCTATTGATTGCTATCTATTTGTTTGTTTATATTTGTTCATCTTCTCTTACCTCATTTCTTTTTGTTTTCTTTATTTACTTACTAGTCTATCATCATCTAGATGATGGCATGAAGTTTGAGGTGAGTGAATCCTTATGGATAGTAGCTCTTGACCTCAAAAACTTGTTTGATAGATGATTTCAACTTCAATACATTCTTATGTATTCATGAAGTTGTCTTTAAAATGTAAATAGTACTTTCCAACAATCTTGGAGGTTCTTGATGATGAGTTTGATGTTGACATTTTAAGTGGCTATAATCTTCTTTGAGTATTGAAAATATGTTTTCAAAACCTCTATTTCAAAACCCCCTTCTTAAAATCCTCATTTTGATTTCAAGAGATAAACCTTGTTTTCCCAATATCTTTAAATCAGTGAGTCAAAATAGTGAATGATTTGAGCTCAAAGATTTCTCTAGAACTCAATACTCAATGAATGGATGCAAGACTACTTGGAAAGTCTTCCCAACTCATTAGAGAATACCCATGATTTTTGGTTTGACTTGGAAATACTTGAAAGGGATCTATTTTTGTCCAAACACTCCTTCCAAACATTCTGCCTCTGCTGTCACAGTAGCTAGGTTGACTTTCAACTTGTTTTACAGAAAACTTTTCTAAAACGAGTGGTCCTAACTTATTTTTCCCTTGAACTTCAATGTCTTAGGGAACTCTCTGTATAAAATGGGCCTCTAGATAATTTGTTTTCATTTTCTAATAATTTCTAACATTTCAGTCGACAGTACGGACTCTATTTCTGAATAACCTCTATTGTTTATATGATTTATCTTAATCTGTGATAGTTATTAAAGATTGGCTTTTTGGGTTATGTTCTAGACACAATAAGGAAGATATCCATTAAAAATCATGCATTGAAAACATTCCTATCCCCTCTTTTACATTTTCACAAGATCATGTTACTGTTCTGTCCACTCTTCACAGCAAGCACACTTTTACTTCTTCCCTTTGATTTGATGCTCACATGCACTCTAAATTAGCTCATGTCTTAGGAAGTAGTTCATACTACATTTTTACATATCCCATGATGTTTTCCTTCATTCATTCATACATATTCTAGACTTCCAAGCCACTTTAGAAAGTCCATGAACACAAAGCACACTTCAACCTTGGCACATTCTAGGTACATACATTGCATCCATGCAAAGATTTGGGCCTTTTGTGACTCCTAATCTAAGAAGATTATAAGGAATGAACTTGATCACACGTCCATGATTCCCTTCGATCTAATCATCCTTTCTCATCCGTCCCGGGGATTGAGAGATCTTCTTTTCTCGAAGATTAACATGCATCATTCTAGCTTGCTAAGCATCCTTGTTATCTTTGATTTACTTGTTTCGAGAACAATTCATGTCCCCTTAGACTAAGAAAACTTGATTACTTGATATATGATTAGATAGTTTTTCCTAGGTTTGTTTGTGTGATCTTTGATTTTGCATTGTGTGATTTTTGGCCTAGATCTTATGAATGATATCTTATCTTTAAATCTTCCATTTCAATTTCTTATGTGATGTAATATACTATCATAGTATTAATTGTCGAACCATGCATAGTATAAGATGATTATTTGGATGCTAATTGAGGCCCGTCGAAAGACGGGGCGAGTTGAGGGTGTTTTAGTCGCGACAAAGGCTCCTTCCTCTCTCGTACCAAAACCCTGAGCCAAGCTCTTTGGTTATGAAGGGCTGGTGCCCTTTATCCGTTTGGGTGAGTCAAAATTAGGTTTCTTGGTTCCTTAAAGACCAAGTGGCGACTCTGTATCTGTTTTCAATAGACCCTTTTCTCTCTTTTTCAAATCAATTCATTGTTAATACTGTACCTTCTAAGATATATCAAAAAGAGTAAAAACCTCCGTACTATCTCCCTGACGGTATATTGGAACTCTCGTCAACGGACTCTCTTTGACTAAACCTAGCCTTTGCATATAGATTTATGTAGAACCTTTCATAGCACTATTCATTTATCTTTTCAGATAGGACAATGTGATATAACTGCTGCATGTCGAACTGGTAGGGGAAAGAGATGGGTTAGAGAGAGAAGATCCTCCTCCTTCTCTCTAGCTTCTTCTGTCATCTTTTCTCCCAGATTCAGTTTTCCTTGTTTTGATTAAATATGGGGTCTAATAAGAAGCAAAGAAATCAATCTGCTGGTCATGGAAATGCTGGTTATCCACCATTCAATGACAAGGCTAAGGATATTAACTTAGCAAAGGAGAAATCTCTTGGTTCTGCTACTATTATGTTGAGTGATCATTCTGTTCTTTCTCCTGTACTGGCGAGCAAATACTTACTCAAAGGTGATAGATCTGTTCAACTTAGGGATGGAACTAACCCAGGAGGCACTCATTCTACAGGGGTGGTTCATGTTCTTAATGTAGCTAAGCCTGAGAGTGCTGGCAAAGGTCCTGATAAGAACAACAAGTCTAATCATGTACACTGCTCTGGTAATCCTACTGGGAATATTTCTGATGACCCAAATGTTTCCATTGTTGATCATCTGATTGGGTCAGACATAAATGTTGGCTCTTTAAGTGAAGAAGAACTGAAATCCCAGAGGAATTGGTGGATCCGAGAACCATTGGAGCAGATGAGAGTGGTCAAGTGGATGGAGTCTCCTTCAGATCCCTTCAAGACTCTAAGGAGATTCTCAGAAGGAAAATGAAAGCCTCTATGGAAACTGTGGCCACCAAGCCTGTCTGTATAAGTCCTATGATTGATGCTACACAGATTAATGAGGATCCATTTACTACAATGGATTCAACCCCCCTCAATGCTACTGAGAGTGCTATGAGGGGAATTGAATCTAATGATGTCTTTGATGGCAACAATAGAAAGGTTCTTGTTACCAATGAATTTAATCCAGAGATTGATGAAGATGATGAAGAGTTGTCTATAGATCATCCACTCAAGGTGGGCTATGAAGCTTCAATTAGAATAAATTCTAAGTTAGTGGAAGAGAATACACAACTTCGTGCCCTCCTTGCTGTGAAGAATGAAAATCAGGGTCAGGCCTTTGTTTCCCATCCTGATTACTCTTCTTCAAAGAGGGAGCTTTCCCTTGCTAATAACACCCCTTTACGGGGTAATGGTAGTAGGGGAGGGAGGGGCAATTCTGGAGGAAGTAATAGCTGGAGGGAAACTCAGTTTGAAAGATTTGATATCTGCCCAGGAGCCCATCTCCCTATTTCTGTTAATTCAAAAAACTGTGAGGTTTCTACTGCTCATACTGTTCTTAATGTTTCAGCCCATTCTTTAGAGAATCAAACAATTTTTTCTGAAAATTCTTCTTGTGATCTCTCTAAGTTGTCTAACACTAGGCCCAAGGTGTTTGGCGCGTGTGTGAGCCCCAACGGTCATGGTGCAGCTGACATGCACATGGGTAGTCTTTCTTTATCCGCAAATTCCGGTGATGTGGCCTCTCAATGTCTTGAGGCTCCCACTTCGGTTACACACGTGGTAAGTGGGAGTGAAGCCAACGGGCAGAATTATGCCAACAGTGCTGTACAAAAACCTGGTTTGGACAGTGCAGCGCAAGCTGGATGTGTTGCCCCTACACGCAATATGGTGGGCACAAGCACCAAGGCCGGGTCTTTTGAGGCTGACAAGTACATGGGCGTACCCCACTTTTCCCTATTACCCGGCGCTTTGTCCACTGCATCAAACCTCCAAAATTCAGCAACATGCCACTTGAGCCTTGCCCTTGAGCCCACATACTCCAATGCATCAACAGTGAGTCAAAAGGTTACCTACCCTTTACCCTTAAAATCCGGAGATGTGTCTCCCTTACATTCACCAAATTTTTTTAATTCATCTTCTCCTATAGTTAATGACTCGCATATAGGGGCCCACCAACCAACTTTATCTCTTGTTGAAGTGGATTTGTATTCCACTCACGTGGACAGCTCTACCAATTACAAGAATACTCCCACCTTTGTTCCTACTTCCTCTACAACCAAACTGCATGGTCCCCCACTAGTAAGTTCAGAGAAGCTGCCTACTAGAAATCAGATTGAGCTTAACAACACCAAGACTTGGGCTTCTTTGGTTACTCCCCAGAATTCTCTAGGCTTTAACCTGAATTACATAAAACCTCAGGAAGGAGAAAGAAATCAGCACCTCAGTATCCCAAAGGAGGTTTACATAGAAGGAAGCCATGCTTGGCATAACACATTAGTTGGGTATTTCATTGGGAAGAAAATTCCTTTCTCATTTGTCAAGAATGCTACAGAAAGATTATGGGGAAAAAAGGGTCTGCATGATATGGTAGCCACTGATTCAGGCTTTTTCTTCTTTAAATTCAATAGTGAAGAGGAGTGTTTGGCTATTCTTGAAGGAGGTCCATGGCATGTGAGTGGACATCCAATTATTCTGAGGAAATGGCAGTCTGGCCTTACTCTCTCTAGGGAGGCAATATCCATAACTCCGGTGTGGGTTCATATTTATAATATTCCACTGGAACTGTGGAACCCTTTGGGGGTTAAGCCATATAGCAAGTGCTATAGGGAAACCTCTGCATGTAGCTAAAGTCACTGCTGACGGAAGACGAATCTCATATGCTCGAATATGCATTGAGCTCAATGCCAAACATGAGTTACTTAAAGAGCTTGTAATTGATTTTGAAGACCCTCTTACTGGTGAAATTGAGCCCATTTACCTTCTAATTCAATACCAATGGAATCCTATTCGTTGTGCTAAATGCAAGAAATTTGGCCATGATTGTGCTAAACTACCTAAAGCTCCAATCCAGGCCCAGAAAGCCCCTCCTGTTACTCAAGAAAATACTGCAGATGCATGGCAAACCAAAAATAAGGGCAAGTTCAGTAGAGTTGAAAAAACAGGCACTACATCAAATCCGGCTACTATGCATGAACCTACATTTGGTATTACTAAAGACACTGCCAAAATTGAGATAATTTCAGATATTCACTTGAATTCTTATGCTCCTGTCAGTCCCAAGAGTCTGGCTTTGAAGAGTAATAGGTTCTCCTCCTTGGAAGTAGTCAGTGAGGAAGATGATCCAAGAGTTCTGCCAGCTTATACGATGGAAGGAGCACCTGTTCTAACCAAAGGTCCAAATGTTATATTACCCACTGTAGAGGATTCACAGATTTCTAGTGATAGATCAGCTCCTTTAATTAAGGAGGATGTTCAAGCTGAACTAGCAACTATCAACTCTTGTGAAGATAATAATTCCATGCAGATTGAAGATACTCAAGACCAAGCTTTTAAATTTCAAAATATTAAGATTTTAGTTGTGGAAAAGAAAGAACAAGCTAACATTTCTCTAAACTCTCTAAGCACAAATTTGGTGGAAGAAAAACCATCTCAGCAAACCTCTATTTCTGGGCAGCAGAACTATGCAGATGATAAGGATTGTCAGGAACATGCAATGATAGAGGAAGCCAATGAATCTGCCTCATATCTTTCCTCCTCACAGAAGGATGCTCTCTATCTGGACTCAGGTCAGATCTCTCCTCTTATCTCCCCTGTTAATAAAATTCAGAATGGTATTAGTCCAGGTATAAAGAATATAAAAGGATCCTCCTCAGGAAGGAGGAAAAAACCTCATAAAAGAAATTAATGATTATAAGCTGCTGGAATATAAGGGGTCTCAACCAACCCTCTAAACAATTTGAGGTTGCTAAATTTATTTTTCAAAATAATCTTGATGTTATTGGTATTGTTGAAACCAAAGTTAGACAGTCTAATGAAGATTTGATCAAAAGGAACATTTTTAAAAATTGGAACCTTGTTACCAATAGTGCTACCACATCAGTTGGTAGAATTTGGGTTGGTTGGAATCCTGATAAAGTTAAACTTTCTATCCTTAAAACCAACCCCCAAGTTATTCATACTCTTATTGAAAATGATGACCAAAGCATAGCCTTTGAAGCGTCTTTTATTTATGGAGCAAACACTGGCCCTGAAAGAGTTAATCTTTGGGCTACCTTGAAATCTATTTCTAGATCTAGTTATTCAACCAATCCTAATCACATTGTTTTGGGGGACTTTAATGTTGTTTTGAATACCAATGAGATTTCTGATGCCAATGTTTGCCTGAATTATGAAATTAATGATTTTACTGAATGTGTGAACCACCTCTGTCTGTCTGACCTGCGATATTCTGGGGAGTTTTTCACTTGGTGTAATAGGAGATATGGAAAACCTGACTTTACAGAAAGGAAATTAGACAGAGCATTAGTTAACCAAGCTTGGCTGGATAATTTTCCTGATGCTTTTACTCACTTCCACAAGCCAGGTATCTCTGATCATTCATCTATTATTACTTATGTTGATAGAAAAGCTAGCAAGAAGGGTAGATCCTTTAAATTCTATAACTTTTGGACTCAACTTGATAACTACTCTGATGTGGTTTCCCAAGCTTGGAACTCCAATGTTAGCGGCACTCTCCAGTACCAAATTTGCCATAAACTTAAAATTGTCAAACATGAGTTAAAAAAGTTTAGCAAAAAGTTTTATGGTAAGGAAAAACTTCAAGCTGACAAAGCGAGAGAAGAGTTGGAGAATGTCCAATCTGACCTTCTTCAAAATCCTTATGACACTAATCTTTTAACCAAGCAAAAAGTTTGCATGAAACTTTTCCTTGACTCTATTTGGATTAAAGAAGAGACTCTCAAACAGAAATCTAGAATTCAATGGTTAGAGGGAGGTGATAAAAATTATAGATATTTCTTTAATTATATCAAAGAGAGAAGGAATAGGAATAGAATTTTCAAATTGGAAAAACCTAACGGCCAGTTTACTTGTAATATTGAAGATGCAAAAAATGAAGCTGTTAGATATTTCAAAACTCTCCTGGGTACTTCTGCTACAAATTCTTACCCGGGTATTGATACTTTAAGTCAATTTATCCATAAGAGGATACCTGAGAACCTTGTGATGAGTCTTGATAGTGTTCCCACCTCCGAAGAGATTAAAGACGCTTTTTTCTCATTACATGACAACAAAGCTCCGGGTCCGGATGGTTTTAATGCCTATTTTTTTAAACAGTCTTGGCACATTGTGGGATCTAATGTCATATCTGCTATTACTGAATTTTTCACCACCGGAGAAATGCTTAGAGAGTCTAATGCAACTATTATCGCTTTGATTCCTAAAGTCCCCAATCCTTCTAAGATGGGGGACTTTAGGCCAATATCTTGTTGTAATACAATCTACAAATGCATTTCGAAAATCATTGCTAATAAACTCCAAATGGTTCTTCCCTCTATTATTGATCAAGCTCAATCAGCCTTTGTCAAAGGGAGGAAAATTAGTGATAATGTTTTACTTGCTCAAGATCTTTTAAGAGATTACCATAAAACTGGAGGTAAACCTCGGGCTGCCGCCAAGGTGGATCTTATGAAAGCATATGACCATGTTAATTGGAGTTTCCTTTTTGATCTTCTTAATATTTTAGGTTTTCCTCCTTTATTGAGAAAATGGATCAAAGCTTGTATATCTACACCAAGGTATTCCATTAATTTTAATGGTGAATCAGTGGGATACTTTGATGGAGCAAAAGGTCTTAGGTAGGGTGATCCCATGTCCCCTTACCTTTTTGTAATCATTATGGATGCTTTGAGCCAACTTCTACAATCTAACATCCAGAATAGTTCCTTTTCTTTCCACTGGAAATGCGACAAAATGAAAATCTCACATCTTTGCTTCGCTGATGACTTAATTATTCTTTTAAATGGGGACTTGGAGTCAGCAAAACTTATAAGACATACTTTGAATCAATTTTATGATATTTCTAGCTTGCAAGCTAATAATACTGAAAGCTGTCTTTTCTTATCAGGGGTTGATGATAACTTGGCCACTGATTTGTTAAGTGAACTCCATTTTTCTAAAGGGAGTCTTCCCTTAAAGTATTTAGGTGTTCCTTTGATTACCACTAAATTAAAGAAATGCCATTGTGAAGAGCTTATTTCTAAAATTTGTTCTCGTATTAACTCTTGGAAATCCAAATTTCTTTCCTTTGCTGGAAGGACTCAACTTATCCGTTCTGTGTTATCTGGGATTCAACTTTTTTTGGTCTGGAATGTTTATATTACCTAAAAGTGTGCTTAAACAGGTGGAACAAGGTATGAACAGATTTCTTTGGAGTGGAGGAACTGAAAGAATACATGGTGCTAAAATTGCTTGGGTGAATGTTTGTAAACCCAAAGAAGAGGGAGGCCTCGGTCTAAAGGACATTTTCCTTACGAACACAGTGCTCAATCTGAAACATTTAGGGAGTATTAATCTTGACCCTTCTAATAACTCGTTATGGAAAAAGTGGATCCATATGTACATGCTCAAATCCAAAAGCATTTGGGAGGTGAAAGCCCCTGGACAATGCTCTTGGTATTGGAGAAAGCTATTAAAGCTTAGGAGTATAGCTAGGCCTTTAATCAAACATAAAATCGGTAATGGCTTAAATACTTCACTTTGGTATGATAATTGGCTCCCTTGTGGGCCTTTATTTGAGAAGTATACCTCTCGAATTGCCTATGATGCTGCTATTGCCCCTAATGCTAAAGTGGCAACTATTGTGTCTCAATTGGAATGGAATTGGCCTTCCTCTAATTCCATTGGACTAAATGAAGTTCGAGCCATTTTGTCTAATTTTTATCAGCCTACTACACTTCAAGACAAAATGGTTTGGACTACTTCTCCTAATGGCAAGTATAACTTCTCTCATGTATGGAAACTACCTTAGACCCATTAATTCTGGTGTCCCTTGGCACCCTTTTGTTTGGTACTCTGGGAACTCTCCTAGACATAACTTTATATTATGGCTTGCTATCCAGAGAAGGCTAACAACACAAGATAGAATTTGTAACTATACTCCAGGGCCATTAGCATGTGCTTTATGCCTGAGGCAAATGGACTCTCATGATCACCTTTTCTTTGAGTGTACTTACTCCAATTTCATTTGGCAGGACTTAATGCTGAGATGCAACCTGATTTGGAATGGCACCCCTTGGGATAATACTGTGTCGTGGATGATCCAGCATTGGAAGGGGAGGACTCCTCAGCATATGATACCTAGAATTTGTTTGGGGATTACAATTTATGGCATATGGAAGGAAAGAAACAAAAGAACCTTTCAGAATTCATCCATACCAAAAGAGCACCTTTTGAAGAATTTTGTCTCACAAATCAATGCTCAAATTAGGATCAAATGGAAAACTCACAACCTTCTTCAAGCCTTGCTTAGGAATTGGGAGTAATTGGGAGTTGTTTTGATTTGCTCTCACTGTTTTCTTTGTATTGATTTGGTTTTTTCCTTGGTTTGGTTTTCTTTTTTGTTGTTCCCATTATTTGGCCTTTTGAGGCATTTTTTGTGGTTTGACTTGCCACTTGTCCTTATGCTTTGTGCCTTTTGAATATCCTGGGGTATGCCCCTTGTACATTTGTACATCCCCTTTTTTGGAATCTATTTACCGTTTTTCGAAAAAAAAAAAAGAAGATAAAACTGCTGCATGCCCTGACGGGATTACTTGCGTGGTGTGGACGCTTATGTGGCATGGGGAAGAACCTCCTTCTTATGATTCCCAAGGCAATCACTCACATGTAATCACATTGAGTTGACCTGCCTAGGCACCATGATAAGGATGTCTGCTTCATGCTCACAAAGATATACACCGCAAACCTTATTTGTCGGTCCCAAGACATAGGAGCATGAAAACCTGCTAGACAGTATGATCACCATCATCACATATCAACCAGTTTCTCCCAGAAACTCTGCCCAGATATCCCAGATATAAACATATTAACCAGTTTCTCCCAGAAACTCTGCCCAGATATCCCAGATATAAACAAATCAATCAGTTTCTCCTAGAAACTCTGCCCAGATATCCCAGATATAAACATACCAACCAGTTTCTCCCAGAAACTTTGCCCAGATATCCCAGATATAAACATATCAACCAATTTCTCCCAGAAACTCTGCCCAGATATCCCAGATATAACCGTATCAACCAGTTTCTCTTAGAAACTTTGTTGGATTTTCCCAAAAATACCCAAAGTACCTGTTTTCCCAGAAGCTCTGCCCAAATCTCCCTGATATAACCGTTTCTCCCAGAACTCTGTCCAAATCAACAAAGAAATGCCCGGTCTCTCCTAGAAGCCTTCATAGAACCCTAGAAACCCCTGTGATCATACTGGAAAGTAAGGTTGGCACACTCTATATGGTTAGGACCTTAATTATTTAACTGCTATCTGTTAGAAATAGAAGCATCGTATAGGTTAGGGCTTACATCCACGTGCTTGTCTCATTCGCATACACCATTCCCATCAATCTGCACGCACTGCCTCGATCAGTCTTACACAAGTCAGTCCACGTCTGTTGACATCACTGTCAAAATTTGATCTAGTCTTCTCGAAATCTGTCAGGTCAGTATAGATTCCTAAAGGCAGCAGCTGGGATCCTCATCTTGGGTCAGAAGTTCGGATAATCGTTTGGTCAGAATCATTCCGACAGCTTGCTGCAACATGAATCAAGAAGAGTTAGAAAACAAGGTTATCGAGTTGGGAGCAACCATAAGCCAGCAGTCCGATAGCCTAGCCCAAGTTCTAAAGTTCATGGAAGAGTTGAAGTAGTAGCGGCCGTAACCTCCACCTGGGTTTCCACCACCGGGGTTTGAACTGCCCCCACATGAGAATAACGGGGAGGAAGACTAGTTTCAAGGGGTCCCACTGTTTACATATGAGAAAAAGCTCTAAGAGAAAATGGATAAGGTTGACAAGCTGGAAAGTGTACTGAGAAAAAGTAAGGGGTTGATGATTACATGCTAGACTTGGAAGGCCTTTTTGAGCCTATTAAGCTGAAACTGCCAGAGAACTTCAAGATACCTGCCATCGACCGTTTCGACAGAATTGGAAATCCGAAGAGCCATGTAAAGCTGTGTATGAGCATCTTCCAATCCATGGGCTATATCCACGAGCACATCGCAATACTGTTCCCACAAACTCTCGCGAAGTCTGCACTGTCATGGTTCCTTACCTTGGAAGCTTCCAAAACTCGGGCATGGGAAGACATAGTTAGGGTATTCGTTGATTATTACTCCTACAACCAAGAGCTTGATGCCACTATCAGGGATTTGGAAATTACTCGGCAGAACAACAATGAATCCTTTGCTGCTTTTTGAGCAGATAGAGGAATAAAGTAACCCAAATGACCCATCAACTAGTTGAGAAAGAACAGGTGAGAATGCTAATCCGGAATCTGCAACCGCTCTACCATGAAAAATTATTTTATTAGTCCATCTCCACTTTCGAAGAACTGTTTATAATACTCGCATTTGTGTTATTGCTTTTGCATTACATTGTCATGCATGATAATGTGATGTGGCGTGTCTTTTGACACATATTTGGGTGAGCTTTGACTCACGAGTTAATTTGGGTGTCTGTATTAGAGAACCCTTTGAAACTGTGGTGATTGAGGATTATTCTTACGATGTCTCTCCGAGTATGAGACGGTCACTGTGGACCATTTTAAATGTTTATCTGAAAATAAATATTTACCTGTGTATTTTAATATCTGTATTAATTTCTGTTTTAGAATTTATATCTGTTGCTAGTTTTAGTATCCTGGTGAGAACGAATTAACACGCTATTAATTTGGTAGGCTAATTAGTAACTTCGGAAACGTCATGTAGAAATTCGCGTTTTAGCGACCAAATGAAACTTAGTCGAAAACTTTTATAATTTTGAGGTTTCACTTATAAAGCTGTGAATAAGCTGTGTAGAAAGTTTTAGAGACTGATTAGGAGTTTTGAAAACTCGTGGGGAGGTAGACGTAATTCCCGAGAGTTTTGCCTATATATAGATAGAGATGAGTGAGATATTTTACAAAGCTTACAACCTAAGTTTCCAAAAAGAGGCCAAGGGAGATTTTGTTGCTTCGAGCTTTGCGACGCCAAACGACGACCTTCTGTCAGTTTGTTTTCTCCCAGATTTCATATTCAAGCTCCTCGAGGTAAGAGCTTCATTTTGATATATGTTAGGACTTGTTTGGCCAAGTTTTCTGAAAAGTTGTTTCCTAGAATTTTTCATAAATGTTGATAAATGGAATTTTGATTCATAGGAATTGTACTAGACGGACTTCTGCACGTTCTTTGTACACGGGTTTTCTTTGAATCGAAGTTTAAGAGCATAAATCGGAGGTGAGTGATTCAACTATGTTTTTGGAATGGTTTCTTGACATGTATTCATGTGATGTTTGAATAGTATGTATTAATACTTAGAGATGTCTTGTGTAGTTCATATTGGGCATTTATATTGATAAGTAGGCCCAACAGCACGATGAAATATTTTGATTACCGCGAGCATGGTGATATGTATTTGAGCATGTTAAGTTGCTTATTTGGGTCAGAAGGAGCACGTGGTCACCGTGCCATTTTGTGGAGCCGATATAGGCATTAAGGTCGCACGATTGAAGAGAAGAATCGTGGGTCTTACCCTTTCGCGTGGACTTATTGGCGAGGAGTCGCGGATTGGGAATATGGACGGGCACGTGAGTCTCCGGCGACTAGTATGAATTGTAGAGATGTGAATGCGGACATGTTTATCATTCATGTGCATATGTTGTGTTATTCACTAAGCGTTAGCTTAAACAAATTGAATATGTGTGGTTATTCAAATAACCATTTCAGGTGTAAATGCTGGCAAGGAAACACAGAAGTGAGCACGTGGGTTGGGAGTTCTTTTAGAAGGCAACTTGAACGTTAATCTTGTAGTTTTGGGACAATAGGAATGTTGTAATAAGAATTCTTATGGTTTTTAGTTATGTTTAACTTGGTATGTTAGAAAGAATCTAAAATGTTGTAATAGTTAGTAACATGTTGTAACTGTGCTTCGGTAATATGTTAATACAGTTAAGATTGCTTTGGAGTACTTTTGGAAGTGTGTGTTTGATCCCCGTTGAATTTAAAAAGCTTTTAAACTTGAAAATGCTGCAGAATGTGCTGCTGCCAGGGGATCAGTCGACTGGTTTGTTGAACAGTCGACTGGAGCATCCTTTTTAGCAACTCTCTGCATCGTTTCATGGAGGATCAGTCGACTGGGTCCCCGACACAGTCGACTAGATCATGGTTTTCAAAACTGATATTTTTGGCCAGGCTGGATTTCAGTCGACCGGACTTTACCAGTCGACTGAAATTTTAAAGCCCCAGTCAACTGGATTTAGAAAGCAGTCGACTGGATGGTGTTTTAAAACCCAACTTTCTGCTGGACCAGGATCAGTCGACTGGATCCGAGGATCAGTCGACTGGACCAATGGTTTTCAAAATGACTTGTTTTATTCCGCTGCATGTGTTCTTTAAACTAATTTTTTTGGGAACATTAATGAATTGGTTTAGCCTCGGTGGCGTGCCACGAGCTTTGGTTCCGCTATTGTGGGACCGGGCTGTGACACTGTTTGAAGTTGGGACTCGAATTGAAGACGCCATAAGGGAAGAAAAGATAAAAAAAGAAGAGCCTCCGAGTGAGTCGAAAAAGCCCAACTACTCCCGTAATCCTCCGAATGTCAATGCCCTTAGCAGTCAACCTATGGCTTACCCTCCTAGGCCATACCAATCTCCAAACCAAGCTAATTGCTCTTTCCCTAGGAAGCCTCCTAGCAACTTCGCCAAATTAGAAATCCCCCTCTCCTGAGCCTTAGATCGCCTCCTTAAAAAGGGCCACCTCCAACTACTCCAGCCTCGAAATACCCCGCTCCTGCCAAACTGTGACATGTCCAAAAGATGTACCTACCACCAAGGCCCTGGCCACAACACCATTGATTACATGCGCCTCTGCCATGATATCCAAGACCTCATTGACCAAAATATCATCGGGCCACCTCCAAAGTAGCCCCATGTCACTCAAAATCCTCTACCAAATCACCAAAATATCGGCCTCATTGAGTCCAACCATGTATCTTTTAACCCTGCTACCTATATCTCCCCCGTAGGTCAACCTTTACCCCTCATTGACATCCCAGAATCTGTGGGAATTCATCTGATTGACGGAAGGGATGACGAGTGGCAGCAACAACTGGCTGATGAACAAGACCTATTCTTCTTGGAAGAACATAATTTAGGGGTAGTGGACCTCAAATGGTATGATCCCGACAATGAAAGCGATGCTTCTATCTGGAACGAGCCGGAGAAACCATTTGTGGGAACAAATTGCGACTGGTTCAAAGAAGATGGGACTGTAGAAGGGCCTACTCCTGCCGAGATTGATCATCTGACTAGGTCAGGCTGTCATTATTAGCCTCCGCAACCTACCACCGAGGTTATCGAAAAAAGTCTGGTCAAAGACAAGGGAAAGGGAAAAATAGACGAGATCATCGAAGAAGACAATGAGTTGATAAAGCAGTTGAAGAAAACCCAAACACATCTCTCAATGTGGGACATCATGGTAACATCCTACAAGCATAGGCAGGCTGTGTTGAATGCCTTGGCTGGAATAGAGGTCCCCATCGACGCTGCACTGGAAGACATGCTGGCTTTCTTGGGCGCATTTACCCCTGACCCAATCATTACATTTTCTGATGAAGACCTGCCACCAGAAGGATCTGCACATAACAAAGCTTTGTACATCACTGTTGGATGTAAGGGACATCAGGTGCCATTCTGTCTGGTCGATACAGGCTCTACCTTAAATGTTTGTGCTCTAAGGACTGCCACCGCCTTGGGGGTCAATGTCCTTGACATCACATCATCTGTGAAATCCGTGAGGGCCTACGATAACACCAAGAGAAATGTGATGGGGACTGTTTCTCTCTAAATCCGGGTAGGATCTTTGGTGAGCACTGAAGTCTTTCAAGTCATGGACATACCTGCCTCGTTCAATTTGTTGATCAGAAGGCCATAGCTGCATATCAACAAAGCTGTATCATCCACTGTGCATCAAATGATCAAGTACATTCATGAGAAGGAGGTGAAAATCATCCTTGGCAATAGTTGGGGTAATGAAGCTTTTCCAAACTACGCTCCCATCTTTGAAATCCAAATACCTGAGCTAGAAGGAGAAATTGGGGGATTCTTCATAGAAGAAGTCCACATGATCAATGATGAAGATAGGTTCCCCGAGATCCACTCTGCAGTTGTCAACATCGTCCGTAAAATGAACTATTTCCCTGGAATGGGATTGGACCGACGCCAGTAAGGGATTCGTGAGTTCCCTTAGATCAAAGGGCAACAAGGCACTTTTGGGTTGGGGTACAAGCCCACTTAAGAAGACATCGAGCTACAGAAGCCATGGAAGAAAAGAGTAAGGAGTCTCCCACCATACCGCAAAACCTTGAATGGGCAATTCATCAAAGAAGGGGATGATTTCCCCTACTTTGGGTTCCCAGAACCCTGGATCCATCAGACCACTAGAAAAAGGCACCCAGGGTTTGAATTCTTCGTCGACTGCAAAAGGCCCCCCTATCAAGATCCGTTCTATCCCGAAGAAGTTGAGAAGGCCCCGAAGGGAGATTGGTTGGAGTATCTGGACACTAAAGCCATCGAGAAAATGTGGGAAGAATTCACCGAAGAAAAGAGGGCCGAGAGCCAAGATGATCAGATCAAGCCAACTGAGGAGGGTCTGAGCAACCAGGTTGTAGAGTCATCTGTCTCCCTATCCCCTGTTCCCCTAGAGTCTGTACTTCCAATTATCGAGTCTGTACCAGAGTCGGCTGTTGTAAGCCCACCACTGTCTAATGTAATCACTCTACCTGTCATGAATGAAATGAAAAACGATTATACTTATTCCTCTGTGTCCAATACTGGCAAATGCACAGATCCCTCCGAGGATCTCCTAATTGAACTTAAGCAATTAATTGAAAAACCGCCTGCTTATGAAATAATCGAAGATACTTTATCAATTAACCTAGGTGAAATAGATAATCCACAAATTGTGCAAATTGGCTAAACCCTTAATGAAAAAGAAAAAGAAAAATTGACTCTCTTGCTAAAAGAATTCAAAGATGTTTTTGCTTGCTCTTATGAGGACATGCCTGGGGTCGATCCCGACATCGTTCAACATCGCATTCCTCTCCTTCCCAATTTTAAACCCGTCAAGCAGAAGCTTAGGTGCATGAGGTTAGAATGGGCACTCAAGGTTAAAGAAGAAGTGGAGAAACAATTCAAGGCAGGGTTCATCATTGTCACCGAGTATCCGGAATGGGTTGCCAATATCGTGCCAGTTCCCAAAAAGGATGGAAAAGTTCGTGTGTGCGTCGACTTCCGTGATCTAAACAAAGCCAGTCCCAAGGATGACTTCCCACTTCCCCACATTGATGTTTTAGTAGATAATACCGCAGGGCATGAGTTACTATCATTTATGGATGGTTTCTAAGGGTACAATCAGATCCTAATGGCACCAGAAGATCGGGAAAAGACGACATTCACCACACCTTGGGGAACCTACTGTTATAGAGTAATGCCTTTTGGACTCAAGAATGCTGGAGCAACCTACCAAAGAGCTGCACCACTTTGCTGCATTACATGATTCACAAGGAAGTAGAAGTATACGTAGATGACATGATCGTGATGTCCAAGGACAGAGAAGGACACCTGGTGGCACTGGAAAAGTTTTTTGAAAGGTTGCACAAATACAAGACGAGGTTGAATCCTAAGAAATGCACTTTCGGTGTGACCTCCGGTAAGCTCTTGGGTTTTCTCATCACATAAAGGGGGATAGAGGTGGATCCCTCTAAGATCAAGGCAATCCTAGAAATGACACCACCACGGAATGAAAAGGAAGTGAGAGGGTTTCTCGGAAGAATCCAATTTATCAGCCACTTCATCTCCAAACTCACAACTATATGTGATCCTTTGTTTTGATTGTTGAGAAAAGGAGAAAAGTTCCAATGGGATGACCAATGCCAAGCCGCTTTCGACAAAATAAAAGCCTACCTTCAAAATCCGCCCGTCTTTTCACCACCCACTCCTCATGAGCCCTTATTCCTTTATCTATCTATCCTGAAAATGTCATGGGTTACATGCTAGCCCAAGAAGGAGAAGAAAGCCACTCCGAAAAAGCCATATATTACCTTAGCAAGAGGATGACTGGGTATGAGCTCAACTACTCAACCCTCGAAAAAACATGTTGGGCCTTAGTTTGGTGCACTCGCCGACTGAGGCACTACATGCTGGCCTTCCCGGTTGTGCTCATATCCCGCATGGATCCTCTAAAATACCTCCTCAAAAAACCCGCCCTGACCGGTTGTATATCCTGTTGGTTACTTCTACTATATCAACCCTCGAAAAAACATGTTGGGCCTTAATTCGATATCAAGTACGTTACAAGCAAATCGGTAAAAGGGAGAGCTATAGTTGAGCATCTTGCGGAGCACGCTGTTGACTCTGAAGAAAATGGAGACTTCCCATTTCCGGACGAAAATATCATGGAAATCAAGGAAGAACAGTGGAAGTTGTACTTCGATGGAGCAGCTGTAGACACCCCAATTTTGACCAAAAGTCAAATCTAGGGATTGGTTACCTCTCAAAAGACCGATGATGACAATGGCCGATGACATTCAAAGATTTTTCAGGAAATTCAAAATCTTCAATTGATTCTTCAAGACAAATTTCAAAATTAAAAATAGAAAATATAAAAAGGAGAAAGAAGAGAGAGGATTTGGGTATTCGGGAGAGCCCCGAACATTGAAGAACACATGAAGAAATCAGTCTGAAAATTTGCTCAATATAAAAAGGTTTTGGAAGTATAAAATGAAAATGATAAAAAAGGGGGGGGGGGGAGTTTTAAATAAAGGAAAATTGTCTCTTAAAGTAAAATAATAATCATAATAATAAAAAGCATAGTATATTGAAGAATATACCATGCACATGGGTGCATACCACCTACATGGGTGCATTTTAGCACAAATATATATAAATATATAAAGATAAATCACAAAATTAAGTTTTGATTAATTTTCCTTTCAAAAATTCAAAAAAAGAGCAAATTCAGTTAGCCCCGGCACCCGGAAAACCCGGTGGCACTCACTAAGTGCCGCGCCGGCATTCACGGGTTGCCGCCCAGCATTCAGTGAGTGCCGCCCGGCACTCAGTGAATGCCGCCGGCACTCGTCGAGTGCCGCTGGCTGTAATAGACTGCTTTTCTCACATGTTCTAGAAGAAATCCTTGCACATGGGTCTCCACCCAAATTTACCCATTTATCCTTGAGATGATGGTCTATATAAATAGATCTTCATCTTCATTTTGAGGGGACTTGAGCTTTTGAATCAATATACAAACATATACAAGAGATATACTTGAGTTTAGAGAGAGAATTATATAGAGAATTGAGAAGAAGAGAAGAATTTCTTGAAGAATTTGAAGAGTTTTTGAAGATCTTGGAAGAGCTTCACAAAAAATTGAAGAATTCTTTGAGGTCATAGTGGTAACCTCTTAATCCTTGGTAGAGTTAGGATAATTTAATCACAAGTTCTTAGATCTAGGAACTTTTCACATTTTCAAAACCTCTCTTCTTACCCCATTTCATCACACACCACCAAGAACTTGTGATTGAATTTCATGACATCTCATTAATTTGGATCTAATTAATGCCTTGGGTTTGAGATAAATTAGTTTTGAAGAATTTGTGTTCCTAAATAAAACTTGGATTTCCTTTATTTCTACTTCATTCATAAGGTTCATGAGATCTTCCATATCTCATTGAAACTCTTTGAATTTGATTCCTTAGTTTCCTATGATCTTATGATCCATATGGAGATTAAAATGAATCATGATTTTAATATACACATAGTTGGTGAGATGCTAGTATCAACTCATGACTAGGATCTCTTTACTATGAATCTTATGGAATTTATACTATATTCCATGGAGATTAGAGTAGATTTGCTTTTTTTAGTCTCCAATGACTATCAAATGGTAGGAGAAATGTTTTAGTTTAAGTCCATCTCTATGGCTTGGACTAATCTCTTCCTTGGGTTTTGAGAAGTTCTTCATACTTCATCTAAAACCTACATATATGTGTGTCTTTATTCTCCAATGACCACCAAGTGGTAGGAGTAATGATTTGAACTCAAGTTTTGGTCCATAAGTTTGAGTTCATTGTTTGGGATTTTGTGAAGTCCATTTCATACTTCATTAAAAGTCCATAGGTCTAAAGATGTCCTTAGTCTTCAATGACCATTAAATGGTAGGAGATATGTTTTAGTTTAAGTCCATCTCTATGGCTTAGACTAATCTCTTCCTTGGGTTTTGAGAAGTTCTTCATACTTCATCTAAAACCTACATATATGTGTGTCTTTATCCTCCAATGACCACCAAGTGGTAGGAGTAATGATTTGAACTCAAGTTTTGGTCCATAAGTTTGAGTTCATTGTTTGGGATTTTGTGAAGTCCATTTCATCAAAAATCCATAGATCTAAAGATGTCCTTAGTCTTCAATGACCATTAAATGGTAGAAGAGATGGTTTAGTTTAAGTCCAACTTCATGATTTAATAGTTGGGGTTAACAAATAAAGTTGAACTAGCAAAACGAAAACAGTGATTTCACAAACTGTTTTCGATCAAAGATTTTTAGTTCGAAATCTAACCGTTGAAATCAAGTGAAACCAACGGGAAAGTGTCAAGGACACATTGTTTTACCACTGTAATTTTTGTTTTGGCAAGATTTTATGCTTAGAATGGTTTGATCATGAATTTTGTGAGACAACCATAATCTGTCCAGAGTTTCAGAATAGTTTCAGAACAGTAAAACGTTTTTGTAATTAGTAAATCAGAGCTTTAATAAGGTGTTTGTGACTCCAAATAATTTTTTCTAAGAACCTTAATGTGTTAGGAAGGTTCCCTAAAAAGAATGAAGCAATTCAGATTTGTTTGTTATTTTTAAAAAATCATACAAGATCTCTGGACAGAGAGTTGTAAAATCCTGAGTGAGGTCTAGTATTTTCCGTATTCCCGGAGATCTAACCATTGAAACCTCAATTTGCTTTTTGGGTTAGAAACTAGACTCACAGAGGCATAACATATCCAAAAATCATTAAGATCCAACTTTGGAAGTATTTTATTTCTTTTTTTTAAGATCTGGTTTGCTCTTGTAATTCATAAAAAAAAACTGCTACTGTTTTTGTCTAATCTTATTTATTTCAACTCAAATGATTCCCTAATGTCTTGGGACCCAAATCTTGTTTTGAATAAGGATAATTTAGTTTAAATCCAGAGGCTATGTGATCCAAATTAGTGAATACATTCATATCTCATTCTTGTTCATAACTATTCATTCATTCATATACATTGATGCTTACAATTAGAGTTAGTTCTTGGATAAAGTTGGACTTAGTTGAAAAGTTAGACTTAGTTGAATTTAATTGAACATGACTTATGATTAATTACTCTTTGATATTATATCTTGTCTAAGGCATGTGTACTAACCTTTGTTTTTGTAGCGCATTTGAGGTACAACTTCTCATCCCTTCTCTAGTTTAATTCATTCATTTGATTTTTGAATTGATTTTCGACTCCATGTGCGACACTTTAGACTAGGTCTTGCCTTATGTGTTTATATGTGATAGAGACCTTTTAGGATTTCTATTCTCGCATGCATTGCATGTTTAATATTCGCGGCCGGATCCCGGGTATGTTTTCTAGTTCTCTATTGCATATCATGTTGCTTGCTACTTGAATTACGTGGCTTATGAATGATATTTTGCCGTTAGCAATTTTACACCATTTCCAACATGCTTGTGTTATGTATACCTATATATGTATTAATTGAGGGCATGCTTAGATTATTAATTTGATTAAAAAGGATGTTGAGTAGAGGCCTATCGCGAGATAGGATGAAAGGGGGTGTTTTAGTCCGTCAGGCTCCTTCCCCTTTCATTCCATAATCCCCGGGCCCAGTTTATCTTTGGTTTCGCAAAAGATCGGTTTGTCTTTAAATGGTTTCTTAATTTTTCCATTTAAAAATTAAGTGGCGACTCGTATTTGAATTTGAATATGAAAAATGTTTTAAAAGTGGGTAAGAAAACCTGCGATATCCACAATCTGGCGACTCTGCTGGGGATCAAACCCAGAATCTCTGGTTTCGCAGACCAGAATTTTGATTTTGGGTTCACTCGAGGATTAGACTTGAAAGCATCCTTTTAATCAAATTAATTAATTTTTGTGTGCCCGTTGCATTGCACTTGCATGTCTCGCCAGTTGATTGCACGGAACTATGACCTTGGAGGCTCGGGGCAACCCGGTCGGTCAAGCCATCATGGGGCCGTGTGATCACCCTTGATCTTGTACCATGTTTTGGTATATGAAGCATCCTATCGGGTGTGTGTCAAGGGTCCCTTATTTGACCAAAACCCGGCCTTTGCATGGTAGCTTCCATAGAACCTTTCGATCTTAGGAAATCAATTCTTGATTAGGATTTATGTGCTAGGAAGTTTTGTATGCCCGGAAGGGATTATTTGAGATGATGACGATACTTGCTTGATGAAAGATGTATAATATTTTAATCACCTTTTAGCAATTTCTCCTCATGTTCAGCGACATTTGGAGAACATGCCGAACCTTGATTATAAGATTATACTTCTTATATCATGTTAGCTAAGCATCATTGACCTTGTATGCATCCGAATTCATGAAAAGTGCGATAATTATCCAATCATGTGATCCTTCTACCCAAAGAATTTTAAATACATCTTTAAAAGTAAAAATAGATTTTTGCGATCTTTATTCCAAAGCATTTAACCGCTCTTTCAAAAAAAAACTTTGAAGTTCACTTTTGATTCCAAATCAACCTTTGTTAAGGTATATTTTCACATGATCATCTTCTAAGGAAAAATCCAAAAATTTTGGGAATTGTTTTTTTTTTGAAGAAATGCTCTTCAAATGAATTTCAAAGCAAAACCTCAATCCAGCCATCTTTATTGAGAAATATTTTCACATCCTCATTTAAAAGATTCAAAACCCTTGAGAATTGTTTTTGAAAGATCTCATCATTTAAAGAAATGCTTTTCAAATGAATTTCGGAAAATTTTGAATACCCGACCTGTGAAAAGGTAATGAGGATCACGATGAAAGGAGAAGTTAAGCACACTTGACATAGATGAGGATTTTATGTGCTTATGTGTTTATGTGTTAGGATTAGAATTTTCCTTTTCTTTTGCATAAAGAATAGGCACACATGCACACATGCATTGCATCCGTGTGGCATATGAATCATTCATGAAGACACTTAATGGATATGATGATGAAAGGCAATAAAAATAGTGGTGAAAAGGGAGAAATAATGAAGAGTTGTTAGAATAGAAAAATGATAATTTGGAAAATATGATTGTAGGTAAAAGATAGAAACAGCTACGAGCACAGTCTGGTACAGAGATTCTACTACAAGGTTGGTAAGAAGAGACATGGCACAAGAAGCAAACGCAAGGGAAATAGCTGAATTGAGAGCAGTAATGGAACAACAGGTGGGTCAAATGACTAGAATGATGACTATGATAGAAGCACTAGCACGACATCCACCAATTAATGATCCTCCTCACAGGGATGAAGATTGGTTTGATGAAACAGAAGGGGCTGAAGCGCTAAGAGCAGAAAAGGAGAAACTAGAAAAGGAAAGGGCTGAGAAAGATAAGATGATGACTGAGAAAATGGAGAAGTTGGAAAGGGTAGTCCGTAAGGCCCATGGGGTTGATACCTACTTGTTGGAATTGGAAGGATTATATGAGGGGGCCTGTGAGGTATTACCTACAGGATTTAAAATGCCTGTGTTTGATAAGTTTGACGGAACAGGGAACCCTCGTAGCCACATCAGAATGTGTATAGGGGCATTTCAGTCTAGTGGTTTGAGCACAACCATGATGGCAGTCTTGTTTCAGCAGACGGTAACTGGGGCTGCTTTGTCTTGGTACCTCACTCTGGAGCCGGGGAAAACCAAAAATTGGGAAGAAGTGGTCAAAAAATTCGTAGCCCAATACGAATACAATCAGGAATTGGATGTTACTATCAGGGATTTAGAGACCACCCGACAGGGGAACAAAGAATCTTTTGCTGAATTTTTGAGCCGATGGAGGGGAAAGGCTGCTAAGATGGTACAAAGGCTGACTGAAAAAGAGCAAATTCGAATGCTAATGAAGAACCTCCAACCTCTCTATCAGGAGAAGATGAGGTTCCAATCCCTCAACACCTTTGCCGAAGTGTTTGATGTAGGGACCAGAATCGAAGATGCGATACAGGAAGGGTTAATCAAAAGGGAGGAGCCAGTGAACAGGTACAGACGGCCGAATTATGGAGCAGGAGGAGGACATTCAGAAGGTCATCCAGGACCTATAGATGTGAATGCACTGAGCGAACCTGAGAAAAAGTTCGATATAGCCAGAAGTTACCCAAAGAGGGGAGGGGATAAGCCTTTAAGGAGGTTTTCGGAATTGGGAGTATCATTATCCACGGCCCTTGATCGACTATTGGTAAAAGGACATCTCTGCCTACTAGAGCTGCGACCAAGACTGAATCCACCACCTCCAAATTTCAAATCTGATCTATATTGCAAATTCCATCAGAAACAAGGGCACTCAACTGATCGGTGTTCAAGATTAAGACATGAGATCCAAGATTTGATTGACAAGAAAGTATTATCTGAACCACCCACCAACCCATCAAATGTTACCAGAAATCCGTTACCAGATCATCATGCCGTGCCACCACCCAGAATTTACTACTTGGGGAATGAGGGGAGCTCTTTTGATCCATCAGCATTGATCACTAAGTTGGGAAGTCCGAGAAAAGCTTATCAGATGATGGAGGATTCACAGATCTGCACTCTAAAAGGGCTGGTAGATGAAAGCAAAGGGAATTAAAAGGGGCTGTTGACGTAGATTGGTGGGCACCTGAAGCTGACAATTCACTTTGGTACAAAGGAGACGATGTTCAGGCTCACAATAAAGTTAAGGAGGACCTGTGGTATGAAAGTGAGGAGGAAGGTTTGAAAGTTGCTGAAACACAGGATGGACTTTGGGTCAAAGAAGGAATTAGTCACCTCACACGATCCGGAAGGCATTTTAAACCACACGAACTTGAGGAAGATCACCCGGGGCAGGAAATGAATAAAGGGAAAGAGAAACTGAATGAGGAAGAAGAAGAGGACAGAGTTTTAAGACAGATGAAGAAGACACAGGCAAATATCACTATTTGGGGGTTATTAATCGCTTCCAAGCGTCATAGACAAGCAGTCCTCGATGCTCTCAATCAATTTCAGATGTCTCCATCGATGTTGCTCCGGAAGATCTTGTTGGCATGATCAACAGAAGTCCAACTCTCGCTATTTCTTTCTCTGAAGCTGACTTACCTCCTGGGGGACCTGTTTACAATAAACCGTTGCACGTTACCGTGGAGTGCCTAGGGAACTCTCTACCCGCTTGCCTTGTTGATAACGGGTCTGCATTAAATGTGTGCCCTTTTCGGACAGCTAAAAGGATGGGGCTCGATGAATCCACGTTTATACCATCGGAACAGAAAGTGAGGGCTTATGATAATACTCTACGGGCAGTTATGGGGATCATCTTTCTAAATCTCTCTGTTGGGACCGGTGAAAGGGAAACAGAATTCCAAATCATTGACATTCCTGCATCATTTAACCTGCTTCTGGGAAGGCCGTGACTTGATAGTTTGGGTGCCATTCCATCAACCATCCATCAGAAAGTTAAGTACATCTGGAAAAATAAGGTATGCGATCTTCTGGGGGATAGCTGGATAAATGTATCTGGGGCCTCATCAAGTGCTCCGATTTTAGAAGTACAGATGCAAGAGGGTGAAGCAAGTTTAGGTGGGTTTGAGTTCATTAACGTCATAGAAGAGGGGAAGCCGAAGGAGTTTTTACCACTGTATTTTGATCAATATGCCAGTCCGTTGGTGGCCGGGATCATGAGAAAAATGGGGTTCTTCCCGGGGATGGGTTTAGGTAAGAAACACCAAGGATTGTCAGAATTCCCGAATATCGTTACACAAACCCACACTCACGGGCTAGGGTACTCGCCAAGCAAGGAAGAGTTGAAGAAAAAGAAGAAAGCAACCGATGCACCGCTGGAACCATACTTAAAAACTCTCAATGGGTATTTCGTCAAGCAAGGGGAATAATTTCCGTTTTGCGGTTTTCCAGAGCCGTGGTTGGATAGAGCGGAGAAGCGTATGAAGCCGGGATTCGAGATTTTCTTTGCACATGACTTCTCTGATTATGAAGACCCTTATCTTCAATAGCCTGCAAAATCTGCCATTATTCAGGACTGGGTGTGTACTCTGGATGGCTCGACAATGAAGAAACTGCTAGGAGAAGGGTGCGAGGGGACCAAAAAGGGGAGCTCTGCAGAGATTAAGGATGAAGATGGGAAAAGTCGGAATAAAGAAGAAAGCAAGGGGAATAAAGAAAGGGGGAAGCCAGCGCATGAAGAGAAACCAGAGGAAGTGGAAATAGAAGAGATCACTCAGGAAGAGGAACATGAAGATCACTTCATCGCCGATATAGGAGGGGAAAGCAAGAAAGAGTGGGTCTTTGAGTCTAGTAATAAATATCCCCCTCACCCAGAGTCTGTATTGGCCCAAATGAGGCATCTTTCCATTTCTATATCTGTTGTAATTGCTCCGAAAAAAGTTAATGAGAATGTGACTAATTCTGCTTACTTGACTGTGCATAATAATAACTGTGATGCATGTGATGAATATAATGACATACCTCATGAATTACAAAAATTAATTGAAAAAGAAAATGAACCTGCATGCAAAATCATGGAAAACACTTTGACCATTAATCTGGGAAATGAAGATAATCCACAAAATGTTTCTATTGGCTCCACACTTAATAATGAGGAAAGCAAAGAATTAATCAATCTATTAAAAGAATTCAAAGATGTCTTCGCATGGTCTTATGATGATATGCCAGGAATTGATCCCGAAATTGTCCAACACCATATTCCCCTTTTCCCAAATTCAACACCCGTAAAACAAAAATTGATGCGAATGAGGCCTGAATGGGCGCTTAAAGTAAAAGAGGAAGTTGAAAAGCAACTGAAGGCTGGATTCTTGATTGTCACCGAGTATCCTGAATGGGTTGCTAATATTGTACCGGTTCCTAAAAAGGATGGTCGTGTTAGGGTTTGTGTGGATTTCCGGGATTTGAACAAAGCTAGCCCTAAGGACGATTTCCCTTTACCCCACATCGACGTGTTAGTGGATAATACTGCAGGGCATCAACTTTTATCTTTCATGGATGGATTTTCAGGGTATAACCAGATCTTGATGGCATCAAAGGATAGAGAGAAAACAACTTTTATCACACCTTGGGGGACTTACTGTTATAGGGTTATGCCGTTTGGACTTAAAAATGCAGGTGCGACCTACCAAAGAGCTGCTACTACGTTGCTGCATGATATGATTCATAAAGAAGTAGAAGTATATGTGGATGACATGATAGTAAAGTCTAAGGATAGAGGAGGGCATTTGGAGGCATTGAGAAAATTTTTCGAAAGGCTGAGAAAGTTCAGAATGAGGCTAAACCCGCAAAAATGCGCCTTTGGGGTCACCACTGGGAAACTGCTAGGATTTCTGATCACCCAGAGAGGAATTGAGGTAGATCCCACCAAAATCCAAGCCATAACCGAAATACCTTCACCGAGGAATGAAAAGGAGTTGAGAGGATTCTTAGGAAGAATACAGTTCATCAGTCGCTTCATATCCAAACTCACCATGACCTGTGACCCATTGTTCAAATTATTGAGAAAAGGGGAAAAGTTCGAATGGGATGACCAGTACCAAAAAGCCTTTGAGAAGATCAAAACCTACCTTCAAAACCCACCCGTCCTATCACCTCCTAAGCCTGGGAAACCTTTATTGCTATATCTATCCGTAACCGAGAACTCAATGGGGTGCATGTTGGCTCAAGAAGAGGAAGAGGGGCGTGTGGAAAAAGCCATATACTAACTGAGTAAGAGGATGACCGGATATGAGCTGAACTATTCACCTTTGGAGAAAGCTTGTTGGGCCTTGGTATGGTGTACCCGTCGCCTTAGGCATTACATGTTAGCCTTCCCTGTCACCCTAATATCTCAAATGGACCCACTCAAATATCTCTTTGAAAAGCCCGCCCTAACCAGTAGAATATCCCGATGGACCATGATGTTAGCCGAATTCGATATCAGATATGTCACTTCCAAATCTGTCAAAGGGAGAGCCATCGCAGAGTACTTAGCCGACCTCGCCATAGAATCCGAAGAAAGGGGAGAATTTAAGTTTCCAGATGAAGAAGTAATGGAAGTAAAAGAGGATCTGTGGAAAATGTACTTCGATGGAGCAGCTAATCAAATAGGGTACGGGGTAGGGATCATCCTCATATCACCTAGCGGAGCCCCCACTCCGTTGGTCGTTAAGCTTAAGTATAATTCAACCAATAACACGGCGGAATACGAAGCCTGTATAATTGGGATGGAAGCAGCCTTGGCTTTGAGAGTGGAAAAGATCGATGTGTTCGGGGACTCTAATCTGATAATATCACAAGTGAGGGGTGACTGGAGAATAAAGCATGAGAAATTGAGACCTTACCATGAATATCTAGAGAGCCTGAAAGTGCAATTCAGAAAAATTTCGTTCTACTACCTTCCCCGTGAGGAGAACCAATTGGCAGATTCCCTAGCAACCTTAGCCTCAATGATCCAAATTCCTGTGGGAGTCTCCATGATTCCTTTGTCCATAGAAGAGAGAACCCGACCTTCGTATGAAACAATCACCACCATTGAAGAAGAAGAAGAAGGTTGAGATACCATGGTATATAGATGTTTGGAACTTTATTGAGAAAGGAGAATATCCCGGAGGAGCTTCAGAGAAGGATAAGAAAGCAATTCGTAGATTTTCAGCTCAATTTGTAATCTATGCAGGAAAGTTGTGGAAGAAATCTTACACTGGTTATAATTTAGAATGTCTATATGGAAGGGAAGCAAGGAAAATGATGGAAAAAAATACATGAAGGAGTCTGTGGGTCCCATATGAACGAACACATGTTGGCCAAAAAGATAATTCGACAAACATACTATTGGACGACTTTAGATAAGGATTGCTGTGAGTATGTTAGGAGATGCCATAAATGTCAGGTTCATGCAAATTTAATGCATACCCCACCTTCCCAGCTCTATAGCATGACCACCCCTTGGCCGTTCTCTGTGTGGGGTATTGATATCATCGGGGAAGTAGTTCCGAAAGCTTCAAATGGGCACCGGTACATAATTGTGGCAATAGACTATTTTACCAAATGGGTAGAAGCGGCATCATATGCAACTCTGAAGGCAAAAGATGTGGTGAATTTTATCCAGAAGAACATAATCTGCAGATACGGGGTGCCAAGTGAGCTTATTTCTGACCATGGGAGTCATTTTCAGGGAGAGGTCATTCCATTCTTAGAGAAGTATAGGATTATCCACCACCAGTCCTCACCATACAGACTACAAACAAATAGAGCAGTAGAGGCCGCTAACAAAAATGTAAAGGCAATCCTGGGGAAAATGACGGATACATACAGGGATTGGCATGAAAAACTACCTTTCGCTTTATGGGGATATCGAACTTCCGTGATAACTTCAACCGGAGCTACGCCATATTCCTTGGTCTATGGGATGGAGGCTGTTTTGCCAGTAGAAGTTGAAATACCATCTTTGAGAGTTTTGGCAGAGTGCGAAGTAACCGAACTGGAATGGTTGCGAGGGAGATATGAGGAATTAATGTTATTCGATGAAAAGAGGTTGGCTGCTGTAAGCCATACTCGGGGATATCAGAAAAGGATAGCTCGTGCTTTCAACAAAAAGGTTCGCCCAAGGAAGCTTGCTGAGGGCGACCTAGTCCTCAAAGAACTTAAAGAGCCCGTTTATGACCCACGAGGGAAATTCTAACCTAACTGGGTCAGACCATACATTATCAAGACACTTCTCTCCGGAGGAGCTGCTTATCTCATGGACCTGGATGGGGTTGAGTTTAAACAACCAATCAACCTTGATCGCCTCAAAAAGTATTTTGCTTGAAACCTTGTCTTTCAAAACCTCCAGAGTCGATGAACTACGCTTGACCTGATTCCCGATAGGGGATACGTAGGCAACCCGCTCGGTTCGGTCACCAAATAACGAAAAAAATGTGTGTGTTCTTTCTAGCCTTAGCTGAACTACTGCGGACCTGATACCCATTCGGGGATAAGTAGGCAGGCTGACAAGGCCCTCGGTCCAAATAAAGCCCAAACAAATTTAAATGTCCCGAGTTTCTCTATACCAAACTAGGGGCAAACTTGCGTTTGCCCAAGAACCACATCTAAGTCCCGAAACCAGGGGCAAACTTCGTTTGCTAGAACCGATGAACCCAGATAAAGCCTAAACCCATTTCTGGATCTACTGGCTATCAAAATATGCATCATGTGGAAACAAGCAAGAATTCATTATATAGAGAGATTAAAACTAAGCAAAACTCATGAAAGAGTAATAAAAGCTGAAAGAGACATTGAGAGGAAAACTGTTCATAACCCAAAGAAATTAAAGAAGTGCTAACTTTGATTCAACATGATTAGGGCATTTTCGGAATACAAAAAAAAAAAACAAAAAAGAGAGAGCTTTTAAAAATAAAAAAAAAAAAAGAAAAAGGAAGAGAAAAAAAGAAGAAGAGGAAAATGCATCACAGAAAATGAAACGCAGCAAAAGTTAAGCAGAATTTGTCAAAATTTTAAAGTCTTGTTTTCCCTTTTCATTTTGTCTGTCTATAAGCTATTCCCTGACCAGGGTCTGGATCTCAAGCAAATACTCTGCAGTCGGGACAACTGAAGCTGGAGTCCTTCGAAAGGGAGCCGATACCCTATCATGCCAAGTCTCAGCGAATATCCTCATGGTAGAAGGGCGTAGGGCGGAACTCCTCGAGAAATCGACGGTAATAGCATCAGGGACGTCCTGGAGCAAGCCAAGCTGGTGGACTACCCGGCTGGGGATGTAAAAGGTGGTAACTCGTAGGCCAGGCAACCAAACCCTGGGGCGCCCAGGGAGTCGTACCGCGACGGAGCAATAAGACCACCGGGGGCATATCCAGCAGATGTCCTTATAGCTCAAGCCTCGGAACTAAGCAAGCCAGCTAGTAACCGTACGGGAAAGGTAACATGCACCCATGCGATCATAGGAAAGCGGTCTCCCGAGGGGAGGGCGAGCGAAGAAGCTTAAGCGCTCGAAGAGCCAAACCTGCAAAATGTGAGGTGACCCCGAAAGCAGCATCGACCCCGTGGTATGAGCATGATCCAAGCCCAGCAAGGTCTCCCCCAGAATGAGCATAACGACACTCTGCATCTCTCGGAGGCCACATACGACCGGAATCAGGATGTCAGTGGAAGACTGAAATAAGAAGTGGGAAAGCATCGCCAAGGAAAGGGCACTCCGTCTGATAACCTGATATCTCCCATTGTCAGGATCACCAATGTGTGCATAAGTGGAGGAAAGGCGATCAAAATCAATGTGTCGATCCCGAACAAAAGAACTGGCAGCAACTCGGGAAATACCAAGAAGGGCCGATAAATCCTGGATATATCCCGCCTGAACTTGTGGAATGATCAAGTCGGCATAGGGATCGGTGTGGAGGATGGCACTGAACTCCTCAAAAAGAGGGCAAACCTCCTCGTGACCAAACCGAAAGACGTGCAGAGAAGGGTCCCAACACATGATAGCTGCTCGAAGTAAGCCCTCGTCCAGAGCCATATGGCGAAATGCGAAAAGATCCGTCAGTCTGTGAGACTCAAAGTTGAGTCGGTCGATGCTGGAAAGAGAATCCATCCATGGGTATAGAATGGCAGAACTAATGGGGGCCATGAAGAAAGGAGGAGAATATAGAAGGAAGTTTGAATGCAAAGAGAGCAAAGGGCTCTGGAAATCTCAAATGAACCTAAAATTGGCAAATGGCAGCTTATAAAGAAAAAGGGCTCGGACCGGCACTCGATGTAAAGTGGCGGCATCCACTGAGTGCCGCGCGGCATTCAGTGAGTGCCGGCAAGCCTCACTAAGTGCCGGCCAGGGTTTAAAAGGTTCATGGGTTAGTTTCTAACCTTAATCAGCCCAAACCTGCATAAAATTTGAACAGAATTTCACCAGTCATCATCCCAACATCAATTGTCTTGCACCATTCATCAAATAAAATCAAGAAAAGATGTTCATGTTCTAAATAAGCAAAAGGGATAAGGTTTAAAGCTAAGCCAGGGAAACAATCAAGCATGAATATAAACAAATTCAAAATTGGCACGCAGGCCACCATGCATGAATGCTATCTATCCGTTTAAATAAGTCTATTGAAAAGAAAATTCAGAATTCTTGTCCTCACAGGAACATAATATAATAAAAAGAGATAAGCTATCCTCGTCGGCGACGAGGAATCCTTCTGGGCGCCTGCGGAGCTGTCTGACTTCCCCCAGCTCCACCGTCTCCACCATCTCCACCATCTTCGCCGTCTCCACCACCACCTCCGTCACCACCTTGGCCGCTGCCACCCTCACCTCCTTGATAGCCGCCACCTTGACCTAGTTGGAACTCCTGGATCTGCCTCCTCAGAGCAGCCATCTCAGCTTCCTGCAAGAGAGAATAAAACGAAATAAGTGATGTAAAAGTAAAAAAAAAAAGAGAAAGGAAAGAAGAAGAAGAAGAAGAAAGAGAAAAGGGAAGAGTGTGATACCATAGCCCTGGCCTGAAGATCAGCGTTGGCCCTTGCTCCGTCAGCCTAAAAAAGAGAAAGGGAGAGAGAAAGTTATGCAGTTATTAGCATGAGAAGTGATCATTTGATTTTTTTTGAAAAAAATAAATAATAAGAAAATATTTGAATTTTGAAAAAATATGATCATTCGAATTTCAAGAATAAAAGAGATTTGTTGCCAACAAGAGGGGAATTTACCCTCCATTCACGTCCATGGATCCAATGCTTGACGGTGTGCGCATAGGATAGACCCTCCTCAGCATAATCCCGGGGGACTGTATCGTATTGCAGAGGGATGGTTGGAGCATTTTGAGCATAGGGGGTCAGCTGATACATGGTCTCTTGACCCATGTCGACCATTGGAACATTCCAATTCCACTGCGGAAGGGCTGGGGGTTCGGTGACCCCAGGAACAGGCTGCAAGTAAGAGTTTTGACATGAATAGTTGCATATTTCATAAAAGAATAGAAAACAGAAATAAAGTTTATATGTGAATAAAATTTGCTACCCGGATAACGTCCATGAGAGGAAAGTTGTGCATAAGGGAATTCAGCCTAAAAACTGGATAGCCATCTGGATCGTCCAAATAATTCGCAATGTTCTCCCCACCTAAGGCAGCAATGAGGTCCTCATGATCTAGAGTCTCAGTGCTCCGCATAGTAGTAGGAGGAGCCCTGGGCACGTAAAAGGTAGGGGCAGCAAGTGACTGCCTAGTCACTCTCTCACCAAGATACCACTCCCGACACACTTCGCCCACCATCAGGATTCTCAATCTAGAAAGGGCCACTGCCGCTTGAATCGCTTCTCCCGCCTCTGGGAGAGCCGCCGCCCACGGATTCCATTCCACGTGAACCTCGCGTAGATTGATGAGGAGGTTCCTATAACTGATAAAGTCGTGAGCCCCGACCTTCCGGCCCGTTGCTTCCTTCCTCCATTTCAAGCCTTGAGGCATAATCGCAGCCTCGTTTTCCCGGGTACTAGGAGCCCTCATGCGAAGGTATTCATGAGACCATATTTGCAAGGCAAGGAAAATTGAATTTGGTCAGCAAAATAAAATCAAAAAAGGTGAAGAAAAAGAGTAGAGAGTATATGTCATTAAAATTTTACCTCCCAAGCTCTCCAGTACCCGCTGGTGGAAGGTAAATTTCCCCGAGAAACCTCACTCATATGGTTATAGAGGGTCGTCAACCCTGCCCCTCCCTAATTATATTGAGAGACGCGATCGACGTCCGTGAGGGAAGCCAAATACCCAAGGTGGATCGTATCCCCCTTTGTGCTCATCAGCGAGCAACCCAATACGTATATGATGAAGGCCCTGGCCATTTGCTCGTCGGTGAAGGCCTGGCCCTGGAAAGTATCCAGGAACCATTTTGCAGGTACTATGAACTCTCCTGGATGAGCCCCGAGTAAGTCAATAATTTCTTCATGACGGTTCTGAAGATCGTCATAGCGAGCAATAGGAAGTCCGCTGAATGGAACACCTGTGATCATAGCAAAGTCCAGAGGGGTCATGGTCATCTCCCCAAAAGGCATGTGGAAGGTATTTGTTGTGTCCCACCATCTCTCCGCCAGGGCCTGGATATGGGTCCTGTCATTTGTACTCTTCTCTAGAAGCAACGCGAAGAGCCCGAACCCGGCATTATTGAGCAAAGTTCTGACTGTTGGGTTTGTGCCCTCAAACCATTACTTTATGTATGAGACATTAGCATTATAATATATGGATATCAGCTTTACATTTCATTGTGTATGTTTCTTTCATGAGATGATTGTTTTGTCCTTAAGTATCATAGTAAGCAATTTGTGTGTGTATGAGATACACACAAGTGAGATACGAATTACTATTCTTTGATACTTAGAATATGTCACAGTGGATGATGAGACTGGATACCTCATCAGGTCTACACTGTAGCATAATTAACTACCATTGGATGGAGTGATTAATCTCAATCACTAGAGTGTAGCTCTTAGTTGATATGCTAGTGCTTATAGTGCATTGACGGACCTGAGCTTTCCTATTGACGCTTAAGGCTGTCAACAGTCAATAGGAACTCATAACTTGTATAAGG
Source organism: Hydrangea macrophylla (assembly GCA_033977485.1). Taxonomy (NCBI): domain Eukaryota; kingdom Viridiplantae; phylum Streptophyta; class Magnoliopsida; order Cornales; family Hydrangeaceae; genus Hydrangea; species Hydrangea macrophylla. Next base: position 45,538,427 of record CM066986.1, read on the forward strand.
TACGTGTTCTCAATCTTGAGATGATTATGAACACAGACTATGGATATGGCTGCTTTGACTTACCAATCAGTGAGGTCTATAGAAGATCAACACCTGGGTATCTTGGGTATGTCATGTCCATAGGGTTGTGAACATATATTGTCAAGATAGAATCTACCCTCTGATTCAGAGTAAGCATTCCCTTGAGAATGTCACCAAGTTGATTACTGAGTACTGCAGTCTTGTTGATAAGAGTTATCAACATGTTTGGTAATCATGAGTAGTGAATGGGACTCAAGGAATACAAGAAGTAATCATGATTCAGGTTGACAGTAACAGTTATCCGACTACCTGAATATGATTACGAATGCTGATGGTAGAGGGACATTAGTACACCATACAAGTCTAGTTATCGCTTCGGATATGTTCTTTTGCGTTGGAGTTCAGTTATCGTTTTATAGTGGAATAAACGTTAACTGACCAGTTAGTTAGTTTGCTGATAAAAGAGTTTGGTCATGGTAATTAACAAACTGGTCTGAGCCAACAATAAAGAGCCTAGGAGGTCCCACTCTTAGCTCTACTAGGATGCTTGGAAAGACACTTGAGGAAGCTGTTAAGACAAGTTCGATCGATTGAAGTATGTTCGATCGATTGAAGTCAGCAGGTTCGATCGATCGAGAATGGTTCGATCGATCGAAGGTTCGATCGATCGAAGTCACTTCGATCGATCGAAGTCTAGGTCGGTTCTGGAAATCTATAAATAGGGCAGCTGAGTTCTGGAAGTAAGTGATCGTCGTTTTTATACGCAGAAGCTGCAGAAACTATCATAGTCTTCCCAAAACCTTCCTATCCTCTCTATTAGGGTTCCCACCAACCCTAGTCTTTCCGGCAGGCATCCGCAGGAGTCATAAGGGTGAAGATCATCTAGTGGAGGCTGCTGGAAGTTAAAGTTTCAGAATTGGGTTCAAGACACTAAGGTATAATTCTTGCACCTCCTTGTACGCATCTATGGAATTGATGAGTAGTAGATCCTGGAATACCAAAAGTTATATAACTTAACCTATTTCCGCTGCGCGTTTAAACTCTAACTTTAAACCACTTTTCCTTCAATTGGTATCAGAGCCACGCTCGTTTGGATCTATAGATGCGTTCTTGGAACCCTAATTTTGATTTGCATGTTGATTTTAGAACTGTTTTCGAAACTGCATCGTCACAGATCTATTTCTGCAGTGTTATCGCAGTAGAATACAAAACTGTGATTGCATAGGATGCAAGGTGGGTTCGATCGATCGAACTTGTTTCGATCGATCGAACATTCTGTTCTTAATCGATCGAACAGTCTTCGATCGATCGAACCTTCTGGTATTCAATCGATCGAATGAAGTTCGATCGATCGAGATAGATACTTTGTCAGGTTCTCTGTTTCACAGTTTTAAAGTGTTTTGAAATTAAAAACTTTAATTTTAAAATATTCTGTAAAATTTTCAAATCATTCTGTGAAATAGAATGTTCAAGCGATTGAACAGTGTTCAATCGATCGAAGGTTCGAGCGATCGAACGGTCTTCGATCGATCGAACTGTGACAGAGAAGTAAGATGCTGTTTTTAAGTTCTAATTCAGTGTGTAAAGTGTTTATATACTGTGTGAATCAATTAAGTGTTCCAATAGTTACATATATTTGTTATGTATGTGTGGATGCGTGTACGACTAACCCTTTTGCAGCAAAAAAAGTCGCTATCTCCCATGGCACCAAGTCGTTTAAATAATTATATTTAAATTGTTTGAGATTGGTACATGTTGTAATTTAATAATGGTTTGGTTTTAAGGTGTATGTAAAGGGCGCTGCGGCTTCAATCCTACGAAAAGGAAAGTCGCACCGGTTTCCCTAGCCTTTTATTTCTTTTTTGCTATTTCCTTTTTCTAGATAAATTGTAAACTTCAAAAGAAGCATAGGTCCAATGTAATAGAATTAGAAATTCCATAAAGATGGAGCAAGGAGCCGTTGTCCATAAAGATGGAGCCGGAGGCGACCAAACCAAGAAGGTGGTTCTATGGAAATAGAGCCATGGGAGATAGAGGCATTGTTTGAATGCCTATATTTCATTTTAGTTTTTTGTTTTATGTGCTTGTTTTGTGATTGGCGTATAATACATTGTTGCATGCACTTAAAACAAGTTTTCTAAAACAAAATTCAAAAACCGTTTTCAACACATTAGTAAACATTAGATGTTTATGGGTAGTGTGTGGAAACTTTTTTCAAAAGCAAAATCCTTAATTTACTAAATCTAGTGGGAGAGGGTCTTATCAAATAACACCCACGATCTTCTATTAACGGTTCATTGTAAGATGAGTAGTGTATTCTGTGTCACCTCGCCAGGGGTGATCATTCCATACGGAGGGTACACTGCTCATTGGTTACTAGATGTGAACTTCCTATGGATAGGATCAATCAGACGTGTTAGAGGGTGACCACCACACGGAGGCGCTACTTGAGACGGTTGTGATTGGATCCTAGTTAATGGTACACACTAGCTAAGCTATGGATAAGGGATCCCACACGGGGCATTATTCAGAAACTTAGAGATCAAATAGGTTCGGGAGTCATGGCTATTTTGCAAGAGTTGCATAGCGGATAAGTCATGATAAATCGAAAGATCGAACATTGACCACCACACGGAGGCTTTATCCTTTCGTTTCGATATTCCGGCGAATTTGTTTTTAAATAAGAGTTTTAAGGATTCTTTTATTTCAAACTGTCAATTCTGATATCCATATTTATTTTGTTTGTTTGATTTTCAGTAATCATAATGTCTGGATCTGCATTTAGTCCACTTGCCACCATACTCACTCAAAACAAGTTAACTGGAAATAACTACACTGAATGGAAACGTAACCTTGACATCGTTTTAACTGCGGAGGATCACATATATGTCCTCACCACCCCAAGCCCTGAAGAACCCGCGGCAAATGCTTCGGCAGCTGCCAGACGCGAGTTCGACAAATGAAAGAAGTCGAATGGAATGGTCCGTTGTTACATTCTGGCCTCAATGGCTGGTGTGTTACAACACCAATTCCAATCGAACGATTCTGCCAGTGACATTATCACATCCCTGAAAAAGATGTTTGGGGAGCATGGCAGGCCTGCCAGACAGGTAGCCATGTAGAAGATAATGAGTGCAAAGATGTCGGAAGGTACTCCAGTCAAAGAACATGTTTTAAAAATGATTGGTTATTTAAACGAACTGGAGACCTTGGGAGCCAACATCGATGCACAGACCCAAGTTGATATGATCCTCAACTCGCTGTCGCCATCATTCGCTCAATTCAAACTTAACTATAATATGAATTAAATGGATTTTTCAATGAGCGAATTAATAAGTTCTTTACTGGCAGCAGAAGGGGTGATCAAACCTGGGGGCAGCGTTTTAAACGTTGAGAAAAGCGCTTCTTCTTCCCGATCTACACCGAAAGGTAAGAAAGGAAAGAAGAAGGCTGGCACTGGTGGTTCAAGTGTTGGACCGGTCCCTAAGATTACAAAATCTAAGGGAAAAGGTAAGGGCAAAGGGAAGGTGGGTGGCCAAGGCAAAGGAAAGTGTTTCCAATGCGGTGAGAAGGGCCACTGGAAGAGGAACTGTCCAGAATTCTTAGCTACAAGAGTTCAAGGTATGATTGAATCACATGTGATTGAAGTAAGTTTTATTACGGATACTTCAAACACTTGGTGCATTGATTCTGGTGCGACTAACCATATCTGTAATTCGTTGCAGGGGTTCAGATCAACCAGGAAATGCAGTGATGGGGAGATCGTGCTTACTCTAGGTTCTAGCGCAACCGTATCTGCGGTTGCTATAGGAGTCGTAGTTTTAGAATTTTCAGACAATAAAGTTTTGATTTTATCAGATGTACTTTACGTCCCTTTAATGAGACGTAATTTAATTTCAGTTTCTAATTTAACGAATAATGGTTATTCCTTTCATTTTGGAACTGAAGTTGTTATTAAAAGAAACAGTTCTTTTATATGTTCTGGTGTTAAATCAAATGGTTTGTATGTGATTACTCCCAATATTTCAAAAGATTCTTGTTTGGAACTTAATAACTCAGTGGTAACTTTACCATCTAAAAGAAAGGAACCTTCCACTAATCCAACAAGGCTTTGGCATATGAGGCTTGGCCATATCAATCTGAATAGGATTGGCAGACTAGTCAAAGAAGGGGTCTTAGGCGATTTGGTTCTCGAACCAATGGAAGTCTGCGAGTCTTGTTTGGAGGGTAAGATGACCAAAAGGCCCTTTCCTGCAAAGGGCAATAGGACCAATGCATTGTTGGAATTAGTTCATACTGATGTGTGTGGACCAATAAATATTAGAGCAAGGGGTGGTTATGAGTATTTCATAACATTTACCGATGACCACTCTAGGTATGGATATGTGTACCTAATGCAGCACAAGTCTGAAGCCTTTGAAAAGTTCAAAGAGTTTAGGGCTGAAGTGGAGAAGCAATCGGGCACACATATCAAGGCCATTCGATCTGATCGAGGTGGCGAGTACCTCTCTAATGAGTTCATTGATCACCTCGTACAGAATGGGATTCTGTCACAGTTGACTGCACCTGGTACGCCTCAGCAGAACGGTGTAGTGGAGAGAAGGAATCGGACTCTTTTAGACATGACTAGGTCGATGATGAGTTATTCAGAGTTGCCATTATTCCTTTGGGGTTATGCTTTGGAACCGCTGCATACATACTAAATCTAGTACCAAGCAAATCTGTTCCCAGGACACCACGAGAGATGTGGATTGGGCGCAAGCCTTCTTTGCAACATCTCCGGATATGGGGGTGTCCGGCACATGTGCTCAAAGGAAAGATGAGCAAGTTGGATTCTAGATCGGAAGTATGTTACTTTGTAGGGTATCCAAAGGGTACTTATGGATGGTATTTTTATGATCCAAGAGAACAGAAAGTGTTTGTTAGTACAAATGCTGTTTTCTTGGAGGATGATTATATCATGAACCATAAACCTAAGGGAAGGATAGATCTTAGAGAGATAGAAGGAGAGCCCTCAGTCCAACCCGCAGTTGATAACGATGAAAATCAAGAAAATACCACTTCTTCACCCATTTCCGCACCGGTACCTCATCGTAGTGGGAGGATTATCAGCCAGCCTGATAGATACATGTTCTTAGGAGAAGTTTTTGAAGCTGTCTCCATAGAATCTGAATCTGATCCTACCACTTACGAAGAGGCAATGGCTGATGTTGATTCAGCTCATTGGATTAAAGCTATGAAGGATGAATTGGAATCTATGGATTCCAATCAGGTCTGGGATCTTGTAGAACTTCCAGCCAATATTAAACCCATTGGCTGCAAGTGGGTCTATAAGAGGAAAAGAGGATCTGATGGAAATGTTGAGACCTTTAAGGCAAGGCTTGTGGCGAAAGGCTACACTCAGAGGGAGGGCATTGACTATGAGGAAACCTTCTCGCCGGTAGCCATGCTCAAGTCCATCAGAATACTCTTATCCATTGCTGCATGCCTAGATTATGAAATCTGGCAGATGGACGTCAAGACTGCATTCTTGAATGGCAATCTTGAGGAGAACATCTATATGCAATAACCAGAAGGGTTCATAGCTGGTCGGAAAGGTAACTTGGTATGCAAGTTGTAAAAGTCCATTTATGGGCTTAAGCAGGCATCCAGAAGTTGGAACATCCGATTTGGCCAAGTGGTCAAGTCGTTTGGTTTCATACAGAATCTGGATGAGCCTTGTGTATACAAGAAATGTGAAGGGAAAGTAGTGGCTTTTCTTGTGCTTTACGTTGACGACATTCTACTCATTGGGAATGATGTAGCGGCGCTGTCAACGGTCAAGGTTTGGCTAGCTAGTACTTTCGATATGAAGGATCTAGGAGAGGCGAGCTATATTCTTGGGATAAAGCTCTTTCGGGATCGCAAGCGAAAGATAATGGGATTATCTCAAGCTGGTTATATCGAGAAAGTGCTAACTAGGTTTTCAATGGATAATTCGAAGAAAGGTTTGTTACCTTTCAGGCATGGTTTAGCGTTCTCCAAGGACCAGTGTCCAAAGACACAAGAGGAGAGGAATCGCATGGCAGGAATTCCCTATGCCTCGGCAGTGGGAAGTCTCATGTATGCGATGTTATGCACTAGACCAGATATCTGCTTTGCCGTTGGCATGGTTAGCAGGTATCAATCGAATCCTGGTCCAGAGCACTGGACAGCCGTTAAGCACATTCTTAAGTACTTGAGAAGAACTAAAGATTACATGCTTATGTACGGCGGTAGTGAGTTAATTCCAGTAGGATACACTGACTCGGACTTTATGTCAGATAAAGATTCGCGAAAGTCGACATCCGGACATCTCTTTACCTTGGGAGGTGGTGCTGTTAGTTGGAGGAGCATTAAGTAGAAATGCATTGCAGACTCAACTACAGAAGCTGAGTATGTGGCTGCTTGTGAAGCCGTAAAGGAAGCTGTTTGGCTCAAGAAGTTCCTCATGGAACTCGAGGTGGTACCAGCGTCGCTGTCGCCTATTACGCTTTATTGTAATAATAATGGGGCAGTGGCTCAGTCCAAGGAGCCAAGGAACCACGGAAAGGGAAAGCACGTAGAGCGGAAATATCATCTTATCCGAGATATTGTTCAACGTGGAGATGTGCCTGTCACCAAGATTGCCACCGCTGACAATCTTGCTGATCCGTTTACAAAGGCCTTACCACAGAAGGTCTTTGATCGTCATCTAGATAGTCTAGGTCTTAGATGTAGTTCTGAATGGTTGTGAGTGCAAGTGGGAGTTTGTTGGGTTTGTGCCCTCAAACCATTACTTTATGTATGAGACATTAGCATTATAATATATGGATATCAGCTTTACATTTCATTGTGTATGTTTCTTTCATGAGATGATTGTTTTGTCCTTAAGTATCATAGTAAGCAATTCGTGTGTGTATGAGATACACACAAGTGAGATACGAATTACTATTCTTTGATACTTAGAATATGTCACAGTGGATGATGAGACTGGATACCTCATCAGGTCTACACTGTAACATAATTAACTACCATTGGATGGAGTGATTAAGCTCAATCACTAGAGTGTAGCTCTTAGTTGATATGCTAGTGCTTATAGTGCATTGACGGACCTGAGCTTTCCTATTGACGCTTAAGGCTATCAACAGTCAATAGGAACTCATAACTTGTATAAGGTACGTGTTCTCAATCTTGAGATGATTATGAACACAGACTATGGATATGGCTGCTTTGACTTACCAATCAGTGAGGTCTATAGAAGATCAACACCTGGGTATCTTGGGTATGTCATGTCCATAGGGTTGTGAACATATATTGTCAAGATAGAATCTACCTTCTGATTCAGAGTAAGCATTCCCTTGAGAATGTCACCAAGTTGATTACTGAGTCTTGTTGATAAGAGTTATCAACATGTTTGGTAATCATGAGTAGTGAATGAGACTCAAGGAATACAAGAAGTAATCATGATTCAGGTTGACAGTAACAGTTATCCGACTACCTGTCTATGATTACGAAAAAAAACGGTAGAGGGACATTAGTACACCATACAAGTCTAGTTATCGCTTCGGATATGTTCTTTTGCGTTGGAGTTCAGTTATCGTTTTATAGTGGAATAAACGTTAACTGACCAGTTAGTTAGTTTGCTAATCAAAGAGTTTGGTCATGGTAATTAACAAACTGGTCTGAGCCAACAATAAAGAGCCTAGGAGGTCCCACTCTTAGCTCCGCTAGGATGCTTGGAAAGACACTTGAGGAAGCTGTTAAGACAAGTTCGATCGATTGAAGTATGTTCGATCGATTGAAGTCAGCAGGTTCGATCGATCGAGAATGGTTCGATCGATCGAAGTCACTTCGATCGATCGAAGTCTAGGTCGGTTCTGGAAATCTATAAATAGGGCAGCTGCGTTCTGGAAGTAAGTGATCGTCGTTTTATACGCAGAAGCTGCAGAAACTATCATAGTCTTCCCAAAACCTTCCTATCCTCTCTATTACGGTTCCCACGAACCCTAGTCTTTCCGGCAGGCATCCGCAGGAGTCATAAGGGTGAAGATCATCTAGTGGAGGCTGCTGGAAGTTAAAGTTTCAGAATTGGGTTCAAGACACGAAGGTATAATTCTTGCACCCCTTGTACGCATCTATGGAATTGACGAGTAGTAGATCCTGGAATACCAAAACTTTTATAACTTAACCTATTTCCGCTGCGCGTTTAAACTCTAACTTTAAACCACTTTTTCCTTCAAAAAGGACCCTATAGCAATACGCTCTAGGTCGGCTCCACCAACATGGTCAAGCTCTTCTCCCAACAGTCTTGATGAAGGCTGGCTGGGTGGAAGGCAATCATCCTGGGGAGTTAACATAAAAGGACCCTAAAGCAATACGCTTTAGGTCGGCTTTTCCAATATGGTTAAATTCTTCTACCCACAACCTTGACGAAGGTTCAAGGGCAGAAGATAACCATCCTAGAGGCTAACTCGAGCAAAAAGACTCTGAAGTAGGCCGAGTCTCAACTCTCGGTCACTTCCCGAGCATTCAAAGACTCTGAATTAGGCCGGGTCTCAACTCCCTTCAGTTCTTGAGCACCTAAAGGTCCCGAGCTAGGCCGGGTCTCAACTCTTAGCCAGTTCTTGAGGACTCAAAAGACTCAGAAGCTCCAAGGCAGCTTTCCCGAGCACTCAGACAGTGGCAAGTGGCATCAAATAGATTTCTAAATTTGCCCCAATATAGCATCCAGCCAACCTTGGAAATGGGGGGCAACTGATATACCCAAAATCAGCCCGTGCCCAAGCGGTTCTATTTTGCAACTACTGACAAGCATCATCCCGAGTGGTTTGGTCCACCTGGTGCCTCCCGAACGGTTCATCCACGACCCGACCAATAGGTCGGAAAAACTGCATGGGCACATCCCACCACGGGAACAGCTCATCTTGGCCCACAGACACATTACAGGCAGTTTCCTACTCAAGCTAGAAGACTAATGGAAAGTGCAAACTATTTCCTAATCCGATTAGGAAACCCCTACAATTAATGCCAATCTATATCAATTGGATTATATTTCCTTATCTATGTAGGAGTAGGTCTCTTGCATCTATAAAAGAGACCTCTCACCCCTAATTGAGGGGGCTGACTTTTCAGTCTACATAGCACCTCTATAGCATTCATCTACATGCCCGGTTGGCCTACGGTAGCTCCAGACTTGTTGGTTCACCATAGGCCCCTAGCTCTTTTACAGTATAGTGAACGTGCTCAGACACACACGTGGATGTAGGTACCTTCATTAACAGGGCCGAACCATATACAAAAAACCAGTCTCTCACTCTCTCTCTCTCTCCTTAAACTGCTCAACTTTACTCTTACCAATTTTTGGCATCATCATTGTATAAATGGAATGTATGTTTTACTAGTTCTTAAAATGGTTATCAAATCTTTTGAAATGGTTTGGCTTGAAATGAGTTGGTTTGAAATGGTTTGGTTTGGTTTGGTTTCTTTTGGTAAAATAATTATTGATTTATTAGCGGCATTTGTTGCGAAAGCGCCGGGAATTAACGATGTTTATTATGGAAGCGCTGGTAATTAACGGCATTTACGAAAAACACTGGCAATTGTGAATACGGTCTTTTGGAAGTTGGGTTCTGCCCAGACCCCATTCGACTGGTCGAACGGGGTAGTTCGACTGGTCGAAATACCCCATGCAAGAAACTTTGAACTCTTTCTTCCAATGTTCAGAACAACTTCTAATTAGGTATAGGGGTACCTTTTGGGACCCCTTTGACCTACGAAACTGTTACGTTTGAAAATGAAACTCGGTAAGGAGTGTTTGGGTATGTATTTAATATAACCTTTGTAAAACTATTTAAAAGTTGGTTACCTTGGAGCAAAACTTTTATTAAGGTCATTTTGGGAACTTTAATCATTGTTGGTAAGCCTTAATGGCATACCACATGACCTGGGACCACCTTGTTGGTTTCGGGGTGTGACATGTAGTGGTATCAGAGCAAAATGTTATAGACCTTAAACTATGGGTTTAGTTTTAGAGTCTTGGGGACAAGAGATGATGTCGTGAGTTTGGACATTGAATAATGTGTGCGGAAATTGGATTATAGCATTACATATGCATATAAATAATGGCTGTATGCGTCGTATCTTATATACATACTATAGAATATATATCAAGACATGCATGATATCATTATGTTGATGGTTATCATGAATTAGTTGTGGAAAGTATGGATAAAAATAATGACAATGCATTAAATTCACGAATGGAGAATAGAGGCCGCTATTGAGGGGTTTATTAGAGCAGTGGATGACAGAGTGCCACCAAGGGGAATGGAGCCAGAAAATCTAAATTTACTACCAAGGGGTGGCAAATAATTGCTGAAAAGTTTGCAAAGAAGAACCGACAATATTAACTAGGGGATCAGATCCTGATGTTGCAGATTTTTAGAAAATGGATATGGAATGCATATTCCGTGAACTGACATGCACCGATAGAGTGAAAATAGATAATGCCACTGATACGTTGAAAGAGGGAGCTCAGAATAGGTGGGTTGGTATCCTCGCAAGTAGAGCACCGACTACTTGGGCAGGTTTTATAGAGGAATTTGATAAGTGGTACTTTCTGAATTTGGTAGAGACCCAAAAGAAATGAGAGTTCATGAACCTACAATAATGGGAAATGACGGTGAATGAGTACGCGACTGCATTTAATGGGTTAGCCCGATTTGCACCTGGTATAGTTTTGGAAGAGGTGGATAGAGCCAGGCAGTTCGAAGAAGGTCTAAGGGAAAATATCCATAGTTGTGTGGATGCATTTCATCTTCCAACATTTGCTGAAGTTCTCGATGTGGCCTTAATCGCAGAAAGAGATATTAGGAACTATAAGCTTAGTCAATAAAGGAAGAGGAAAAATGAGAATCAAGGGAAGAACCAGAGTAACTTTAAGAAATCCTATTCAAGGGCATTTGGGGTTGGTTCAGGAAATCAAGGGGAAAGTTCATTCTCAGGAGGAGATAAACTGCTGTGTACTATTTGCAACTGTTGACATTGGGGTGTTTGTTATATGGCAAATACAATTTGTCACATTTGTAATAAATCAAGACATGTTGCCAAGAATTGTATGCAGACAAGAACCTAAAGTGTGAACGTGGATATAAGGGGTAAATGTTATGAATGTGGTATACTGGGTCATCGGGAGAGGGATTGCTTGAACAAGCGACAATGTGGGATAGGTTTTGTGGAATCTAGTGGAGAGAGAACAGTGCAACAACCGGACAAAAGAAAGAAGGAACAAAGGGAGGGGCGTGCATTTAACCTTTTGCCAAGAGAGATGGCCATCGTGAACTCTGTGGTGTCAGCTACACTACTTATTTGCTTACACCCTGTACGTGTACTTATGGATTTAGGATCCACACACTCATTTGTGTCATGTGAATTTGCTAAATGCTTGGATGTGATGTCAGAATCTTTGGGATTTGATTTATCCATTTCAATTCCATTAGGAAATCCTAGAATAAGTTCATTGGTATACAAAGCATGTGACATTAAGGTAAATAAAAAGACCTTAGTTGTTCATTTGGTACCATTAGTTATTCATCACTTTGATGTAATTTTGGAATGGATTGGCTATCGGCGAATTGTGCTTCAATTGATTGTGTAAGGAAAAGAGTTGTATTTCAAATACTAGATCAGGAAGAGTTTTATTTCCATAGGGTAGGGATCACATCACCACCGTATATTGTGTCAGCTGTATGAGCTTGTCGACTAGTGAGGAAGGGTTGTCAAAGATACTTATGTAGTATTCTTGATACAAGAGTCGCCAGAATATGGATTGAAAAATTTCAATAGTGAGGGAGTTTCCTAATGTGTTTCCTGAGGAATTACCTAACACTCTAATTGAGAGTGAGATTGAATTTACCATTGATACGATACCTGAAGCACAACCAATATCGAAGGCACCATATCGAATGGTACCAGTCAAATTGAAAGAATTGAAAATCCAACTACATGAGCTATTTGATAAAGGGTTTATACAACCAAGTATCTCACTATGGGGAGCACTGGTATTGTTTGTTAAGAAGAAAGATATGATAATGCGAATGTGCATAGATTATAGAGAGTTGAACATGTTGACGATCAAGAACAAATATCCACTACCACGAATTGATGATTGTTTGATTAATTACAAGGGGCATAGATATTTTCAAAGATAGACTTGAGATCGGGTTATCACTAATTGAAAGTCAAGGTGGAGGATGTTGAAAAGACAGCATTTTGGACTCGATATGGCCATTATGAGTTTTTGGTCATGCCATTTAAAGTAACAAATGCACAAGCGGTATTTATGGATTTGATGAACAGGGTATTCATGGAATATCTGGATGAGTTTGTGATTATGTTCATAGATGATATCTTGGTGTATTCTAAAGGTGTTGAAGAACATGAAATGCATTTACGATTGATGTTACAATGACTACGAGAGAGAAAATATTTGGGAAATTGTGAGTTTTGGTTGACTGAGATAGCTTTCTTAGGGTATGTAATTTCTAAAGATGGAGTTTTAGTGGACCCACAAAAGATTGAGGCTATAGCTAATTGGTTAAAACCAACAAATGTGTCAGAAATTCAAAGTTTCTTGGGATTGGCAGGTTATTATAGAAGGTTTGTAGAGAATTTTTCTAGGATAGCAATGCCAATGACTTAGCTAATGACTCAGAATGTGACAAGTGTTTCGAAGAGCTGAAGACTCGACTTATGATCTTAACAATTCCATGTGGTACGGAGGGGTTTGTAATCTACAATGATGCTTTAGAGAGAGAACTGGGATGTGTTCTGATGCAGAATGGCAAGGTGATTGCTTATGGTCATGTCAGTTAAAGGTACATGAAGTGAATTATCCAACTCATGATCTTGAGTTAGCGGTAGTGATCTTTGCATTAAAAATTTGGAGGCACTATCTTTATGGGGAAAAGTGTGATATCTGTACAGATCACAAGAGCCTGAAGTACCTATTTACTAAAAAAGAACTGAATGAGGCAGAGGCGATGGTTTGAATTGATGAAAGATTACGACTTGTCGATTCACTACCATCCTGGGAAAGCAAATGTAGTTGCTGATGCATTAAGCAGGAAGTCCACTAATAATTTGGCCTATGATTTAACTTCACAGAAATAGCTTGGTGAATTTGAAAGGTTAGAGCTTGAGGTGATTTCAATAACTGAGGGAGGTTTGCTAGTAGCTATTGTAGCACAACTGACATTGATAGATGAGATAAAGATGAAACAACTTCAAGACCCAATTTTGAAGAAGATCTATGATGAAATATCACTAGATAAACAACCAGAGTTTACCTTTGTAGACGATATTCTGAAATTCAGGAATCGAGTATGTGTACCTAGTGTGGATGGGATTAAAGAGTTAATACTAGAAGAATCTCATAACACCAAATATATAGTTCATATGGGTAGTACCAAGATTTACTGAGATTTGCGAGTGGTGTATTGGTGGTTTGGAATGAAAAGAGAGGTACCTGAGCATGTGACCAAATGCTTGATTTGTCAGCAAGTCAAAGTGGAACATCAAAGGCCTGTAGGGTTATTGTAACCTTTGATGTACCAGAATGGAAATAGGAAAAAGATTATAATGGATTTTGTATCGGGTTTTCCAAGGTCTACAAGATTGAACAATAGTGTTTGGGTAATTGTAGATCGATTGACTAAGTCAACACATTTCTTGGCGATTAAGATAAAAGAACCAATAAAACTCGCAAAGTTGTCGTTAAAGAGATTGTGAGACTACATGGAGTGCCAGTGTCTATAGTTTCAGATAGGGATAGTAGTTTCTTATCTAGATTCTAGAGAGGACTACAAGCAGCTATGGGTACAAAGTTAAACTTTAGTACAACTTTTCACCCATAGACGGATGGACAGTCCGAGCGTGTGATTCAGATACTGGAAGACATGCTTCTACTATGTGTTTTTGATTTTAAGGGTGACTAGAAAAGATATATACCATTGATTGAATTTGTTTACAATGACAGTTTTCAGCCTAGTATTGGGATTACACTGTATGAAGCACTATATGGGCGTAAGTGTCGATCACCAATTTGTTGGACTAAGGCAGGGGAACGATGACTAGAAGGACTTGAGATGGTTCCATTGGCAATGGATAAAGTAAAGATAATACAACAATGGTTGAAAATGGCTTAGAGTCGTTACAAAAGCTACGCGGATATGGGGTGAAGGCCACTAGAATTTGAAGTAGGTGACCTTGTGTTCTTGAAGGTTTCACCTTTAAAGGGGATTACGAGGTTTGGAAAGCGAGGGAAGTTGAATCCTAAATACGTTGGACCATTTGAGATTGTTGGAAAAGTGGGACCAGTAGCTTATAGGCTAGAGTTACCATAAGACTTGGCTAATGTACATTATGTATTTCATGTATCGATGTTGAGAAAGGTTATATCTGACTCAAGTCATGTGATTACTCCAGATCCATTAGAAGTTAGAGAAGACTTGACGTATGTTTAATGTTCGGTGAGAATCCTAGATAGAAAGGAATAAGGTCTTACAAAACAAGACGGTTCCATTGGTAATGGTCTAGTGGTGAAATCACTCAGTGGAAGAAGTCACATGGGAAAGAGAGGATAAGATGCAGGCAAAGTATCTATTTTTATTTGAGGCATGAGGTACTGAAAGTTTGGGAACAAAATTCTTTAAGGGGGAGAGGATGTCATACCCGCTCCCACGGTATTTAATTATATTATTTTTAGCATGCATGGTATGCTCACTATTATGTTATTTAACACGTGTGAAGTGAGTGATGAGTCACTAGTTCTTTGAGGTGTCTTTTGAGAACCCAATATTTGGCTTTGAAAGCAGTCCAGAAGTTGGACGTGTAAGAATTTCCTACGGTTCGGAAAATGAGTAATAACTCATAATTATGAGCTTAAATGTTTATTTAGGCATATGTGAATATAGCTGATTATTATATTATTGATAGCGACTCAGTGGGGTCATTAGATACCTGGTGAGGACGAAATTGAACACATTGCATAATTAGTAGGCTAATTAGTAACTTGATGAAATTTGTATGTGGGACCATGTGTGGGACCCACACGGAACTTAGATGAATACTCAAATACTTTTGGGTAGTTAACTAGTTAGTTTAATAAATAGTGAGGGTGTAATTAAAATGAATCAAAACTAGTGGGGGTTTTACTAGAAATACCCATAAAATTTAGATATTTATATGAGGATGGAGAGAAAGTCTTCTTTCTCATTACTTAAAAATCCTTAGAGACAAGAGAAGAGAAGGAGAGAAGGAGAAGAGCTTTGGGTGTTCTTGAGCATTTCTCGACGATTCAAGTATCAAACGACCTTCAATCTTAGATACCAGACCAGTTTT
Organism: Hydrangea macrophylla; assembly: GCA_033977485.1. Lineage (NCBI taxonomy): Eukaryota > Viridiplantae > Streptophyta > Magnoliopsida > Cornales > Hydrangeaceae > Hydrangea > Hydrangea macrophylla. Next base: position 45,553,847 of record CM066986.1, read on the forward strand.
AGACTCGTGGAGGTAAAGCCTACATATATCTATTTTTTATTTTGAGTTTAATCGATAGGTTTTTGGCAGGCCCATAACCAAAATTGGCCGATTTTGTGTAGGAATCGAACATGCTGTACAAGTGAACTTCTATTTCACGTTCTTAAGGAAATAGGTTGAGGTGAGTGATATAAATCTTGATTTTTGGACGGTTCTATGGTTTAATGCATTTAATATGCTAGGGACTTTGTATAGATACCATGTGTAGTTCATATTGGGCAAAATTCATGTGTAAAGTAGGCCCAAGGTATGTTGAAATGAAAAGCATGGTGATATGTGTTAAATGAGCATGTTTATGTGCCTATATGGGTTAAAGGGGGATTTGTGCTAATTCAGTATGAGATGTCGTCTCGAGTGGGGAGGATTAGTAGTGACGATGGTCAATTACCAAGAAAGGCATTAACGCGACAAGTCGAAGGGGCATGGTCGTGATTGAGTCTTAAGACTTTGGATCGGTGAATGTGCACTTATTCCCTAGAGACCAAATAGTTATATGTTATGATGGATTGGAACATAATTGTCATCCGTATGCTTGATTTATATTATTCACTAAGCGTTAGCTTAAACAAATCCAAATACCTGTGGTTACATATGTAGCACCTGCAATTTCCAGGAGTTGCATGTAGGAACTTCCTAGCCTTAATCTTGATTAATGATGACACCTTAGGAATAACTTAGTTATAGGAATCTCGATAGGATAATCTTAGCTAGGATCATATCCTTTGGACTGCTGTCCCAATGACTGCATCGCTATATTTTAGTAATATTTTAATCACCATAGTCGTAATCCCGACTCTTAATTCTAGTTTAGAATTCATAAACAGATTCCTATACTTCGACCCTTACACCGCCTTGTACTTGTACATATTTTTAGTCTCACAACCACTTTGCAGAATGGCACGTACATCGAGATGTGGGCCCCACATGGCTGTAGGGAAAAACAGGTTTAAAATTTATTTAAACACGCAGCGGAAAAACAAAGTTCAAAACTTTTATTGGTAGCCCGGATCTACTACTTGTTAACTCTATAGATGCGTAGAATAAGAGGGAGAGAATGCGATACCTTACGGTCTTGAACCCAATTCTTAATATGGCTTCCTTTAGAAATACCAGCAGCAACCTCTAGGTGATCTTCACTCTTATGTCTCCTCGAACGCTTCTCGGAGAGGCTAGAGATGGTGGGATCTCTAATGGAGAGGATAAAGAAGGTTTGGGAACCCTAAAACAGTTTCAGCAGCTTAGGGACGTTAAAAACGACGAACTCTTTTCCCTGGACGCAGCTGACCTATTTATAGATTCCCAGAACCGACCTTACTTTCAATCGATCGAAGTGAGTTCGATCGATCGAACGAAAATCGATCGATCGAAACAACTTCGATCGATCGAATCAGTATTGACAGCATCCTCATTTGCCCTTCCAAGCATTCTGGCGGAGCTAAGAGTGGGACCTCCTAGGTTCTTAATTACTGGCTCCGATCAATTATTATTCCATCTAGTCAATACTCTTAACTAAGGAATCAATAATTGATCAATTATCATTAATGCCACTATAAAATGATAATTGCACTCTAGTGCATAAGAACATAATCACACATACATAAGCGATTGCTAGACTTGTATAATATGATACGGATGTCCCTCTACCAAGCAATATTCGTATCTATCATTGGGATGTATGTTTTAAGATACTGTCGACCCAATAGATAGTACATCTTATATTCCTCGAGTATCATTCACTACGCTTGGATTACTAAACATGTCAACAATAACACTTTGTTGATAAGGCTGGCCAGCTCTCAGTAATCACTCCTAGTGACATTCTCGAGGGAATACTTACTCTTCGTTTTAATGAAGAGGGTAGAATTCCATCTTGACAATATATGTTCCCAACGTTCCATACTTGATTTACCCAAGATACCCAGGTGTTGATCTTGCAAGACCTCACTGATTGGTAAGTCAAAGCAACCAAGCATACAACTTGCGTCCATAACTGTCTCAGGATTGAGGACATGTATCCCTATACAAGTTTTGAGTTCCTATTGACGGTGACAGCGTTTAGGTGTCAATAGGTTTAACTCAGGTCCGTCAATGCATCGAGTGCACTAGCATATTAACCAAGAGTCAAAGACTCTTATGAATGAGATTCATCATTCTACCCCGTAGACATTAATCATGCTACAGTGTATACCTGATAAGTTATCCAGACTTATCATCCACTGTGACTTATTTGAAATAACAAGGATTTGTGATTCATATCTCACATGTGTAATCACATACACAAATGAACCACATACAATGTTGTGTAAGGATTCCAGTCTAATATTCATCTCATGAACTAACATGCATAAATGCATTATGATATTCCATTGTCCAACTAACTGGTTTGAGGGCATATTCCCAACAAAGGCCACATGGCAGTCATCACCTACCCATGTGGCAAGCATGCATGGCCACCCACTACATATGGCACGTATGAACCCACCACACCACATTTGGCACACATGTACCCTCATGTGTGACACTTGTCAAAACACTCCCCTCCCACACATACTTATACCACATGCACACATCTTGTGCACACACACATTACATACTCAGATATAGAGAATGGTAGGGAGAGAGAACCTGAGAGTGAGGATGATAGTTTGAGAGATTAAACACCACACCATATCACACCCTCACACTCTCGATGTATACACAAACACATCCCATACATTGTTCATACCCTCACACTCTCCCTCTCACTGTTTTCCCTCTCCATACACAGCACACACACGCAGAGGAGAGAGAAAGAAACTGATCGGAGACCCCTCAAGGTAAACCCAGCCCCCCATTCCTCCTCTGCACCTCTGCATATCACACACACCCTTAGATCGTATATGCAAAGACCCAAACAGAGCCTTAAGCTCTGGACTAGCTCCGACCACCATTAAAGCTTCACCTTTGAAGCTCGATTTTTCCAACCATCACCAATCTGCCTCCACTTTGTATCAATCTGACCGGAATAACCTCTAGCTACCCCTCGTTGAGCAGTTTTTCAGTTGAGGTTCATTTAATAGGCCAGGCAAGCCATTATTCTCATTTTGGCCAAAAAGAATAATCCACTGGTTAGGCTACTAATCGAATGAACCCAGCTTCCAGCCTCTAGTATGTTGAAGAGGAAGGAGAGATGAAGATTTTGCCGTTGGTTTCATCCATTTTCATGGAGAAACGAGGAAGATCTTGACCCTTGAAATTTTCTGGCAAAGCCTAGACTTTGCGGCGACTCTATTTTTGCTGGAGAAGAAATGACCCGTTTGGGTCTCGGGTTATATCATCTGGATCAGGGGTCGGGTCGGGTAATGGTTTGGGCGGGTTAGTTTGTATGTGTAGTTGGTTTTGGGTTCGGGTTTGGGTTTAACCCAAATGAGTGTTAGAATGGGTTTATTTGTGTGTGTATACGGGAAGTCCATATAAGTCAAGTTCAGTCCGGCTGACCCGATGGGTCAGATTATTATTATTATTAGTATTAATTACTTAATTGTAGTTTTAAATACTTGTTAACCAAATTAGTTTTTAAGTTATATAATGGGCATTTCTAAGATATGTATTATTATTATATAATATCTTATATATTCTCAGAATTATTATTATGATATCATATAATAATATATATTTATTATTTATATGTATAATATAAATAATAAATAATAACTATTGGATCTCCTCAGTATTTAAATAGATTTAATTACATATAAGCTATTTTCAGAGTAGGTATATATACCAAACGAGCTCCAAAATTTATGAGATAAATACTGGGAGCATATCTTAATGCCTAGTATTTAATAAAAATACTTCAAGTCCCATTTCTTATGTTTGGGTATACTTGTGTATTTAAGGACCAATACGGTCATATTCATCTGATACTTTATCTTCAATAATTCATAATAAACAATCTATAGCTCCGAAAATTACGCGGTCAGTTCCCAGGATCTTAGAATAATACCTAGAACGTTCTTCTTAAGTTTGGTGACCTATTGTTGAGGTAAAAAATGCAGCTTTTCTCTAGGGTCCACATATACTGTAGTAAGCGCTGCCTTTTACCTCGTAAAATGCGATGCACTCCAATTTGAGTCTAGTCAATGGCGTTAGACTTAAAATGACACGTATATCACTACCTTGAGGTCTATACCTTCATTTGGTAAAATTACCATTATGCCCTTACTACAGGAATTCATGTTTAATCGTAATTCTATCATATGCTTTGTAGGAAATCTTATTCCGACCATCATTTGAGGATGCATAAGACTTAAGATATTAAGGTGAGCATTTATCACCCCACTCCAAATATGCATACAGGCTGCTAGTGTGATTTGTAAGTGATGTGTACATATATAAATGGTATTTCATTGTATTAATAACATGGTATATTAATATGAACATTTAGAAAGCCCTTTTGCTATGTAATGCTATGATTAGCTGTAGTTGAATTGTAACACCATGTATATGAACATGTCAAGGGTTTTATCTATACGTTTTGTTGGTAGCAATGCATGTTGAGAGTTATATGACTTTTTGTATCATAATTTCTGATTATAAATGGCTAGATTAATGAAGTAGGACGAAAATGAATAAAAGAATGATAACACATGTTGTGATTGATAATGTTAACGAGTAGAGGATGGAGAACACGTGCATTCACAACATGGTGTCAACATGCATTGCATAGTCTAGATTCTATGGAAAGAAAGGATTGGTGTAAGACTTGTTGAGGCAACCGGATCCGTAGTGATCAATGACTGATGATCCGGGGTTTTCTTATTATCGGGCTTTATTTGTCCCAATGGTATTAGTTTGGATTCTATGGACAGAGATGGATGGTGTAAGACCCGTCGAGGCAACTGGATCCATAGTGATCAATGATTGACAAGCCAGGGTTTTCTTATTATCGGGCTTTATTTGACCCAACGGTGTTAGTCTGGATTCTATGGACAAAGATGGATGGTGTAAGACCCATTGAGGCAACCGGATCTGTAGTGATCAACGACTGACAAGCCGGGGTTTTCTTATTATCTAGCTTTATTTGTCCCAACGGTGTTGAACGTGGAAGTCTTCAGACTTGGTGGGATACGCTAGAAGTCTTTAGACTTGGCTGGATAAGCTAGAAGTCTTTGGACTTGGTGGGATATGCTAGAAGTCTTCAGACTTGGCTGGATAAGCTAGAAGTCTTCGGGCTTGGCGGGATACGCAAGAAGTCTTCGGACTTAGCGGGATACGCTAGAAGTCTTCGGACTTGAGTTTAACACTTCGATTCTTCATGACGAAGTGACAGCTATGAAAGTTGTGTATCATTTCGATTCTTCATAATGAAATGGATGCGGTCTTCGTGATGATACGGATACGGTCTTCGTGATGAAATGGATACGGTCTCCGTGATAAAGTGAAGGTTACTGTTACACCAGAATTGAATCAGAGTCATTGTCCAAGACGAGATATTATTATTCAAATTTCTTATCTTAATTTGAAGGATGTTTTGAAACGAGATGTTATTATTTGAGTTTCTTATTATATAATGAGGAGATGAGATGATCTGTGAAGTCGCAGACTCAACGTCCCGACGGGAGCTATAATGCATTGAACACGCATTGGCATGCATGAGCACGATAAAAGATAAGACAAGTGTTAATCTATTAATGAGAATGCTAAGAGCTGGTGATGAGTTGTTGAGCATGAGTCATTTCATGAGATCACATTTCAAGTTATGTTAAAGTTGTTATATATGTAAATGATCCGTTATTGAGTTGTTATTACCTCTGTTAGCCTGTGGAAGGAACGTCTTTTGATAAGAGACTGTGTGCATCTTAAGATGCTGAACATTAACGCGAGAGTGAGTAGTTATGTATATTGGTGTTATGTTGTGAATACTCACTCAGCTTGTATCCAAGCTAATGGTATTATGCCCTAGACATTCTAATGTCTAGACGTTTTGCAGGTATAATAGGTAAGCCCAGGATAAGGTGCTAAGAAGTTAAGGAAGGGTAAACCCAAACAGAAGACTAGAGATAGTAACGAAGTAGTTGTAATATTTACGTTTAGAACCTTGCAATCAACATGTGTATGGTTTTAGATGAGTTGAGGCGTAGTAGGTCCAGGCCGATGTAATATCTCTTTTATGACTTAATGTTAAGATAAGTTTCTGTTTGTATTAATTCTTAGTGTTTAATTTATGCTGTGGCCATGTTTATTTTTAGCCTATTTTCTTAATTATAATATCTGTGCAGAGTTAGAAGGATAGATCGATAATTCTACTGTCACGTATCCACGGGTCCAAAAGTGGAAATTTAAAATTTTTCCCTATTTTGCTACGTCGGGGTGTGACAACGTAAATAACCATTCAGGGGCAAGGACTGGAGGAGAGAATCACGGGTACTGCGGCAAGGAAGGACCTAGAGGTCCTTATGTTTATAGAACTTGTATCACATTTGTAATGTATGTTTAACTTATGCTGGTTGTTTAACCGTGCAGCTTGTAATAAGACTTGTTATTTATGCGAGTATGACACTTAGTTCACCTTAGGTCCTAGTTTGCTGAGACATGTAAAGCTTGTACTTTTGATACTAGTAATCCGAGGTCTATGGTTTATTGTATAAATGGTTAGTATATTTTACTAGTTTTTAGAATGGTTATCAAATCTTTTGAAATGGTTTGGCTTGAAATGAGTTGGTTTGGATTGGTTTGGTTTCTTTGGTAAAATAAGTATTGATTTATTAGCGGCGTTTGTCGCGGAAGCGACGAGAACTATCAACGTATATTATAGAAGCACCGGTAATTAACGACGTTTACAAAAAACTCTAGCAACTGTGAATACGGTCTTTTGGAGGTTGGGTTCTGCCTAGACCCCATTCGACCGGTTGAACAGGGTAGTTTGATCGGTCGAAATACCCTTTGCAAGAAACTTTGAACTCCTTCTTCTAATGTTCGGAACAACTTCTGATTAGGTATGGGATGCCTTTGGGGACCCCTTTGACCTGCAAAACTGTTACTTTCGAAAACGAAACTCAATAAGGCGTGTTTGGGCACGTGTTTAATATAACCTTTGAAAAACTATTTGAATGTTGATTGCCTAGGAGCAAAACTTTTATTAAGGTCATTTTGGGAACTTTAATGATTGTTGGTAAGCCTTGATGGCGTGCCACGTGACCTGGGACCACCTTGTTGGTTCTGGGGCGTGACAACTTTTTTCTAAATCAGTTGTGAAAAGGCCCTTTTCGGTCACTTTTTGCAGTAACTGTTCATACCTGTATTTTTTTTGCCTGCGTTTGTTTGGAATTGCTCGTGCCCGGCTAGTTATTTGGCCTTATGATACCCCTGCCTTAGCGAAAGGATTGAGACTGCAACTAGTGGGGAACACTTGGTCTTTTGGGGACTTATAGGAGCTTAGGATTGACTTAAGGATTTATACTTGGTCAATCCTGGGCCTTTCAACAACCCGGTATGAACTCTAAGAATTGTGGGCGCTCGGGGTTGTCTAAGGGTTTATACTTAGTTAACTCTAAGACTTGTGAATGCTCGGTGTGACTTCCTGTAGTTCATAATTTCCTTTTGCCCCCCCAAGCTTTTGGGAAGGAAGGTGTCATGGGGGTGAATACTGTAGGTTTCTGAGCCAAATCATTGGAATTCTAGGGTCCTTAGACTTCTCTATTGTAGGCCACCTAGGGGGTTTATCCCCATTCCAGTTTATGGGCCTAAGGGGAGTTAGTGCCCCAAAGCTTGTTGAGGTCTTTTGTTGCCTTAGGGGGTGGACCCAAGGTCTTTCCGTAGCCTCGGGGTCGATTTTGAACACCGAGGTCTTTTTCGCTACCAATATAATACTTTATAGAACACTGCTTTGAAGAATAATCTTTTATTAATCATTGAAACTACTATGAGGGCTCGAAAAGAGCTGCTTAGGAAATTACCACTTGAAATTCATAGAAGAGTGCATTTAATTTTGAATAGTTCCTAACTTGATCTATTGATAATACTTCCATAGGTGTTCCACATTCCAGGGGTATGGCAGGTCCTGTCCTTTCATTGTTTGCAACCAATAGGTACCTGACTGGTTAATCTGGGTAACCTTATAGGGTCCCTCCCAGTTTGGCCCTAGCTTTCCGTGGCTCAAGTTTTAGTGGATTGGTTCACTACTTTGAGGACCATGTCTCCCACTTAGAAACTACAATGATTCACTCTCTTGTTGTAATACTGTGAGACTCTCTGCATATAGGCTTCCATTTTTAGATATGCCTGATCCCTTTTCTCTTCTACAAGGTCGACTTCTCCTCTGAGGGCTTTTTCATTGCCTTGGTCATTAAGTGTGTCACTTGGTAGGTCGGTATTTCAAGCTCGATAGGCACTACCACCTCACAGCTATAGGTAAGCGAGAATGGGGTTTTACGTATAGTGGTTCACGGTGTAGTCCGATAGGCCTATAGAAGGCTCGGCAACTACTCTGCCCAGTGTCCCTTTGCTTTTTCAAGTCTAGACTTGATGGACTATTAGATAGTACAGTTAGTCACCTCTATTTGTCCATTGTCCTTGGGGTGCTCGGGAGAGGAATAGTGATTTAAAATCCTATAGCTAGAGCAGAACTGCCTAAATACAAGCATGTCAAACTATCATCTGTTGTTACTGACTAATACCCATGGGATGCCGAACCTACTAAGGATGTTCCTTTCCACAAATTCTTCCATCCTCTTTTCTGTTATGGTTATCAATGGCTTGACCTCTGCCCACTTAGTGAAGTAGTTAACTATAATAATGACGAACTTGACCTAACCCTTCGCCATAGGGAGCGGTCTGATTATGTCGATGCCCCACTAAGCAAATAACCAAGGAATGAGGATCAGGGTTTGCTGTTCTGCCAGGTGATTAATCATACTTGAATGCCTTTGGCACTTATTGCACCATGTCATATAATCCTGTGAGTCTCGAGCCATTATAGGCCAGTAGTAACCTTACAATAGGGCTCTTCGGGATAGGGTCTGGCTTCCAATGTGGCTTCCTTAGACTCCTTCATGGATCTCGTGTAAGATCCCCTTGACTTGAGTAGGGTGGATGCATCGAAGGTAGGGAATGGAAAATGCTTTCTTGTAGAGCACACCATCAACAAGGTAGTACCTTGCCGCCTAGTAATTAACCCATCGGGCTTCGGCCTTCTTGGCCGGGAGGTTTCTGCTTGTGAGGATTTCACAATGGGGTCCATCCAACTCGGACCTATGTCAACTAGATCAACCTCCATGCCTTCTGGGCTAGACACGTTGGGGCTTGAGTAGGTAATCTACTCTGATCCCATGGAGGTCTGAATAAGATGATGCAAGGCGTGCTAACCGATTAGCCTGTGTGTTTTCTTCCCTTGGAACTTATGTGATGGACAAACCTTTAAGCCCACTTGTAACCTTCCTTACTAGGGTTAGGTAGACCACCATGCTATCCTCTTTGGCCTTGTATTGCTATAAGACTTGGTTGATGACCAGTTGAGAGTTGCTATGCACTTTAACCTGCTGAGCACCTATTAAGGTTGTTAACTGTAGCCCGACTAGCAGGTCTTTTTATTCTTCTTCATTGTTGGATGCATGGAACCCAAACTTGAAGGTGTACTTGAGCTGAATTCCCTCGTGGTTAGGATAGGATAATCCCTGCCCCACTGCCCTGCTTGGTTGTGGACCCGTTCACATAGAGCACCCAGGTGAGGATCTAGGACTATAGGTCGGGCGGTAGGTCAGTGTTGGATTTGTGCCCTCAAACCATTACTTTATGTATAAGACATTGACATTTTAATATATGGATATTGGCTTTATATTTTATTATGTATGTTTCTTTCATGAGATGTTGCTAATCCTTAAATATCATAGTAAGTAATTCGTGTATGTATAAGATGCATACAAGTGAGATATGAATTATTATTCATTGATACTTAGAATTTGTCATAGTGGATGATGAGACTAGATATCTCATCAGGTGTACACTGTAGCATGATTGACTACCATTGGATGGAGTGATTAATCTCAATCACTAGAGTATAACTCTAAGTTAATATGCTAGTGCTTATAATGTGTAATACCTGTAATTTTCTCTTCGTATAATAAAATCAGTTTTTGAATTTCCATATTTGACTAGTTATTATATTATTTTAATTGTGTGATGATATCGATGTGTTGTAGTATTACTAATTAGACTGTAAGCACACCATAATAAGACTTAACTTAGTCCCGTACCCGTACCCGAACATCAGAAATAATGCCGATTTGCACGTAAATCCAGTCCGACATGTATATTGAGGACTTATGCACGCAAACTAAGGAAATGGCACAAAACCCAAGGTGGGCCCCACATGGCTGGCCACTTGGTGGCACATGCAACCCCTTGTCACCACCCCTTGTGACACTTATTTTTCCCCTCTTAACACATGTTCATGCATGCATTCACTTATACATGCATAATGACACCTAGCCTTCATTTTCCCTCTGTATAAACATGCCTACACTCTTATATTGCATTTTTTTGGAGTCCATAACAGCTACACTTAGAAGGTATTATAAGGAACCTTAAGATATATAGAGAAAGATAACAAATTAGAAGTAAAACCAAAGTGTGTTCATTTCCCTCCCTTGCATACACTTCCATGCAAACACCTATACACATCCATATACTTATATATGTCACCATGGGGACTTAGAATCTATAATAAGAAGTCTTAGAAGACCTACAAGAATCCCATAACTCATGAAGTAAAGAAGAAGGAGAAGAACAAGGAGCTTTCACCATTGAAGATGAATTCAAGCTTCCTAAGCTCAAATCCAAAGCCCAAGCTCAATTTCAAGTTTAGGTTAGTTTACTAGCTCACTTTAGAACATACATAGTATGTAGTAATGTTTAGTAAGTGTTTGATGTTGTATTTTGAGGTTTCTATGCAACATGTAAGACAAATCTTCAAATCTGAGAAATAAAAACTTTCAGCAGAATGTAGTTTAGTAAAATGAACGTTTTGAGTGGCTCAAAAATCCAATGAAGTTAGGTTTTTTTTATGAAGAAAGATAACTCATTTATCTATAAATAACTCCTCTATAGCCGGGTCTAAAAATCATTCCTTCATAGGTGAAATGCATATACAACGCAGTGCTTTAAATTTGGGACAGAGCAGTCCAAAAATATAGAAATATCTAAGTAAAATAAACGTTTTAAGCAACTCAAAAAAACAAATGAAGCTAGATTTTTTTGTACATGAAGATAATCCAAATACCTATAATGTTCTAGTTTTGAGTTTGATCTACAAAGCAATTCATTATGCACAAATAAATCATATCAATTTAGTCAACATAGTGAAAATATATCTTGGCAGATTGTACAGCTTTTTATATGATGTATTGCTTATGCATTGTGTTGATTGATGATGCTAGTTTTCTGGTACCTGTGTTGTTGTGAATATCTTGTGCTATGGTAGTGCTATCGCATAGATGAGGATGTTAAGGGTTTCATCTATATGTTTATTGGTATCAAATCCATGTTATGGATCCATGAGCTACATGCTAGGTTTCCGTTGTTATGAATATAGTGTGATGACCATTGAAAGTTCATACCCAAGCTATAAGTATGTTGTACGACACAATTATTGCATTAATAGTGATTGGGTAAGTTTCTATCGTAAGTATATTAAGATGTATAACAGAATGACGGACGTATAGTGGAATCTTGACGGTTACAATTAAAAGCCATATTATGAACCAAACTCCATAATGAGTGATGCATGTACGGTCGGGGATACATGAGTATCAGCTGTGTAATGTCGGGAGTAGCTTATGCTGAGATTAAGTGTGGACTAGGAAAACTAGGCCGCAGAGGTCGGGATAGTGAGAAAAATATTATGGTTATAGGGTTGTGAAAGTTGTGTATCCTTTCGATTCTTCGTGATAAATGAATACGGTCTTCGTGATGAAATGATGGTTGTGAAAGTTGTGTATCCTTTTGATTCTTTGTGACAAAATGGATACGGTCTTCGTGACGAAATGACAATTATGAAAGTTGTGTATCCTTTTAATTCTTCGTGATGAAATGGCGATTGTTAAAGTTGTGCATCCTTTCGATTCTTCATGACGAAATGGATACGGTCTTCGTGACGGAATGACGGTTGTGAAAGTTGTGTATCCTTTTGATTCTTCATGACGAAACGGATATGATCTTCGTGACAAAATGATGATTATGAGAGTTATGAATCGTTTCAATCCTTCATGGATGAAATGGATACGGTCTTTGTGACAAAATAACGGTTGTGAAAGATGTGTATCCTTTCGATCCTTTATGGATGAAATAGATACGGTCTTCGTGACAAAATGATGGTTGTGAAAGTTATGTATCTTTTCAATTCTTCATGACAAAATGGATATGGTTTTTGTGACAAAATGACGGTTGTAAAAGTTGTGTATCCTTTCGATTCTTCATGATGAAACGGATACTGTCTTCGTGATGAAATGACAGTTGTGAAAGTTGTGTATCCTTTCGACTACGGATACGGTCTTCGTGATGAAATGATGGTTGTGAAAGTTGTGTATCCTTTCGATTCTTTGTGACAAAATGGATACGGTCTTCGTGACGAAATGACGATTGTAAAAGTTATGTATCCTTTCGATCCTTCATTGACAAAATGGATACAGTATTCGTGACAAATTGACAGTTGTGAAAGTTGTGTATCCTTTTGATTCTTCATGACGAAACAGATATGATTCGTGATGAGGTGATGGTTTGTAGAGTTAAGACTCCTTTCGATTCTTCGTGGCAATGTGTATGCTCTTGAACACCTCAACATTTCGATTCTTCATGACGAGATGGTTAGTGAGAGGTATTTTTGTTAGTGAATGGTGTCAAATAATAGTAATGGATAGATATGGCATTAAGGATGTCGAGATGAGTCAAGTTGGTTGTTCGTATTCTTTTCAATACTTAGTCGGGTACGTTAGTGGTCATAGTTTGATGGCAAGAACTCGAAGTTCCTAAAAGACGTATTGAAAGTAGTAAACATATCTTGTTAGTTTGTAGCTATATAAGTTTTATTTGATTTAGTACTCTCACTCGACTTTCATAAGTTGACGACGTTCATGTCGCTGGACATTCCCATGTCCAGCTTATCTAGGTAACGAGTACACGGGTTATGATGCTACGCAAGCGGGAAACGTAGAAGAAGAGTATACCAAAGATGGCTATGGATATGCTAGTTAGAGAAAAGAATAGTGGCTGTCTTTTGTAAATGCTTTTCGTTGTAATCTCTATCAGAAGACTTATCATATCTTTTGTAATAGCTTTTGTAAGGCCCTAGAGCCATAAGACTCTGATACATTTACGATGATGTAATAGTTATCTAGTAAGGTGGTGTGTGCCGGTGCGCGTTGAGGGGTGGTCCTGGCATTCTCCCTCGATAGTGTCTCGGGACGGATCCCAAGGAGCACACTTCAGGGAAAACTAGAACTTCCTTATGCGATCCTAGAGACAAAGAGTCGCCACCTAATTTTTATCGGGAATTAGGAAACCTAGGTTTGACTCGCCCAAAATTGAATAAGGTTACTCGCCCTTCATTACCAGAAATTAGGTTTGGGGGTCTTGGTACGAGAGGGGAAGGAGCCCAAGCAGGACTAAAGCACCCCCTCCTCGCCCTACCGAATGGTAGGCCTTGATTCAATATCCTTGTTCTTAATTCATAATTGGTGTTGTTTCCTCAAACATAATAGTTAGTATATACATGTCAAAAGGGGAACATCTAGGAAAATCATGTCAAGATGTTAAATCAAGTAGAAGTTGGATGCACATGCAATACAAGGGAGAGGTATACTTACAGTGGTTAGTCCCGCCCGGGACCGATGCAAGTAAAGGAAACATGTCATGATATGAAAAGGGGAACGAGAAGACTTAAATTGAGTTAACTCAAGCGGAGTCACAAAAAGCAAAAAGAAAGGAAACGACAATGCAATCATGCAATAATCCTAGATAAGATGTGTCTAACATATAATCATATAAACGGAGGCTCTCCTTAAGGAATTGTGTCATTGAAAACAAAGTTGTAAACCTAGAAAAATTATAACAGAAAGGATAGAGATAGTACACGATACATGGGCACTAAGCCACATGTAGATGAGGCAAGTCCATAAATCGAAGTCTGAATCTACGACATTCAATTCTCTGTACTAAGACACCAAGGAATACCCAAGCATTGCAAAAATACAAACAAACAAATGATATGCATGATAAACAAAGAAAATATGTCATCAATCAAATTTCCAGATTCAGCAACCTCTAATGAATCTATCAAAAGTGGTCTTAAACATGAGTTGGGTTAAAACCCTTTTACAGAAAGTTTTTTTTTTTTTTTTTTTTCGGAAAATGGTAAATATATTCCAAAAAAGGGATGTACACATGTACAAGGGGCATACCCCAGGATAAACGATAAGCACAAAGCACAAGGACAAGTGGCAAGGCAACCACTGGAAGAGCCACACTTGGCTAAGAGACTTCACAAAAAGAAACTACAAAGGACAAGCCAAACCAAGTCCTACCAGATCAAAAACAAAGAGAAAAGGAAGTCAACATAAACAAAATTCTATTGCCACTTAAACAGCAAGGCTTCAAGAAAATAATGCCCTTTCCATTTAATGCTGATTTGACTATAAACTTGCGAGACAAAATTCTTCAGTAAGTGCTCTTTTGGTGTAGAGGAGTTCTTAAAAATTCTGTTGTTCCTCTCCTTCCACAAACCATAGATGGTAACTCCCAAGCAAATTCGTGGAATCATATGATGAGGAGTCTTTCCTTTCCAGTGCTGGATCATCCAATTGACAGTACTATCCCAAGGGGTGCCATTCCAAGTCAGATCACATCTAAGCATCAAGTCCTGCCAAATGAACTTAGAGAAATCACAATCAAAAAAGAGATGGTTATGTGAGTCCATATGTCTAAGACACAAAGGACATGCAAGAGGACCAGGAGTAAAGTTGCAAATTCTGTCCTGTGTTGAAAGTTTTTTTTGGATGGCAAGCCATAAAATAAAGTTCTGTCTTGGGGTACAACCAGAGTACCATGCAAAAGGGTACCAAGGGACCACGGGAATAGGGGTTCTAAGGTGATCCCCAACCTGGGAGAAATTAAATTTTCCATTGGGAGAGGTTGTCCATTCAATTTTATCATTCACACCAGTGGGTTTGTAAAAGTTGGACAAGAGGGCACGGACCTCATTAAGGCCAATGGAATTCGAAGTAGGCCATTTCCAATCAAATTGGGAGATAATAGAAGCCACTTTAGCATTCGGAGCTATAGCAGCATCATAGGCGATTCTGCTAGTATATTTCTCAAATAAAGGCCCACTAGGGAGCCAATTGTCATGCCAGAGGGAGGTATGCAAGCCATTACCAATCTTATGCTTAAGCAAAGGTCTAGCGACATTTCTAAGCTTCAAAAGCTTTCTCCAATACCAAGAGCATTGACCGGGGGCTTTCACCTCCCAAATGCTTTTAGTTTTTATCATGTACATATGGACCCAATGCTTCCAGAGGGAGTTTTTTGAGGGATCAAGTAAGTTTCCAAAATGTTTAAGATTAAGCACTTTATTAGTGAGAAAAATATCCTTAAAACCGAGGCCTCCTTCTTTTTTAGGTCTGCAAATAGCAGCCCAAGCAACTTTGGCTCCATGAACATTCACTGAATTGCCACTCCATAGAAATCTCCTCAAAATTTGATCTACCTGCTTAAGAACACTTTTAGGAAGAATAAACATACCAGACCAATAAAGTTGAATTCCAGATAAGACAGATTGGATGAGTTGGGTCCTACCAGCAAAGGATAGGGATTTAGATTTCCAAGAGTTGATTCTTGAGCAAATTTTTGTGACCAGTTCTTCACAGTGATTCTTTTTTAATTTAGTAGTTATTAAGGGAACTCCCAAATACTTTAAGGGAAAAGTTCCCTTGGTAAATTGGAGTTCACCAAGTAACTCAGTGGATAGATCATCATTAATCCCAGAAAAGAAGAGGCAGCTTTTAGAATTATTAGCTTGAAGGCCAGATAAATTATAAAATTGATCAAGAGTATGTCTAATAAGCTTAGCAGAATTGATATCACCATTTAAGAGAATAATTAAATCATCTGCAAAGCAAAGGTGGGAGATCTTCAATTTATCACATTTCCAATGGTAAGAGAAAAAGCCATTTTGAATATTACTATGTAGTAGTTGGCTAAATGCATCCATAATGATAACAAACAAGTAGGGGGACATGGGATCACCCTGTCTTAGCCCTTTAGCTCCTTCAAAATATCCAACAGATTCACCATTAAAGTTAATGGAGTACCTAGGAGTAGAGATACAAGCTTGGATCCATTTCCTTATCCTAGGGGGAAAACCTAAAATGTCAAGGAGATCAAAGAGGAAAGGCCAACTAACATTGTCAAAGGCTTTCAAAAGGTCAACTTTAGCTGCAGATCTAGGCTTACCACCAACTTTGTGATAATCCCTTAATAGGTCCTGAGCTAGCAGAACATTGTCACGTATTTTTCTCTCTTTAACAAAAGCAGATTGAGCGTGATCAATAATAGAAGGAAGAATTGTCTGGATTCTATTAGCCAGAATTTTGGAAATACATTTATAGATAGTATTACAGCATGAGATAGGCCTAAAGTCCCCCATCTTAGAAGGATTGGGGACTTTAGGGATCAAGGCTATAATAGTGGCATTAGATTCCTTTAGCAGTTCGCCAGTGGTAAAGAATTCGGTGATGGCATCAGTAACCTCAGAGCCAACAGTGGCCCAGGAATGTTTAAAGAAATGAGCATTAAACCCATCAGGACCCGGGGCTTTGTTGTCATGTAGTGAGAAAAAAGTCTCTTTTATCTCTAAGGAAGTGGGAACTCTATCAAGATTATGTAAAAAAATTTCAGGGATCCGTTTATGGATAAAAGTCTTTAAAAAATCCATCCCTGGGTAGTGGTTCCTAGCAGGTGAGCCTAGAAGATTTTGGAAATATCTAATAGCCTCACTTTTAGCTTCATCAATATTAACCGTAAATTGGCCATTAGGTTTTTCCAGCTTGAAGATTCTTTTTCTATTCCTCCTTTCTTTTATAGATTGATAGAAATATCTAGAGTTCTTATCACCACATTCCAGCCATTGCAATCGTGATTTTTGTTTAAGCGTTTCTTCCTCAATCCAAATAGATTGAAGAAAAATATCCATGCACTCTTTTTGTTTAGAAATAAGAGAAGTGTCATGGGGTTGATGAAGAAGTTTAGAGTGGACATTTTCCAATTCCTCCCTAGCTTTATCAGCATTAAGTTTTTCTTTACCAGTGAAAAGTCTACTAAACCTCTTTAGCTCATGTTTGACAAGTCTAAGCTTATGACAAATTTGAAATTGCATAGTACCTCTCATTGTAGTGCTCCAGGTTTGGGAGATAGTTTCAGGGTAATGATCCAGTTTGGTCCAGAAATTAAAAAATTTAAAAGACCTGCCTTTCCTTCTAGTCATTTTATCCACATGAGTAATAATAGGAGAGTGGTCAGAGATACCTGGTTTGTGAAAATGTGTGTAGGAATCAGAGAAGTTATCAAGCCAAGCTTGGTTCACTAGAGCCCTATCCAACTTTCTTTCAGTGAAATCAGATCTCCCAAATCTCCTGTTACACCAAGTGTAAAACTCACCAGAATACCTCAAGTCAGAGAGATTTAAATGATTCACCAGATTGTTAAAATCAACAATCTCAGAATTCAAATAAGCGTCTGGGTTAGAATTTTCAGATGTTTGTAAAACTACATTAAAGTCCCCTAATATAATGTGATTAGGAGAGCAAGTAATAGCAGTAGACTTTAAAGTATTCCAAAGTTCCGTTCTCTCATTGCCATAGTTAGAACCATAGACAAAAGAGGCCTCAAAGGAAATAATTCTGTCATCACTTTCAATGAGAGTATGAATAAGTTGGGAGGAAGTTTTCAGAACAGAAAGGTGAACTTTATCAGGGTTCCAGCCAATCCAAATCCTCCCATGTCTTAGGGAACTTCTCCAAAAAGTAGAACCTCTTTAGCATTTTTGAAGTTTGAGAAATAAGGATTTTGGGAACAGTGGACAGTTCAAGTGGACCAGAACTGTCCACTGTTCTTGTAAAAATCATAATTAATTCTATAAAAATCATGTGAAGCTCTATTGTATTATAGTTGATGACAAAAATAATCCCATGGACATGTCATGAACTTAAGGTTTCTGAAAAGTTGTTTTAAACAGATTCTGTTATTCTGGAAATTTGGTATCATTTGACAAGGGAATGCAAATCATAATAGAAATTCATAAATCATGTTAATTAAGTTAATATAAGCTTTTCATCTCTCATCCCAATTATCCTAGCTGATTTCTAAACCAAGTTTGATTCATCAATTCTTGTTGAGTGATCAAGATATGACCATTTTGTATACATAATCACAATTATTGTTAAACTTAGAAAATTCCAGAATAGTTGTATCAAATTCAAACGCTTAGAAAATGATCTTAACTTGATCGTATGCTCACGATTTTACATTAGCATATGGATACATGAATTAGGAATCATCCCCAAAAAGCATCACGTCAATAACTATTATAGATTTTCTAAAATTCAAGCACAAAGTGACTGTGGACACGCGGGATTCCACCACTTGCTTGTTTTTATTTGAAATTTGATTTGAATCAAAGAAAGAAAATGGTCTGTTGAAAACAGATACAGAGTCGCCACTTGGTCTTTAAGGAACCAAGAAACCTAATTTTGACTCACCCAAATGGATAAAGGGCACCGGCCCTTCATAACCAAAGAACTTGGCTCGGGGTCTTGGTAAGAGAGAGGAAGGAGCCTTTGTTGCGACTAAAACACCCTCAACTCGCCCCGTCTTTCGACGGGCCTCAATTAGCATCCAAATAATCATCTTATACTATGTATGGTTCGACAATCAATACTATGATAGTATATTACATCACATAAGGAAATTTGAAATGGAAAATCCAAAGATAAGATATCATTCATAAGATCTAAGCCAAATATCATACAATGTAAAGTGAAAAATCACACAAATAAACCTAGGAAAAATTGTCTAATCACATATCAAGTGATAAAGTTTTCCTAATCTAAGGAGACATGAATTGTTCTTGAAACAAAATAATCAAAGAAATCAAAATATGCTTAGCAAGCTAGTATGATGCATGTTAATCTTTGAGAAAAGAAGATCTCTCAATCCCCAGGACGGATGAGAAAGGAGGATTAGATCGAGGGGAAGCATGAACGTGTGATCATGATCATTCCTTATATTCTTCTTAGATTAGGACTCGCAAAAGCCCCAAATCTTGCATGAATGCAATGTATGATCCTAAAATGTGCAAAGGTTATAGTGTGTTTGTGTACATGGACTTTCTCAAGTGACTTAAAAGTCTAGAGAATGAATGAATGAAATCATCATGGGATATGTACAAATGTAGTATGAACTACTTCCTAAGACATGAACTAATTTGGAGTGCATGTAAGCATCAAATCAAAGGGGGAAAGTAAAAATGTACTTGCTGTGAATAGTGGACAGAACAGTAGCATGATCTTTTCGAAATTGAAAAGAGAGGTTAGGAATGTTTTCAATGCATGATTTTTTATAGAGATCTTCCTTGTTGCGTCTAGAACACAACCCAGAAAGCCAATCTTTCATAACTATTACAGATTGAGAGAAATCATATGAACAATGGAGGTTACCCAGAAACAGAGTTCGTACTGTCAACTGAAATGTCAAAACATCTTAGATTATGAAAACAAATGATCTAGAGGCCCATTTTATACAGAAGGTTAGGGGACATTGAAGTTCAAGGGAAAGATAAGTTTGGACCACTCTTTTTGGAAAGTTTCTGTAAAACAAGTTGAAAGTAGACCAAGCTGCTGTGACAGCAAAAACAGAATATCTGGAGAGAATGTTTGGGTCCAAATGGATCATTTTCAAGTATTTTCAAGTCAAACCAAAAATCATGGGTGTTCTCTAATGAGTTAGGAAGACTTTCCAAGTGGTATTGCATCCATACATTGAGTATTGAGTTCTAGAGAAATCTTCGAACTCAGATCACTCACTGTTTTGACTCACTGTTTTGAAGATTTTGGGAAAAACTTGAGTTTTCTTTCTTGAAGTCAAAATGAGAGGGATTGAGAGGGGTTTTGAAATAGAGGTTTTGAAAGTATATTTTCAACATCAAATGGAGATTATAACCTCTTGGAATATCAACATCAAACTCATTATCAAGAACCCCCAATATTATTGGAGAGATTCATTTTTATTTTGAACATAACTTCAAGGATACCTTGGAGGTATTGAAGTTATAATCATCATCTATCAAACATGTTTTTGAGGTCAAGAGGTACTATCCATAAGGATTCACTCACCTCAAACTTCATGTCATCATTTAGAGGATGATGAACAAGTAAGTAAATAAAAATGTCAAAAAAGAAATGAGGTTAGGAAGAGATGAACATGATATGAACAAGTAAGTAAATAACAATCAATAGATGATAATCAATGTGATATTGGACTTGTAGCTTGGTGTTTCACTCATAGATATAGACATTTGGACATGGAAGTAGCTTCCTAACTCAAAAATGCTTAGAGAAATGGTGATTGGGTGTATTGATGATGAAGTATATTGAAGAATGGTGGAGGAAAACAAGATTGGAACTCACTTTCTATAGAAAAATAATAGGAGGAAGCTCCTTTCTCACTTCTAAATCTATCTCTATCTCTCTTTCTCTCTACAACTTTGTCAAGCTTTGCACTTGCCCCCCCCCCCCCCCCCAAATGAAGAGCAATGGGGGGTTTAGATAGGCTAATTTGGGGTAGTTTTGGGGTTTTAGAAGTACTCCCATTGGTCCAAAACAACTGAAAACATAAAACTACATCGTTTTGGTTTTTAATTAATCAAATTGGACCCCCAAAGGAAATTACAAAAACATATTGTTCTGGAGGAGAGTGCCGCGGCGGTAGTGGGCCAGTGCCGCGACGGCACTGCTCCTCGTTCGTCCAGATAATTGTATTTAGGCCCCCAGAGGTTCCGGTATTCGCGAAAAGGCCCTATTTCGTCCAAAATTCACAGAAAATGCATATGAACTCCAAATTGAGGTTGTGATATACTATTGGAAAGGTAATGGAGTCTATTTTACATAAAAAATAATTCAGGGATAGGTCACTTTGAAAAGGTTTGTGGTATTTGCGATAAAAGCCGATTTGATCGCCTTTTTCGCCTTCAAAAATTCACAATAAACTCGTTTTAAATCCAAAAATTATGTGCGATATACCGATGGAAAGCTATTGACCTCTAGTATCCATGAAAAATATTTGAAAATTGTTATGGCGCTCCTGTTCTAAAGTCAAATTTTGGTCAAACTGGTCAAACCTAGGATTCCCGGGAAGTTCTGGAAACCTCTGGGAGCTCCCAAGAGCCGACGTTTTCGCTCGATTTTCTTTTACAACTTATTTTAATACTTTCCATATGATCTAGAATGATTTCGGTGAATTTGGACATTTTCGATCAAACTTGGTCAAACTTGGTTAAACCTTGGTCAAACCTGGTCAAATCGTGGTTAAACCGGTCAACGGGGACTTTTCGAGAACTTTCGGGACTTCCGGGGGTCTCTGGGAGCTGACGATTTCATTTGATTTTGCTTAAAAACTCATTTTCTTACTTTTCTTACGACATAGCATGTTTCCAGAACTTTTGTTCCAAATCTGGGAGTTCTCGGGCTTTCAGGGGCATTTTGGTCATTCTGAGCATTTTGAGAAATAGAACTAACTTCCAGGAGTCCTTTTGAGTCTTTTCGATCATTGTGAACCACCAAGCTATGGGTTTCCTAAATCTGATAGCCGACAAAATGGGGTGTCTACAGTTTGCCCCTCTTTGGCATGAACTTGTGAGGCAACTGTGGATACCGGCATTTGGGCCCACTTTTAAAATGTTTTTCAAATTCCAAATTCAAAATCAAAGAGTCGCCACTTAATTTTTTTTTTAGGAAAATTAAGAAACCATTTTGAAAGCAAACTGATCTTTTGCGAAACTAAAGATAATCTGGGTCCGGGGATTATGGAATGAAAGGGGAAGGAGCCCGGCGGACTAAAACACCCCCTTTCATCCTATCTCGTGATAGGCCTCTACTCATCATCCTTTTAATCGAATTAATAATCTACGTGTGTCCTCAACTAATATATATATATAAATAATACATTACACAAGCATGTTGAAAAGGGTGCAAGATTGCTAATAATAAAATATCATTCATAAGCCACATAGTTCAAATAGCAAGCAAGATGATGTGCAAATAAGGAACTAGGAAACTTACCTAGGGTCCAGCTGCGAATTTAAACGTGCAATGCATACATATAAAATAAACCTGAGAAAAGATCTCTAACGCATATAAACACATAAGGCAAGACCTAGTCTAAGGTGTCGCGCATGGAGTTGAAAATCAATGAAATCAATAAATGGAATAAACTAGAGAAGAGATGAGAAATTGTACCTCAAATGCGCTACAAAACAAAGATTAGTCCACATGCTTCACATAATAATACGATATCAAACAATCAATCCTAATTATCTAGCTTAGATCTAGCAAGCATGAAATCCAACTTCGTCCAATTGCTAGTTCTAATCATAAGCATTAATGCACATGAATGAATGAATGCGACCAAGAATAAAACAAGGATTTATTCACTAATTTGGATCACTTAGCCTCTGGATTTAAGCTAAATTATCATTATTCAAAACATGATTTTGGTCCCAAGACATTAGGGAACCATTTGAGTTGAAATAAATAAGATTAGACAAAAACAGTAGCAGTTTTTTATGAATTACAAAGAGCAGACCAGATCTTAAAAAATAGAAAAACCATACTTCCAACGGTTGGATCTTAATGATATTTGGATATGATATGCCTCTGTGAGTCTAGTTTATAACCCAAAAATAAAATCAAGGTTTGAACGGTTAGATCTCTGGGAATATGAAAAACACTAGACATCACTTAGGAATCTGCAACTCTCTGTCCAGAGATCTTGTACGATTTTCTAAAAATAGTAAAAAGATGAGAAACACTTAGATCTTTTTAGGGTATCTCCCTAACACATTAAGGTACTTAGAAAAAATTATTAGAGACCCGCGAAACACCGTTAAAGTTCTGATTTATTAATTTCAAAATGGACTTACTGTTATGAAATTTTGGACAGAGAGTTGCATGTTTTGAAATCATAAGACCAAACCATCTTAGGCATGGAATTTCATCAAAACAAAAATCACAGAGGTACTTAAATGGGCTATGAACATCCTCCAATCGGTCTCATCCATTTCCAATGAATCATGACTCTATAAAAAAAACTTTGATCACAATTGGTTTATGGATTCACTGCACCTTTGTTAAGTTGATGTTCATATTTCCAACCAAACTTAATCTAAGACTCTAGAAAGAATCTAGATCAAGTATGATTGTGATTATTCAAAAGTGAAAATGAAATAGAAGAGAGATTCATGGACTTAGCCTTAGAACATCTCCTTCACAGACCTCATATTGAGGATCCAATAAGAGCACTTCTAGGTCTTACTCAATCCTATGAAATTAAACTAGACCAACATCTAAATCCTCTCTCAATTGAATGATCCTTGAGGAATATAGATTTAATTCTCCTCCCAAATTAATGGTCCTTGGAGACTAAGGAAAACAAATCTACTCTAATCTCCATGGAATATAATTATGAATTCCATAAGATTCATAGTAAAGAGATCCTAGTCATAAGTTGATACTAGTATCTCACCAACTATGTGTAGATATGACCATGATCAACTTTAAACTCCATATGAGTCATAAGATCATAGGAGATCAAGGGATCAACCGATTAAAAAAGAAAGACTCAATGGAAAATATATATAAAATTTGTGAATCTTCAAAGGAAGATTGAAATTTAGAAATCAAAGTTCACTTTAGAAAAAAGGACAAACTCCTTGAAACCAATCCAATTCATTTAAATCCAAGATCTATTTAGATCCAAATTAGTGAGTTACCATGAGATTCAATCACAAATTCTATGTGGTGTGTGATGAAATGAGGTAGGAAGAGAGGTTTTGAAAATGTGTAAAGTTCCTAGATCTAAGAATTTGTGATTGAATTGCCTAATTCTACCAAGTGATTGAGAGGTTACCTCTATGACCTCAAGGATTTCTTCTATCTTTGTGAAGTTCTTCCAAAATCTTCAAATTCTTCTTAAAATTCTTCCAATTCTTCAAGAAAACTCTTCTTTTCTTCTCAATTCTCTCTAATGTATATATATATGATTCTTGTATCTCTCTCTCTCTTTAGATTCAAGTATATGTGTGTGTCCCCCAAAATGAAGATGAAAGTTTATTTATATAGACCACCAATTCAAGGTTAGATGTGTAAATTCGGGTGAAAACCCATGTGCAAAGTTTTCTTCTAGAACATGTGAGAAAAACAGTCTGTTACAGCTCGCGGCACTCGATGGCTTCCGGCGGCACTTACAGAATGCCGGGCGGCACTCACTAAATGCCGGACGGCACTCACTGAATGCCGGCGCGGCACTCAGTGAGTGCCACTGGCTTTCCCGCGTGCTGGGGCTAACTGAATTTTGCCCTCTTTTTTAATTTTCAAATTATACATTACCTCAATCATAATTATCAACAAAGTATGTATTAATGTACTTATATTTGTAGTGTACTTTATCCATATACATAGTATATACTATCATTTTATTTATTTATTCCTTTTCTTTCTTTTTCTTCTTCTTTTTCTTCCTTTTTTTTTTCTTTTGAAAACTTCTTTTATACTCATCTCATTTATATATATATATATATGTTTTTTAGACAGATTTTCTCACATGTTCTTCAATGTTCGGGTTTTCCCATGAGTACCCAATTTCCCTCTCTCTCTCTTTTACTTTGATTTTTGAATTTTGTTTTGAAGAATCTTTGAAGAATTTGAATCTTCTGGAAAATCTTCGAATTTTACCGGTCATCATCATCATCGGTCTTCTAGAGGTAACCAATCCCTGGATTTGACGTTTGGTCAAAATCGGGGTGTCTACAGTTTGCTCCTCTTCAGCAGAGCTTGTAAAGCAACGCGTATCACAAGTGAATGTTGAAGCCTGTGTGAAAGACAAGCCTTTGACCAAACAGTCGAATCCAGGTAAAAACAAAAGTGCGTTGCAAAATCGGGTGCGCAAATGGTTGGTGCTGGTCGTGCTCAACGGTGAGCTACCTACGTATCCCTTCGGGAATCAGACCAGGGCGTAGTTCGGGCAAGGACAACACACAAACGCAAATAACCACACAGATGAATGCACCTATCCTATCGTGATGCACGTGCTCAAGCAAATTTATGCTCCATGCTCTTAGGTTCATATGTCTTAGGACAATGCTACTCCTTATAGTAGCAAAATGTACCTTTTGTCTTGAAATTCTTTCATGCCAATGATGTCCTATCTTGGGAAAGTCGCGACTGTCATTCATTTTTTTTAGGGAAATACTGATTGACTGAGATGCGTCTTGCGTCTTATACTCCAGTGTCTTGAGGATCATCTGATCGACTGAGATGCGCTTTGCGTGTTAGACTCTGGTGCCGAATCAGGAAATGTGCTGAAAGACTGAGATGCGCTTTGCGTCTTATACTCTGGTGTCTTGAGGATCATCTGATCGACTGAGATGCGCTTCACGTCTTAGACTCCGGTGCCGAATTAGGAAATGTGCTGAAAGACTGAGATGCGCTTTGCATCTTATACTCCGGTGTCTTGAGGTTCATCTGATCGACAGAGATGCGCTTCGCGCCTTATACTCCGGTGTCAAACCAGGTAGCACGCTGAAAGACTGAGATGCGCGAATTATACTCCGATGTCTTCCAAGAAATGAGATGTTTTGCAGAAAAGTCAGAATCGCTCCAGATTCAATGACCCCAAAAATTGCAAAAAAGTCAGAATCGCTCCAGATTCAATGACCCAGAAAGCAGAAAAGTCAGAATCGCTCCAGATTCAATGACACCAAAGAGCAGAAAAGTCAGAATCGCTCCAGATTCAATAACCCCAGAGAGCAGAAAAGTAAGAATCGCTCCAGATTCAATGACCCCAAAGATCGCAGAAAAGTCAGAATCGCTCCAGATTCAATGACCCCAGATAGCAGAAAAGTCAGAATCGCTCCAGATTCAATGACCCCATATAGCAGAAAAGTCAGAATCGTTCCAGATTCAATGACCCCAAATAGCAGAAAAGTCAGAATCGCTCCAGATTCAATGACCCCAGATCGCAGAAAAGTCAGAATTACTCCTGATTCAATGACCCCAAATAGCAGAAAAGTCAGAATTGCTCCAGATTCAATGACCCCATATAGCAGAAAAGTTAGAATTGCTCCAGATTCAATGACCCCAAAGATCGCAGAAAAGAAGCTTGGTATTGCTAGGGTAAATCCCCTTTCTTCTTCTTTTTCTTTTTTTTTTTTATTTTTTATTTTTTATTTTTTTTCAGAACAGTCATGTGGACTTAACAATCCGTTCTCCATTTTCAGAAAGAACTCGAGTCGCACGGACTCGAAAATTCATTTTTCTATTTCTTAAGATTTGGAGTCGCGCAGACTCGAAAATTCATTTTCTATTTCAAAGCTCGGGAGTCTCGCAGAGCAAAAAAAATTCATTTTTCATTTTCAAAGATTTGGAGTCACGCAGACTCAAAAATTCACTTTTTATTTTCAAAGATTTGGAGTCGCGCAGACTCAAAAATTCATTCTTCATTTTCAAAGATTTGGAGTCGCGCAGACTCAAAAATTCATTTTCTATTTTCAAAGATTTGGAGTCGCGCAGACTCAAAAATTCATTTTCCATTTCAAAGATCTAGATTATGCCTATATTTTTTGCTTTGATTGGTGACACATAGTCTGTGATAGACGACTTATGCCAAGATCGAGGATTAGATTGGTAAATCATAGGCTGCGATAGACGACTTATGCCAAGATTGAGGATTTGATCGGTAACTCATAGGATGCGATAGACGACTCATGCCAAGACCGAGAATTTGATCGGTAACTCATAGGCTGCGATAGACGACTTATGCCAAGACCAAGGATTAGATCGGTAACTCATAGGCTGCGATAGATGACTTATGCCAAGACTGAGGATTTGATCGGTAACTCATAGGCTGCGATAGACGACTTATGCCAAGACCGAGAATTTGATCGGTAACTCATAGGCTGCGATAGACGACTTATACCAAGACCAAGGATTAGATCGGTAACTCATAGGCTGCGATAGAAGACTTATGCCAAGACCGAGGATTTGATCGGTAACTCATAGGCTGCGACAGACGACTTTTGCCAAGACCGAGAATTTGATCGGTAACTCATAGGCTGCGATAGACGACTTATGCCAAGACCGAGAATTAGATCGGAGCTGGTCCAGCCTCGAAAGATTCGCCTTGGGGCTATTCAATCTGAAGAGATGTTCATGCGCTTCTTATTCCAGATTCATTCATCAAATTTTTTTTTTTTTTTATAGATTGTTTGCTATAGACAACAGTTTAGGTGATTCGAGCAAGAAGAGGAAGAAGTACGAGCCGGTTCCTTACGAAAACCCCACTTTTCTACTCACGGATTCCCCTTTTGACTATGGACAAGTCAAAAGGCTTTCTGGTACATCTTGATCTGCTGAGGATATTCACTTGATTTTGTTCTCTTTGAAGATATTACTCGCCCTTTCCTTGGCGGAGCAGAACCTGACTTCCTGTTCTTCATGCTATTAACCTTCTTTTGAAATTTCCACTTCTTGCTGATCCATCTGAGGAATGTATCTTTCGGATGGTAGACTCAAACTGAGGAGAGACACACACCTGTTGTGACCAATTCTGCTTTCTTTTTTTCTTTGCGCTTTTTTGATTATATTTTTTTAGAGAATCATCATCCCATAGTATTCTTTCATTGTATCTTCCTTTACAATTGACTTCAAGGTAATGATGAATTCTTCTTTTCAATGTTTCTTTCCATCTTAAATCAATTTCAGATTTATGCATGAAAACTTCAACTTTTAACCTCAAGAACTTTCAGGATGTCCAAACTTGATCCTTATTTGAAAAGCCTGTAAATCCAGAGATATCTTATTTGGCAAACGACAGTTTGCCCCTAGTTTGATAGGGGGCTTGGAAGTGTTGGGCAAACGAAGTTTGCCCCTGGTTTGAGGGAGATGACGCGGCCTCTGGGCAGGCGAAGGTAATTTCATGAGTTGGTTTGGTTTCTTCTTTGGACCGGGGCCTTGTGAGACCCGCCTACTTATCCCCGAATGGGCTTCAGGTCCTATAGTAGTTCGGTCGAGGCCTGAAAGAAATGCAATGATTGACTCTGTATGTGATTGTGACCGAACCTTGCAGGCTGCCTACGTATCCCCAAATGGGAATCAGGTCAAAACGTAGTTCATCAACTCTGGAGGTTTTGAAAGTATAAGGCTTCAAGAATTGGTGGGCTTTTCGAGCCGTGTTTTCATTTGGGTTCAATGAGTGCCCTTTTTGGGTAGATTTTTTGAAATAGATTCCTTGTGACAGCTTTTGAACAAGATGATGAGAAAATGAACTACTTCTCCCTTTTATTTATTTATTTTTTATTTTTCTCTTCTCTCTTTTTTTTTGGCGGTTGATTCTTTTCACTTCCTCACTAGCCAGTCAATCTTTATAATACATCGTGTTTTAATCACACTCCATCATACTCTCGAAGCAATATCCATCTTCCAAATCACTCTTCAAAGATATCTTTGCATTGTTTTAGGCTCATTTAGATATTGAGCCTCTCACCAAATTTTGAGACTAATTGATACTTTCAAATCTCTTTTTTATTTTATTTTTTTATTTCCACTTTCTTTTCTTTGTTTAGAACAAAATAGAGCCTTGGGATAATTTGTGTGCCAATGATGTAGTTTGAAGCACCCAAAGATTCCCAATCTTATTTATTCTTTGCCTTTTCTTTTCTTTTTTTCTTTCTCTTCTCTATCTCACTATCTCTTACTCTCTTCATGATTTTGACTGGCTAGGATTCGGATTTTGAAATCAACACGCGTCTTATTTTTGCTCTAACATTTGCCTAGGCGCCCTTTCGGGTTTTCATCCTAGCGAGCTTCCTTTTTTTTTTTTTTTTTCTTTTCTTTCTCTTTTCTTTCTTTCTTTTTCTTTTCTTTTTTCTTTTCTTCTTTTCTTTTTCTTTCTCTTTTTTTTAAAGAAGAAGAAGTTCATTTAAAATATCTAGCTACCACTAAGGACCGAGTTCATGGTTTTGGACTATGAGCCCACCTTTTAGGCTTGGTATAAAGGGGTGATGTGGGATAATTTTTGAATTTATTCTGGCACATCATCATAGGACCATGCAAAGCATCCTTGTATTCTTTTAACAATGAGATCAATTTTATGCTTTTATCTTTATTGAGTGAAATATGGAAAGAATCACTTCGAGAATCTTCTTCATTTTCTAAGTCAAATGCCAAGGTTTCCTCAATGATTTTGCATGTAGGTTCATTTGCTTTTTCACATTTATTAAGTGCAACCAAGTAAGCATAATTAATCACATTTTCATTGATAGCAGAAATTTTAAAAGGTTGGCTCATATTGGCCATTACAGACTTCCGGGGTAGGGGAAATTCTATCGCTAGACTCGAGGACCTATTGGTGAACCTCCTAGTTCTGTCTCTCCTTCACTTTCCAGCTTCTCCTTCCCTGCTTTATTTTCCTTGACCTCTTCCTTCAGTATTTCTCTCATCTGTTCTTTCCCAATCTTCACTTCTATGATCTTCTTTGGACTACTCTCCTCGGTCTTACAGCCTTCTTCATTAAAAAGGTTCCTCATAGACAGACCATCCAGTACACAAATCCAATCTTGGACAGAAATTGGTTTTGCGGGCACTTGTAGGTATGGATCTTCATAGTCAGCAAATTTATGTAAGAAAGAGATCTCAGACCCTTGCTCCGAGTATTTATCTTTGCAGTCCACCCAGGGCTCCGGAAAGCCGTAGTAGGGGAAATCTCCTCCCTTCTTAATGAAGTATTCATGCGACGCCTGACCTTCTTCTTTTTCTTCAGGATCCTTCCCTTTTCCTTCTTCCGAAACGTTCCCCTCAGCATGTTTGATCACTTCCTTAGTATTTCCCTCTTCTCCCTCTTCGAACCACAGACCGTCTGTGTCACTGTACACCTCCTCATCCCAAATGGAGTTATCAGTAGGATTGTTTGGATCCCACCAATTGATTTGGATGATTTCATTGTCCATATCTTCCTCAAATGCTTGTTCTTCTTCTCCTCCTATCAGCCAATCCTCTTCCTCAACTACTATAAGGCATATCCTCTGATCTTTTGGGAATTTATAAGCTTTGGTAGCTTGTCCTACTGGTACGATCAACACAGACGGATCAAAGACTTCCTTCCCAACATCTAAGAGATTAATGTTCTGTGGTGGTGGTACAGCATGATGATTAGGGAGCGGGTTCTGGGTCACATGCGGTCGAGCTGCAGGCGGAGGGGAAATGGTCTTATTATCGATTAAATCTTGCACTTCACGCCTTAGCCTTATACATCGGTCAGTTGTATGGCCATGAGCTTGGTGAAATTCATAATAAAGGCTTGTATTAAAGCCCGGTGGAAGTGGATCAGGCATTGGTTTTGGATCTAGAGGCTTGAGATATCCTTTTTCCTTTAATCGCTGGAGAATGGTAGTTAGAGAAACCCCTAAATCCGTGAAGCGACGAAACTGTCCTTCCAACTTTGGTCTCAACGCACCCCCTTTTCTTAGAAAATTCTGCCCTTCTTCCGGCTGGCTTAGAACATTAACTTCAGTTGCTACCTGATTTCCAGCATTCCCCCCCATAGAATGGTCTTCTAGGGCGATGCCCTTGGGAATCTTCTCTTTTGATCTTTCCGTCTTTAATGGCGTCTTCTATCCTTGTCCCAATTTCAAGCAACTCAGCAAAGGTATGAATACATTGATACATTAGTTTCTCCTGGTAAACACTCTGCAGGTTCTTGATTACAATCTGTATCTGTTCTTTCTCTGATGGTCGTTGGGTCATTTTTGCAGCTTTTCCTCTCCATCGCGCCAAGAATTCAGCAAATGACTCTCTATTCTCTTGCATGGTTGTTTCCAGATCCCTCACAGTTACATCGAGTTCTTGGTTGTATTCATATTGGGTGACAAAGACTTTCACCACTTACTCCCATATGCGACTTTTGCTTGGCTCTAATGTGAAATACCAAGATAAAGCTGCCCCAGTCAGAGTTTGTTGAAACAGCATGGCCATCATGGAAGGACTCAGGCCATTTGGTTGAAAGGCCCCGATGCACATCCTCACATGGTTTCTGGGGTTGCCAGAGCCATCAAACTTATCAATCTCAGGCGTCTTGAAACCAGCTGGCAATTTTTCTTGAGCTCCCTCAAACAATCCCTCTAGCTCTAGCAGATAGCTATCAACCCCATTGGACTTGCGGACAACTTTCTCTAGCTTTTCCACCTTCTCCTTCATCTCGATACGCTCTTTCTCAGCTTTCTCAATTTTCTCTCTCTCTGCCCTGGGTATATCAGCTCTAGGTGGTTCCGGATCCTCAAACCATTCGTCTTCTACACCCCGAAAAGGTGGAGGAGGAGGGTCAATTATTGGTGGATCAATTACCGGCCTGTAACGGGTCAATGTTTCTAACATGGCCATCACT
This sequence comes from Hydrangea macrophylla, assembly GCA_033977485.1. Lineage (NCBI taxonomy): Eukaryota > Viridiplantae > Streptophyta > Magnoliopsida > Cornales > Hydrangeaceae > Hydrangea > Hydrangea macrophylla. The sequence goes on from CM066986.1 coordinate 45,585,620, forward strand.
TGGTCCATCCTCTCTTTCAACTGTGCTATTTCTGCAGCATGTTGTTCGTGATCCATTTCTCTTTCTGTCTCTAGCTCTCTTCGTACTAACCTTGCACTCGAATCCCTGACCCAAACTGTCCTGGCATTCAATGCTATCTTGCCTACAACCACTTTTTATTTTTAATCAATTTTCAAACAACTTTATTTATTTTGAAAATGCTTGGTAAAATTCTTATGAATGGCTCATATGTCATGCGGATGCGATGCATGTGTGTGTGTGTGCCTATTCTATATGCCAAATAAAAGAAAATTCTAATCCTAACACATAAACACATAAGCACATAAAATCCTCATCCATGTTGAGTGTGCTAATTTCTCCTTTCATTGTGATCCTCTTTACCCCTTCAAGGTTTTTAGAATTTTTTGACAAATATTTCCCCTAGATGATGGGATCTTTTCAAAATTCCTTAAGAAGCTTTCCTTTGAAGACAACAACATTTCTAAACAAAAGATGATTGGGTTGAAACTTTGCTTTTCAATTTATTTGAAAATGATTTCTTTAATTGCAGAGATTTCTTGGATTATATTCCTTAACAAAAAGGTGATTAGGTCCAATTTTTGCTTTGAAAAAGCATTCCTTTAGTTGGTAAAACTTTTCAAACTCTTTCAAGAATTTTGGGTTCCAAGAATTTTAGGTTCTTCCTTCAAATATGGCTGATTTGAAATTTTAATGCAAAAGTGAACTCCAAAAATTTTGAAAGAGTGATTGAATGCCTTGGAATAAAGATACCAAAAATCTATTTGCTTCCAAAAACGTATTTAAAATTCTTTGGGTAGGAGGATCACATGATCGGATTGTTGTCATACTCTTAATGAATTCAGATGCATACAAGGTGAATGATGCTTAGCTTAGCAAGATGTAAGAGATGTAATCATATAATCAAGATTTAGTATGTTCCCAAATGTCGTGGGACATGAGAAGGAATTGCTCAAAAGTGATTAAGAGGTTACATATTTCATCAAGCAAGCATCGTCATCATCTCAAATAATCCCTTTCGGGCGTACAAAACTCCCTAGCACATAATCCTAATCAAGAATTGATTTCCTATTTTTGAAAGGTTCTATGGAAGCTATTATGCAAAGGCCGGGTTTTGGTCAGATAAGGGACCCTTGACACACACCCGATAGGATGCTTCATATACCAATATATGGTATGAGATCAAGGGTGATCACACGGCCCCATGATGACTTGATCGACCGGGTTACCCCGAGCCTCTAAGGTCATAGTTCCGTGCAATCGACTGGCCGAACATGCAAGTGCAATGCAACTGGCACACAAAAATTAATTAATTTGATTAAAAGGATGCTTTCAAGTCTAATCCTCGAGTGAACCCAAAATCAGAAATTCTGGTATGCGAAACCAGAGATTCTGGGTTCGATCCCCAGTGGAGTCGCCAGATTGTGGACATGTGGGATTCCAACACTTGTTTGTTTTTGTTTGAAATTTGATTTGGATCAAAGAAAGAAAATGGTCTGTTGAAATCAGATACAGAGTCGCCACTTGGTCTTTAAGGAACCAAGAAACCTAATTTTGACTCACCCAAATGGATAAAGGGCACCGGCCCTTCATAACCAAAGAACTTGGCTCGGGGTTTTGGTACGAGAGAGAAAGGAGCCTTTGTCGCGACTAAAACACCCTCAACTCGCCCCGTCTTTCGACGGGCCTCAATTAGCATCCAAATAATCATCTTATACTATGTATGGTTTGACAATTAATACTATGATAGTATATTACATCACATAAGGAAATTTGAAATGGAAAATCAAAAGATAAGATATCATTCATAAGATCTAAGCCAAATATCATACAATGTAAAGTGAAAAATCACACAAATAAACCTAGGAAAAATCGCCTAATCACATATCAAGTGATAAAGTTTTCCTAATCTAAGGAGACATGAATTGTTCTTGAAACAAAATAATCAAAGAAATCAAAATATGCTTAGCAAGCTAGTATGATGCATGTTAATCTTTGAGAAAAGAAGATCTCTCAATCCCCGGGACGGATGAGAAAGTAGGATTAGATCGAGGGGAAGCATGAACGTGTGATCATGATCATTCCTTATAATCTTCTTAGATTAGGACTCGCAAAAGCCCCAAATCTTGCATGAATGCAATGTATGATCCTAAAATGTGCAAAGGTTGTAGTGTGTTTGTGTACATGGACTTTCTAAAGTGACTTAAAAGTCTAGAGAATGAATGAATGTATGAATGAAATCATCATGGGATATGTACAAATATAGTATGAACTACTTCCTAAGACATGAACTAATTTGGAGTGCATGTAAGCATCAAATCAAAGGGGGAAAGTAAAAATGTGCTTGCTGTGAATAGTGGACAGAACAGTAGCATGATCTTTTCGAAATTGAAAAGAGGGGTTAGGAATGTTTTCAATGCATGATTTTTTATGGAGATCTTCCTTATTGCGTCTAGAACACAACCCAGAAAGCCAATCTTTAATAACTATTACAGATTGAGAGAAATCATATGAACAATGGAGGTTACCTAGAAACAGAGTTCGTACTGTCGACTGAAATGTCAAAAAATCTTAGAAAATGAAAACAAATGATCGAGAGGCCCATTTTATACAGACGATTCCCTAAGACATTGAAGTTCAAGGGAAAGATAAGTTAGGACCACTCTTTTTAGAAAAGGTTTCTGTAAAATAAGTTGAAAGTAGACCAAGCTGCTGTGTCAGCAAAAACAGAATATCTGGAGAGAATGTTTGGGTCCAAATGGATCATTTTCAAGATTTTCAAGTCAAACCAAAAATCATGGACGTTCTCTAATGAGTTAGGAAGACTTTCCAAGTGGTCTTGCATCCATACATTGAGTATTGAGTTCTAGAGAAATCTTCGAACTCAGATCACTCACTGTTTTGACTCACTGTTTTGAAGATTTTGGGAAAAACTTGAGTTTTCTTTCTTGAAGTCAAAATGAGAGGGATTGAGAGGGGTTTTGAAATAGAGGTTTTGAAAGTATATTTTCAACATCAAATGGAGATTATAACCTCTTGGAATATCAACATCAAACTCATTATCAAGAACCCCCAATATTATTGGAGAGATTCATTTTTATTTTGAACATAACTTCAAGGATACCTTGGAGGTATTGAAGTTATAATCATCATCTATCAAACATGTTTTTGAGGTCAAGAGGTACTACCCATAAGGATTCACTCACCTCAAACTTTATGTCATCATTTAGAGGATGATGAACTAGTAAGTAAATAAAAATGTCAAAAAAGAAATGAGGTTAGGAAGAGATGAACATGATATGAACAAGTAAGTAAATAACAATCAATAGATGATAGTCAATGTGATATTGGACTTGTAGCTTGGTGTTTCACTCATAGATATAGACATTTGGACATGGAAGTAGCTTCCTAACTCAAAAATTCTTAGAGAAATGGTGATTGGGTGTATTGATGATGAAGTATATTGAAGAATGGTGGAGGAAAACAAGATTGGAACTCACTTTTTATAGAAAAATAATAGGAGGAAGCTCCTTTCTCACTTCTAAATCTATCTCTATCTCTCTTTCTCTCTACAACTTTGTCAAGCTTTGCACTTGCCCCCCCCCCCCCCCCCCAAAAAAATGAAGAGCAATGGGGGGCTTATATAGGCTAATTTGGGGTAGTTTTGGGGTTTTAGAAGTACTCCCATTGGTCCAAAACAACTGAAAACATAAAACTACATCGTTTTGGTTTTTAATTAATCAAATTGGACCCCCAAAAGAAATTACAAAAAAACATATTGTTCTGGAGGAGAGTGCCGCGGCGGTAGTGGGCCAGTGCCGCGGCGGCACTGCTCCTCCTTCGTCCAGATAATTGTATTAGGCCCCCAGAGGTTCCGGCATTCGCGAAAAGGCCCTTTTTCGTCCAAAATTCACAGAAAATGCATACGAACTCCAAATTGAGGTTGTGATATACCGTTGGAAAGGTAATGGAGTCTATTTTACATAAAAAAATAATTCAGGGATTGGTCACTTTGAAAAGTTTTGCGGTATTTGCGATAAAAGCCGATTTGACCGCCTTTTTTGCCTTCAGAAATTCACAATAAACTCGTTTTAAATCCAAAAATTATGTGCGATGTACCGATGGAAAGCTATTGACCTCTAGTATCCATGAAAAATATTTGAAAATTGTTATGGCGCTCCTGTTCTAAAGTCAAATTTTGGTCAAACTGGTCAAACCTAGGATTCCCGGGAAGTTCTGGAAACCTCTGGGAGCTCCCAGGTGCCGACGTTTTCGCTCGATTTTCTTTTAAAACTCATTTTAATACTTTCCACATGATCTAGAATGATTCCGGTGAATTTGGACATTTTCGGTCAAGCTTGGTCAAATCTTGGTCAAACTTGGTCAAACCGGTCAACGGGGACTTTCCGGGAACTTTCGGGACTTCCGGGGGTCTCTGGGAGCTGACAATTTCATCTGATTTTGCTTAAAAACTCATTTTCTTACTTTTCTTACGACATAGCATGTTTTCAGAACTTTTGGTCCAAATCTGGGAGTTTTTTTTTCTTCAGAAAAGTCAAATCTGGGAGTTCTCGGGCTTTTAGGGGCATTTTGGTCATTCTGAGCATTTTGAGTAATAGAACTAACTTCCAGGAGTCCTTTTGAGTCTTTTCGATCATTGTGGACCACCAAGCTATGGGTCTCCTAAATCTGATAGCCGACAAAATGGGGTGACTACAGTTTGCCCCTCTTTGGCATGAACTTGCGAGGCAACGAATGTCGCAAGCGAGTGCCAAAGCTTTGAAGAGACAGGACTTTTGGAGGCTATTGATTTAGGGAAAGGAAAGCGTTGTAAAAGATGCAATGATGAAAAAAAAAATTACCTAGGTCAGTGCTGGTCGCGCTCCGCGTGAGCTGCCTACGTATCCCAAGGGGAATCAGACCAGGACATAGTTCGGGGCACAAAGGAACAAATCACACGTGCACAACGAGACGGGCAGATGCTATGCTATGAGGATGATATGCAATGCATGGATGTGATATGAATTGTGTCATGAGTCCTATCATGTCTAGTGTTATGATCCTAGTATGAGCAGGTGCTGTGGGGTGTGCCACTCCGAGTGGGCTGGTGTTGTGCTAGTGTTTGCAATTGTGATGTGGTGGATGACCCAGATAAGGACATCAAGGTTTGAAGACTCTGGGTCTTAGGGCAAACTTCTGGAATTTGGGAAGTGTGCTTTGCAAGCAAATGTGATCGGATGTAGGGTCTCGATGGTCATGGAAGTCTTGGACACAGAAACCCTAAGAATTCCAGTGATGGACACAAAAATTAGAGATGTCAAACGACAGACACTGAAGCGCCATTAATAGACATAGAAGCCCAAGATTTTGAATGAGAATGATGAGCACAACATATTTTGAATGAGAGTGGTGGTAAAAAAATGATGATTAATGCACTAACGATGCACGAATCGAGATGACGAGTAGTCAGTGAACTACTATGACTGTCATGGATTAGACCAAAGGTTGGACTAACCGTGATCAGAAGAACTGACCATGCACTAATTAAGGTGATGAGTCAACAGTGAACTACTATGACTGTCATGGATTGAACTGACGATGTACGAATCGAGATGACGAGTCGACAGTGAACTACTGTGACTGTCAGGATTGTACTGCCGATGTACGAATCAAGATGACGAGTCGACAGTGAACTACTGTGACTGTCAGGATTGAAATGCCGAAGTACAAATTGAGATGACGAGTCGACAGTGAACTACTATGACTGTTAGGATTGAACTACCGATGTACGAATCGAGATGATGAGTCGACAGTGAACTACTGTGATTGTCATGGATTGAACTGACGATGTACGAATCGAATCGAGATGACGAGTCGATAGTGAACTACTATGACTGTCAGGATTGAACTGCCGATGTACGAATCGAGATGACGAGTCAATAGTGAACTACTGTGACTGTCATGGATTGAACTACTGATGTACGAATCGAGATGATGGGTCGACAGTGAACTACTATGACTGTCAGGATTGAACTGCCGATGTACGAATCGAGATGAGGAGTCGACAGTGAACTACTGTGACTGTAAGGATTGAACTGCCGATGTACAAATCGAGATGATGAGTCGACAGTGAACTACTGTGATTGTCATAGATTGAACTGTCGATGTACGAATCGAGATGACGAGTCGACAGTGAACTACTGTGACTGTCAGGATTGAACTGCCGATGTATGAATCGAGATGAACTACTGTGACTGTCATGGATTGAACTGAAGATGTACGAATCGAGATGACGAGTCGACAGTTAACTACTGTAACTGTCAGGATTGAACTGATGGTTGGACTAACGTTGATTAGAAGAACTGACGAATTGATATGTCTGCTAGGGATTAAATTGAATCTGCTGGGGGGGTGAAGCAACTCTGCTAGGGATGAAAGTGGTTCCTTCTGTGGTCTTGACTGAGACACACCATATTCATTCAGAACACTTTTTTGAAGTTGAACTAGCTCTGCTGGGAACGACTTTGATGAGAAGATTCGACTGGGGAAAGAATGGTTGCACTGCGAATAGAGTAATTCAGCAGTAGATGAAGAACATTTGTGACATGATTTCGGGTTGGTTGACACTAATGGAGGGTATTAATCATTAGCAACTTATGGACTTATGTTTCTAGGAAGAAAGAAGATCATCAACAGCCACTCATGGACTTATATTGCATGAACGAAGAAAGATGGTCAACAGCCACTCATGGAATTATGTTGCTAGGATGAAAGAAGATCATCAACAGCCACTCATGGACTTATGTTGCATGAAGAAAGATGAAAGATCAACAGCCACTCATGGACTTATGTTGCTAGGAGAAAGGAAGATCATCAACAGCCACTCATGGACTTATGTTGCATGAACGAAGATGAGATGGTCAACAGCCACTCATGGACTTATGTTGCTAGGATGAAGGAAGATCGTCAACAGCCATTCGTGGACTTATGTTGCATGGATGAAGGAGGATGACCAACAGCCACTCATGGACTTATGTTGCTAGGAGGAAGGAAGATCAACAGCCACATATGGACTTATGTTGCTAGGAGGAAGGAAGATCAACAGCCACACATGGACTTATGTTGCATGGATGAAGGCAGATCATCAACAGCCACTCATGGACTTATGTTGCATGAAGAAAGATGAATGATCAACAGCCACTCATGGACTTATGTTGCTTAAGATGAAAGAAGATCATCAACAGCCACTCATGGACTTATGTTGCATGAACGAAGATGAGAGATCAACAGCCACTCATGGACTTATGTTTCTAGGAGAAAGGAAGATCATCAACAGCCACTCATGGACTTATGTTGCATGAACGAAGATGAGAGATCAACAGCCACTCATGGACTTATGTTGCATGAACGAAGATAAGCAACAGCCACTTATGGACTTATGTTGCTAGGATGAAAGAAGATCATCAACAACCACTCATGGACTTATGTTGCATGAACGAAGATGGTTAACTTTTGACGGTTTGAAAAGGGATGAAATTTTTCCCAAGTTTGGACGCTTCTCATGCTGACGCCTTGACTGGTGCAGTAATAGTGTTTGGTACTCCTGCTTGCATTGTCCTTGGAACACTCTTAAAAAAATTTATAACTTTATTTGGAAAATTCATTATTAGTCACTATCAACTCACTTATTTGAGACTACGACAGACTTGACGACTAACAGACATCGACACACGAGGACGACACATTCGACTCTAAAATGAAACAAGCTTGACTTGCCAAAACTTAATGTGCTCTTGTCATAAATGATGTACCATATCTCTTTTGTGTTTACTTCTCACCTTAACGTGGCATCACTTTGATGGTGAATCTTATTTTTGAAAATTCCTCCCTACTGATCTAATCAATTTCTTTGCTTCTCCCAAGATGTGCTTTGAATTAGTGCCTTAGCTTATAGAATAAAAGATGCCCCATTTCCATCTGTTCAAGACAATGTTTGTGACTTGAAGGCTTACCATTGGTGTATAGGGATCGGGTGGCAAACGAAGTTTTCCCCTAGTTTGAAGGGCATGAAGTGGGATCGGTAGGCAAATGAGATAAATGAACGAAGATTGCCCCTAGTTTGGAGGAAGGTTCATTGGAGGTTTTGAGAAAACGAGGTAGGTGACCGAAGTTTGCCCCTTGTATGAAGGGTAGATAAAAAAATTTAGGAAAACGAGGCGAGTAGCCAAAGTTTGCCCCTAGTGTGGAAGGTGATTTTTGGCTTGAGGCAAGGACCGTGAATTTAATCTCTCAAATGCTCATAACTTTTGCCTAGGTACTAGTGAGGTGACCTAGTGAGCCTTTTTTCTCTCTTTTGTTATTGCTCACCTTGGATTCAGCTCTTACTTTTGCCTAGGCGTCCTTTCGGATTTTCAACCTAGTGAGCCATCCTTCTTTTCTTTTTTGAAATTCTGCCTACGTACCCTCGAACGGGGATCAGGTCCAACGTAGTTCGGGCCAAAGCTTGAAAGAAATTTGGTTTTTTTTTGTGGGTGGAGCAACCGAGTCGATGTGGTTGCCTACGTATCCCCGAGTGGGAATCAGGTCGAGCGTAGTTCAAGCAAGGCCTTGAAAGAAATTGGTTTGATTATGATGGTGTCGACCGAACCGATGTGATTGCCTACGTATCCTCGAGTGGGAATCAGGTCGAGCGTAGTTCAAGCAAGGCCTTGAAAGAAATTGGTTTAATTATGATGGTATCGACCGAGCCGATGTGGTTGCCTACGCATCCCCGAGTGGGAATCAGGTCGAGCGTAGTTCAAGGCAAGGCTTGAAAGGACAAAGGGGTGAGGGTTTATCAAACCAATTGTCAAAGAAATTCAAACTTAGGTCACTTGTGGTAGCCTTGAATGAGAGGATTCAGTTTCCATCTCCCTTTTTTTTCTTTTTCTTTTTCTTTTTTCCTTTTTTTTTTCTTTTTCTTTTTCTTTTTCTTTTTCTTTTATTTTGAGGATTGTTCCTGTTCACTTTCGCCCAGCCAGTCAATTTTCTTTTTTCACATAGTTGGTTCATGTGAGATCTTTTGATCATAATCTCGAAATTCCAGAAAGTGCGTGTCAACTCTCGGGATTTATGTGTGGTCGTTCTGAGCCTTTGAAATATGATCTAGGCACGTTTTTTTATGTACCTTGAATCGTACAATTCTCTCATTTGTAAAGTCATTTTGGCTGGCTAAGGTTAGATCTTGGAAATCAATACCTTTTTAGCTCTAACTTTTGCCTAGGTGCCCTTTCGGGCTTTCAACCTAGCGAGGCTTTTTTTTTTTTAAGTGGAGATGAAACTCACTGAAATGTTTGGCTGTCATCAAGGACCAAGTCCGCACAGGTTCGCATGGCTATCAATTGGGTTGGGCCCAAGGCTTTTAAATGGTAGAAATGGTGGAAAGGGTGTTGGGCAAGCCCCAAATCAGTCTCAAGTATGTCGTTTTGAGATTTGAGCAAAAGCATCTTTAAATTCTTAAAGTAAGACTATTCAATTCTCAACTCTTCTTTGGTGTCAGCGCAAAATTGACTTTGACCTTTCAGGAATTTTTTTTTTGAGTAAAAAAATTATTTTTTTAGCACAGTAATATCCATGGTAATTTGAAAAGTGACACTTCAATTCAGCGATTCATGCATCTATGACCAGGCACATCAGTTTAGGCAAAATGAGACTTCATTCCATCAGTAGAGAAGGATTACAGACTCATTAACAACTCGATGACAGACAGACTCGACCACAAGACTAAACTTGAAATAGACAAAACATACAACAGACTCGACTAGACTCGACCTGGTCTCAAATGGAATGTCACAGTGACTCACTTATTCTTTTTCTTTTTTTTTTTTTTTTTTTTTTCTAAAGAGCATCTTCATTTGGTTTTCTAGCAAGAGTCCCAAACACAATCACTTCACGAGCACAGGTTCAATATTCATGGGCCTCAGCGGAGGGGATCATTCGAATAGGTAAGCCAGGGGGAGCTTAGGTGACATGGGGTTGAATGGGTGGTGGCTCAATGATGTTTTGGTCGATGAGGTCCTGGATATCATGGCGGAGACGTATGCACTGGTCGGTGTCATGGCCTGGGCCTTGGTGGTAGGCACATCGTTTGGACAGGTCACAGTTAGGTGTTGGGGGATCGGCACGAGGCTGAAGGAGTTGGAGGTGTCCCTTTTTTAGCAGACGGCCTAAGGCTATGGAGGGGGAGATATCTAGTTTGGCAAAGGTACGGGGTTGCTTTTTCTGGTAAGGGCAACTAGTGGTTTGGTTGGAGGATTGGTATGGCCGATGAGGGTATGCCATGGGTTGGCTGCACATGGTGTTGACATCCGGGGAGTGTTGAGAGTATTTAGGCCTCTTGGACTGGTGCTGGGATTCATCCTTCTTGAACTTTTCTTCTATGATGGCATCCTCCATTCTGGTCCCCATTTCAAGCAGCTCTTTGCTAATACTCCATGCCATTTTATCAAATTGACTCACCCTTAAACTCAACTGCTCAACAGTGGTTTGTAGCTTGTTCACTTTCTCTTCCAGAGCTTTGTAGGCCATTGGTGGATTGATGATGGACTGTGCTAGCCCGTGATCACGATAATGAATTTGGGGAGGTACAACAGTGTCCTTACCCGGGGCTACAATTTTTTGCAAATAGAAGTAAAAGTCCAAATTAGCAGATGTTCGAAACACTTCTTATGGACTCCTATCAGGAAGAGATGATCAGAGTTTTGAAGGATTTAACGATGCAAACTGAGGACGGTTATAGTAAGTATACGACTTCTGTACCACGATTGAGATGGGTGGGGATGATGATACATATGCATTTGATGTGTAGAGACTGACACATGTGAGACTGACAAGACGTGCGTGCAAGCGAACTGACATGAATTGTGTATGCACATGAGACAAGCATGCGGATGGATGCAGGCCCTAATCTATATGATGCCCCTACTTCTAACATATAGCAGTTAAGTAAGTAAGGTCCTAACCATACAGAGTGTGCTAACCTTACTTTCCAGTATGATCACCAAGGGACAACAGGGATTTCTGGGATATTTTGGGAATTTTGGACAGAGTTTCTGGGAGAAATAGGAATTTTTGGTTGATTTGGACTAAGCTTCTAGGAGAAACTGGTATTTTTGGTATTTCTGAGAAATATGGATAGTATATCTGGGCGTTTCTGGGTGATTTGGGCAGAGTTTCTGGGAGAAATAAGTACCTTGGGTATTTCTGGGAAATTTGGATTTATGGGAAGCTTGGATAGAGTTTTAGTAGAAACATGGATTTTCTGGGATTTTGGGTGTAACAAAGATACGGGGAGTTCGAATAGGACTTCTGGGAGAAGCGGGAATATCTGGGTGATTCGGACAAGTATTTTCGGGGAAATCTAGGAGTTCTTCTTTGGGTTTCTAGGAGAAAAGGGATTTCTGGGAAATCTGGTGGATTTTGGCAGAGTTTCTGGGAAATAGGAATATCTGGTTAAATCAGACAAAGTTTACGATCGAAATTGGCATATATGGGTGAGTTGGACAGAATTTCTGGGAGAAACAAGTATACCGGAGTTTCTGGGAGAAATTGAGATTTCTGGGTAATTTGAGAGATTTGGACAGAGCTTCTAGGAGAACAGGTATAACTGGGTAAGTCGGACAGAGTTTCTGGGAGAAACAAATATATCGGAGTTTCTAAGAAAAATTGAGGTTTCTGGGTATTCTGAGGGAAGCAAGAATATCTGGGGGGATATAAGTATATCGGAGTTTCTGGGAGAAATTGAGTTTTCTGGGTAATCTGGGGAGAAATAAGGATTTCTAGGAAATCTGGTGGATTTTGGCAGAGTTTCTGGGAAATAGGAATATCTGGTTAAATCGGACAGAGCTTATGTGCGAAACTGGCATATATGGGTGAGTTAGACAGAATTTTCAGTAGAAATAGGTATATCGGAGTTCCTAGGAGAAACTGAGATTTCTGTGTAATCTGGAGAAACAGGGACTTCTGGGAGAAACTAGAATTTCTGGGAGATCTGGGTAAATTGGACGAAGTTTTCGAGGGAAATTGGGATGTATGACAGGAGCAGGTGATGATGGTGATCATACTGTCTAGTAGGTTTTCATACTCCTATGTCTTTGGACCAACAAACAAGGTTTGCGGTGCATATCTTTGTGGGCACGGAGTAGACATCCTTATCATGGTGCCTAGGCAGGTCAACTCAATGTGATCACATGTGAGTGATTGCCTTGGGAATCATGAGAAAGAGGTTATGTTCTGTGCCACATAAGCGTCTACACCGCGCAAGTAATCCCACCAGGGCATACAACAGTTATATCATATTGTCCTATCTGAAAAGATAAATCAACAGCCCTATGAAAGGTTCTACAGGAATCTATATGCAAAGGCTGGGTTTAGTCAAAGAGGGTCCGTTGACAAGAGTTCCAATATACTGTTAGAGAGACAGTACGGAAGTGTTTACTCTTTTTGATATATCTTGGAAGGTACAGTATCAATGGTGAGTTGTGCCCTGGCACAGCAAGACCTGAACAATGTCAGTGTCGCGTTTCAGACACAGTCGAAGGGGGAAAATGCAAAGTGCAATGCGGTAAACCAGACACAGTAAAAAGATGATTTTAAGGATGCTTCTTATGAGTCAAACCTCTGTATTATTTTGTTTTAAAATAAAAAAAAAATCCCCAGTGGAGTCGCCAGATTGTGGACACGTGGGATTCCACCACTTGTTTGTTTTTGTTTGAAATTTGATTTGGATCAAAGAAAGAAAATGGTCTGTTGAAAACAGATACAGAGTCGCCACTTGGTCTTTAAGGAACCAAGAAACCTAATTTTGACTCACCCAAATGGATAAAGGGCACCGGCCCTTCATAACCAAAGAACTTGGCTCGGGGTTTTGGTACGAGAGAGGAAGGAGTCTTTGTCGCGACTAAAACACCCTCAACTCGCCCCGTCTTTCGACAGGCCTCAATTAGCATCCAAATAATCATCTTATACTATGTATGGTTTGACAATTAATACTATGATAGTATATTACATCACATAAGGAAATTTGAAATGGAAAATCAAAAGATAAGATATCATTCATAAGATCTAAGCCAAATATCATACAATGTAAAGTGAAAAATCACACAAATAAACTTAGAAAAAATCACCTAATCACATATCAAGTGATAAAGTTTTCCTAATCTAAGGAGACATGAATTGTTCTTGAAACAAAATATTCAAAGAAATCAAAATATGCTTAGCAAGCTAGTATGATGCATGTTAATCTTTGAGAAAAGAAGATCTCTCAATCCCCGGGACGGATGAGAAAGGAGGATTAGATCGAGGGGAAGCATGAACGTGTGATCATGATCATTCCTTATAATCTTCTTAGATTAGGACTCGCAAAAGCCCCAAATCTTGCATGAATGCAATGTATGATCCTAAAATGTGCAAAGGTTGTAGTGTGTTTGTGTACATGGACTTTCTAAAGTGACTTAAAAGTCTAGAGAATGAATGAATGTATGAATGAAATCATCATGGGATATGTACAAATATAGTATGAACTACTTCCTAAGACATGAACTAATTTGGAGTGCATGTAAGCATCAAATCAAAGGGGGAAAGTAAAAATGTGCTTGCTGTGAATAGTGGACAGAACAGTAGCATGATCTTTTTGAAATTGAAAAGAGGGGTTAGGAATGTTTTCAATGCATGATTTTTTATGAAGATCTTCCTTATTGCGTCTAGAACACAACCCAGAAAGCCAATCTTTAATAACTATTACAGATTGAGAGAAATCATATGAACAATGGAGGTTACCCAGAAACAGAGTTCGTACTGTCGACTGAAATGTCAAAAAATCTTAGAAAATGAAAACAAATGATCTAGAGGCCCATTTTATACAGAAGGTTCCCTAAGACATTGAAGTTCAAGGGAAAGATAAGTTAGGACCACTCTTTTTGGAAAAGGTTTCTGTAAAACAAGTTGAAAGTAGACCAAGCTGCTGTGACAGCAAAAACAGAATATCTGGAGAGAATGTTTGGGTCCAAATGGATCATTTTCAAGTATTTTCAAGTCAAACCAAAAATCATGGGCGTTCTATAATGAGTTAGGAAGACTTTCCAAGTGGTCTTGCATCCATACATTGAGTATTGAGTTCTAGAGAAATCTTCGAACTCAGATCACTCACTGTTTTGACTCACTGTTTTGAAGATTTTGGGAAAAACTTGAGTTTTCTTTCTTGAAGTCAAAATGAGAGGGATTGAGAGGGGTTTTGAAATAGAGGTTTTGAAAGTATATTTTTAACATCAAATGGAGATTATAACCTCTTGGAATATCAACATCAAACTCATTATCAAGAACCCCCAATATTATTGGAGAGATTCATTTTTATTTTGAACATAACTTCAAGGATACCTTGGAGGTATTGAAGTTATAATCATCATCTATCAAACATGTTTTTGAGGTCAAGAGGTACTATCCATAAGGATTCACTCACCTCAAACTTCATGTCATCATTTAGAGGATGATGAACTAGTAAGTAAATAAAAATGTCAAAAAAGAAATGAGATTAGGAAGAGATGAATATGATATGAACAAGTAAGTAAATAACAATCAATAGATGATAATCAATGTGATATTGGACTTGTAGCTTGGTGTTTCACTCATAGATATAGACATTTGGACATGGAAGTAGCTTCCTAACTCAAAAATGCTTAGAGAAATGGTGATTGGGTGTATTGATGATGAAGTATATTGAAGAATGGTGGAGGAAAACAAGATTGGAACTCACTTTCTATAGAAAAATAATAGGAGGAAGCTCCTTTCTCACTTCTAAATCTATCTCTATCTCTCTTTTTCTCTACAACTTTGTCAAGCTTTGCACTTGCCCCCCCCCCCCCCCAAATGAAGAGCAATGGGGGGTTTATATAGGCTAATTTGGGGTAGTTTTGGGGTTTTAGAAGTACTCCCATTGGTCCAAAACAACTGAAAACATAAAACTACATCGTTTTGGTTTTTAATTAATCAAATTGGACCCCCAAAAGAAATTACAAAAACATATTGTTCTGGAGGAGAGTGCCGCGGCGGTAGTGGGCCAGTGCCGCGGCGGCACTGTTCCTCCTTCGTCCAGATAATTGTATTTAGGCCCCCAGAGGTTCCGGTATTCGCGAAAAGACCCTTTTTCGTCCGAAATTCACAGAAAATGCATACGATCTCCAAATTGAGATTGTGATATACCGTTGGAAAGGTAATGGAGTCTATTTTACATAAAAAAAAATAATTCGGAGATAGGTCACTTTGAAAAGTTTTGTTGTATTTTCTATAAAAGCCGATTTGATCGCCTTTTTCGCCTTTGGAAATTCACAATAAACTCGTTTTAAATCCAAAAATTATGTGCGATATACCGATGGAATGCTATTGACCTCTAGTATCCATGAAAAATATTTGAAAATTGTTATGGTGCTCCTGTTATAAAGTCAAATTTTGGTCAAACTGGTCAAACCTAGGATTCCCGGGAAGTTCTAGAAACCTCTGGGAGCTCCCAAGAGTTGAAGTTTTCGCTCGATTTTCTTTTAAAACTCATTTTAATACTTTCCACATGATCTAGAATGATTCCAGTGAATTTGGATATTTTCGGTCAAACTTGGTCAAATCGTGGTCAAACCTGGTCAAACCGTGGTCAAACCGGTCAACAGGGACTTTTCGGGAATTTTCGGGACTTCCGGGGGTCTGTGGGAGCTGACGATTTCATCTGATTTTGCTTAAAAACTCATTTACTTACTTTTCTTACAACATAGCATGTTTCTAGAACTTTTGGTCCAAATCTGGGAGTTCTCGGGCTTTCAGGGGCATTTTGGTCATTCTGAGCATTTTGAGAAATAGAACTAACTTCCAGGAGTCCTTTTGAGTCTTTTCGATCATTGTGAACCACCAAGCTATGGGTCTCCTAAATCTGATAGCCGACAAAATGGGGTGTCTACAGTGACTATGTTCAAATCTGTCAACCGATTTCTCAACAATTTCTAAAAATAGCATATGGATTCTAGAGGTTCTCAAAACGGATTGAATGAAATCCAATTCATCAAAGTTTACCCAAAAAATTTGAAATCCATCAAACTATGGGTTTTGGTTGACCAAATCTTATGGACAATACCAATCTGTTTTGCTGAATTTTATCTAGTTCATTTTAAAGTGTGAGAAAAACATCTTAGGTGATGATTGAAGTTTATTAGAGAGATCAAACTCATAGATCAACTTAATTATCATGATTCCCAATCAATTTAGCCCTCAAGTTCTTTGAAGAACTTTAGATCATGGATCAAAGGGACTTACAAATATCCCATTGGAGATGAAATTCAATAAGAATTCTAGGTAATAGGAATAATCAAGAGATAGGTATGAACATAGGAATCATCCTTCTCATAGATCATACTTCTAAACCATCATAGAATTCAAAATAGATACACATATATATAGTCATGTAAGCATGGATCTAAACTAAAATTGAAGAATGAAATCAAAATTGAAAATCAAAGTGAAAATCAATATCTAATTATAGATTATCAATAAAATCAAAGAGACTTGGATCTAGCTATGTGAGTGTGTGGAGAGCAAGATAGGAAGAAGATGAGTGTTCTAGCAAAGAAAATAAAACTAAACTAGATCCAAGTCTTATAGATCTATATAAAAATAGGAATTAGAGATGAATATTGATGTCTACCTCTTGGAAGATTCTCAATTGTGTGATCAAAGTTGATTTGAAGATCTTTTTCTTCAAGTGTTCTTCAAGCTCTTTAAGCATTCATCCATGAAAGTTAATGGAAGCAATTGATGTCTAATTCCTCTAATCTAATTATCTTGAGAATAGTTTAGAAAGTCTTAATTCAAAATTCACTTCCTCTCTCTAGAAATCTCTCTTAAGTTGAAAGCATTTTGCAAGTATATTCACGTATGTACTCTCTTGTATATGCTTGTATGTACTTGTGTGTCTATATATCCTCTTGTGTTTGAAATATGATCTTATATGGATCTATATGTAGAGTTTTGAAAACTTAACTCTTAAGTTATAGGGTTAAAAATGGATTTTCAGAGAGCAGAAAATGGTTAAAATGGCCATTTCTGTGCCTAAACGCAATTTCCAAGCAATTTCCTCATAGTGGGAGGCTTCTAGAAGGGTCTGGAACCAAAAAAGCTCGATAGAGGGGGCACTATATGGGTAGTGTCTTAGGTGGGACCTGCCACCCTACATGTGAGACCCGCTACCTGCTTTTCCTCCTCCTCTGGTTGCCCTTAAGCTCTGTTTAAAATATTACGTTCACTGCTTTTCTAGATTTTCATAAAAATGCTTTTTGGTGTCCGAAATCACCCGTTTACATACCGTTGGAAATTTGTTGAGTTGAATTTTAGTATAAAAAAATTCCAAGCAGTTTCATAATGAAAATTGAAGTCTAATTGAACTCCGAAAGTCCTCTGGAACTTTCGTCGTCTTTTTGAAATCAAATGACGCTTTTATTCAAAATTGCTTTCAAATGTGAGTCGATTTTGAACTTTTCTTCAAGATTTAATCTCTAGATACCTAGAATACTGCATTTAGAACACTTCATGTTCATACAACCCTGAGTGAATATGAATTCTACAAAACTGAGATTTATGCATGGAAAAAGGCTTTTCTGAGCTTGAAGTCACTTTTCGAAGTTCGATCTGTCGATTGTGTGGAATCCAGTTCCTTCCTCAGGGTAATTTTTTGTCATCGAATCCTCCAAGATGTTGTCCACCCTAAATCCTATCAGTGTGGTCAAAATTGGGTGTCTATAGTTTGCCCCTCTTTGGCAGAGCTTATTGTGAACAATGTGAACTGCAAGTGAGTGCCTAAGCTTGAAGGCACCCAATAACCATACTGAGAGGTTTTAGGAAAAAAAAATTCACAAAAAATCAAGAAATTCAAAATCAGAGAAAATCAAGAAATCATGAATGCAATGCAATGCTGTGTAGAGGCGACTAAATCTAAGCTGCTGCTGGTCGTACTCCGTTAGAGCTGCCTACGTATTCTTTCCAGGAATCAGACCAGGGCTAGTTCAAGCGCGCGAGAAGATAGAGAACAACACAACAAACAACAACACTGATGAAATGTTCGTATTCTAGGATGCTGATTGATCGGGAGAGAACATATCCTATTTATATGCCTTAATTTACGTTTGCTAGTACCTTTTTATCCTGTTTTTGTATATTTTTACTTCGTTTTCCATTTTCTGATAGGTTTTGGAAGAAATCAAGTAAACCAAGTTAAATGGGGTGAAAAAGCAGAGCAAAAGAAGCTGAAAAAACCACATCGTGCGCGCGACCCGCTCGCGCGAAAACCAAGAAATCGCTCGCGCGATCCACTGGCGCGAGGTCCCCATATCGCGCTCGCGCGACCTGTGTAAAAATGGAACTTGCATATTTCAGTAAACTAATGATTCCTACGCAAACAAAACTGCCTAATTGCGTCCAGATTGTAAAATATAGTAGTTTTTTGTTCATTTCGGGTTAGGAAAGCTTCCAAAACTTGCCTAAAATCTATATATACCCTATTTTACTTCAATTAAAGGTGTTGGCAAAAATTATACACACAATATACAACCATACTTTCAGCCATTGAAGAGGGGAAAGCAAGGAGAAGAAGAAGAAGACCAAGGATTCCCATGGCCTCCTCCATCAACCTTTTGCCAATCTTCAATTCTATGGCCGCTTAAACCTAGATCTAGGGTTTCAATGAAACCCTAGCCAAGTAACATGGTGTATTTTATGTTTTTATTTTAGTTTTATTATGTATGGATGACAGTTACATGTTCCGAGGATTTTTATAAATAAATCGTGCTTTTATTGATTAAATTGTTACTTTCAAAGTTTACTCTTGTCTTAGATCTATTTTGACTGTGATGTGCTCAATGATCTATGCTTGCTGTGCTTGTTTAGATTATTTACATGTGATGGTGCTTAAATTGAATTGTGCTATCAAGTATCCAAATAGTCCATGCCTAGATTAGACGGAGTATACCACAACCCTAGTTTAGTGTGGGATAATTCGTGCTAACCGAAGATGGATTATGTTGGTGCTTGAACCATAGTTATTTTCTTGACGGAGGAATTGGGCGTGTAGCTACAATTCCCCATTATCATCCAACTTAATAAGCTAAAGTAATTCATAAATACCCTTATTATGAAGCTAGTGGTGGATTTGCAATCCTAGGTTCCTTAAACATATTCGTAAAAACAATTTTAAATCGCTTTCGTAATTTAGATTTATTTTCATTGTTATTAGTTAATTAAAATTCAAATCCAAATCTGTTTTTCTTAAATTAGCTAAATTTAGATTTTAAAATTAAAGCGCGGTAGTTAATCAATCTCTGTGGGTTCGACCTTTACTTCCACACTACAAATCTTTAGAAAAGTAAAGTATACTTTTTATATCTTGATATTGACAACATCAATTTTTGGCGCTGTTGCCGGGGATTGCATTACTACCTTTAGTTTTATAATCTTAGTTTAGTTAATTCGTAAATATTAGATTAGGTTTTTCAGTTTCTTATTTTTCATTTTTGTTTTGAGTTACTAACTTTTCTTTTTATTTTGTAGTTTCTCGAGTCATCAAATTCTAACGTTTTCGAGTGGATTAGCTAATCACATCAAAGGAGCTTATGCGGAATTTTTTTTTTTATTAAATAAATTGCTTCTTTTGAAATTCACTTTAAACCACTGTAAGTCAGGGCACTGTGACGCACTATTTGCATTAGTTTAGGGTTAATTGCATTGCATTAGCTAGGAAACCCGGGGCGCTGGGCTTGACACGGTCATTGCATTACAGGATAATATTCATGCATCACAGTAGTTGAGTGCTTGTTATCTTAGCTGCGTGATTGCTATTTGTTTTTTTTATTTGAGTCAGTTTTTATTTTAGTTTAGTTTTCTTTTTAAGTTTATGTTTGGTACTCGTTCAAATAAACTAGAATTATAACCTTTCGATCTTGAACTTGAACGTACATTAAGAGTTAACAAGTATTTAAACATAACTTCTAGGGCTAGGTTAAACATAGACGACGAATTAACTCCGAAACCATCGTCGTTATTTGAGTCCGAAATACGTAGTACCCTTAAAAACCTAAAGAAACCACGCTTTATTAACATAGAACCTATTCCAATGGCCGACATTGAAAACAACAAAAATAATGGAAATAACAATAATAACCCTAATATACCGCCACCTCCTCCGCTTAAAGATTACTTTATTCCTACGACTTATACGCCACAAGCTAGTATCGAATTACCGGAGGCGACGGCATCTTACTTTGAGATAAAGTCGTCTACCATCTCGCTACTTCCTTCTTTCCATGGCCGTATAAATGAAGATCCGTATCGGCACTTAGGAGATTTCCAAGATATATGCTCTATGTTAAAAATCCAAAATTTCACTGATGATGAATTAAAACTGCGTCTCTTCCCATTCTCTTTAAAGGATAAAGCTAAATACTGGCTCCAATCTTTGGAGCCGAACACAATTAGAACATGTGAAGCCTTACACACCGCATTTTTACAAAAGTTTTTCCCTATTATGCGTACGAATCAGATAAGGAAATCTATAACAAATTTTGTGATGCAAGATGAGGAAACACTTTACGACACGTGGGAAAAATTATTACGCGCAGTCCACATCATCAGGTTCCTAAGTGGCAGTTGGTACAGGTTTTCTATGAGGGACTTATTCCCTCTGTTTGTAATACCGTCGATGTTGTTTGTACGGGTACCTTCCTACACAAAAGTGCTGACGAGGCCTGGAAAATCTTTGAAACATTAAGCGAGAATTCGATGCATCAGGCTGTGTCAGTACGTTCCGAGGGGTATCATTCACAACCTAAGAGAGAGGTAAAGTTCGAGTCAAGTAATTCAATTGAAATAAAAGAACTATCTAAAAAACGTGACCGACTTTTAACAATGAACCAAACGACAGCCCCACCTGCTCATGAAATTTGTGCATTATGTTATGATCCGTCACATTCTATCCTAGCATGTCCCGCAGCGAGTCAATTTCAGAAATTCATGGAGCAACACATTAATTCTATTCAACAATACCCACGAAATAATTATAATTCGACTACTAATAATCCGGACGCACCATGGAGAAACCATCCTAATTTTTCGTGGAAAAATAATAATAATAATAATAATGAGATGAGCAATTTCCCTAACGCTTATAGACCTCAACAATGTCAATACCAACAACCTCTTCCTCCACCTTCACGTAATAATGCATTTGAGGAGAAGGTGTTGGCCTCACTTAAAAGTTTTGGTCCGGTGATCCAGTTAGTACATTCTCACACCCAGTCCATTGCAAAACTGGAGTCCCAAGTGGGACAAATAGTTAACACGCTAAATCGTTTAACCGAGAATAAGTTGCCAAGTCAACCTATTCCGAACCCTAAGGGACAATACGAGGTGGGTGGTACGAGTGAGCAAGTGAACGCTGTGTCAACTAGGATGACTGAGTTTCCGAGGGAGGTTATGGGGGATGAAAATGTTAATTCGAATAAAGAGAGGGGTGAGGACGTGAATCAAAGAAGAAAGGAAAAAGAACCGATCCCAACTAACTATGTTACAAAGTTACCTTATCCACCAAACGTTGAGGGACCGTCACATTTGTCTAAGAAAGGGTCAAAAACTGAAGATATACTCGAGATATTTAAACAAGTTACAATTAATATTCCATTCCTCGATGCTATGAAACAAATTCCCGCTTACGCTAAATGTCTTAAAGACCTTTGCACTCAAAAACGTAAATTGCGTAGTCATACTCCTAAAAAGGTCTTTCTCACGGAAAAAGTAAGTTCTATTTTCCAACACGCTACTCCGAAATATAAAGATCCAGGTACGTCTACGATTTCATGTGTCATAGGTGACACTGTCATCCATAGGGCTCTCCTTGACTTAGGTGCGAGTGTTAATCTCTTACCTTATCACGTTTATAAACAACTAGGTTTAGGTGAACTTAAACCTACGGCCGCTACTATTCAATTAGCGGATCGTTTCATCAAAGTACCTAGAGGAATCGTCGAGGACGTCTTAGTTAAAGTTGACAAATGTTATTATCCTATCGATTTTATGGTCCTTGATACTGAACCCGTACTAGATGCTAGGAAGCACACTCCTGTTATTCTAGGTCGTCCATTCTTAGCAACCGCTAACGCTCATGTTAACTATCGGACGGGGGTAATAAAGGTGTCATTTGGGAACATGAACTTAAAATTGAACATTTTTAACGCTATTGATCAACCTCCTAAAGACGACGATTACCTATGTGAGGCGGAGAGTGAGGTAAGACAAACTAGTGAATCCAATTACGTAATACCCGTGAGTAATGACAATAATATATTGGAAAATAAGCAGACGAATTTGAATAATTTAGATCCTAAAGATGAATTTACTCAGAAGGTAAGAAATAGATTTGAACATAATAAGGATGAACCGTCAATTGAATTAATCCAAAGCGATGTTATTTCTGCTTACCACCGGGCTCTTCCTGATATCCTAAGGGGTACAAAGTCTGATTTTTAACCTCCATAAATCTTGAGCTAGAATGGTCTAGCTGAAGACGTACAAGATAGCGCTTCTTGGGAGGCAACCCAAGCTTTAATTCGTTCGTTCTTTGATTTTTG
Source organism: Hydrangea macrophylla (assembly GCA_033977485.1). NCBI lineage: Eukaryota > Viridiplantae > Streptophyta > Magnoliopsida > Cornales > Hydrangeaceae > Hydrangea > Hydrangea macrophylla. The sequence continues at coordinate 45,608,320 of CM066986.1, forward strand.
CATGTTTTTGGGTCGTTTTGGTCAGTTTTTGAGTTTTCTGGACAGGTTTGGGGGTTGGAGTAAAGTTATGTTTAATTTATATACATAAAATAAGTGAGCCAAGAGAAAATACCATTCTCGCGCACGCGGCCCGCTCGCGCGAGACGTCTCTCACGTGAGAATGTGCCTTAGTGGAATTTTCTTACCTTTTCAATTATGAGCCTCAGCTTCTACTCGCGCCTCATTTCGCGGGCGCGAGGTATCTCGCTCGCGCGAGATTTTGAAAAAAAAAAAAAAAAACTGTCTCGCAGAGGGATTCGCGCGCGCGAAGCCCAATCGCGCGGTCCGCTTGCTCGGCCCCCCCTATTTCTGAAACTTCTTCTTTTCTTTTCTATATCCTTCCTCCCATCCCTGGTTAGCAGTTTTTACTTTTCTGTTTTTGTTTCTTAAGTACTTTTTAAATCAAGTCTTATGTTGTTTTCCTGTTTATATTTATGTTTTATTTTCTTTTATAGTTATTATCTTTTTATTTTCATAATTTTGTTCGGTCTTATAGTTTATTTCATTTCGTTTAGCTTAGTTATAATTCTTTTAGCTGCTTTTATTATTTTCTTTGTTCGTCTTTTATCAAGAAATAACAGGTAACATTAAACTTTATTGACATATTCCTTTGTGTTCACCTGTTCTATGCTTGTCAAGATCGAGGTAATATTGTTTTTTTTTTACGTACTCTCCTTTTTTTCGTTTTGTTGTTTCATTGGGGACAATGAAAGGTTTAGGTTTGGGGGTATGCACACACATTCACATTATTATATACACCAAAATTTTGAAAAAAATTTCGATTTTTGTGCTTAAATAAACGATGATTACCTACGGTTTTGCAATATTAATTCGATACTTCTTGTAATGTAACTATGATTGTTATAGAGTGATAAACAAGGAAAAAATGTGGTTAAATATTTGCTAAAGTCATGATGTAACGTTTTAGGTCATGTATCGTTTGAAACATAGTTTTATATCATAGATTTGCACATAAACCTATGCACTGCACGTGGTCGCTTGAATACATGTCTGATGTGAACTATAATATGATTCAGATTTCTAGATAACACATGGTGGAGACTAAGCCCGGTGAGCTTTTGAGCCTATCTTTTCTTTTTAGAGGGTTATAAATACATTGTGTTTATCGAATTTCATTTGAAATAGCGCATCTACTTGTTGTTTAGTCTCATTATTCTTGTTTTGGTTAATAGTCAAGTTAAAATATTCGCTACCATGCTAAATAATCTTCCGTCGTAAATATTGAAGAACCATACGACCATAGGAGATGATTTTAGGCCTTCTTTGTTTATTACCGACCGATAAATGATAATTTCCTTAGTTCGCCCTTTGAGCCATTAAAATGCCATTTTTCTTTAATTACCATTATCCTGTTTTTGCTCCAATTTGGCCAACTTGGAGTTCACCTCTGAAAGATTGATCAACTTTTAGTGGTGTTAAGGCGATGTGTGATTGAGAAGAAGAAGATAAGATGCTATTGGGACAGTTGCTTAGAAATCGATGAATAATCATCCGACAAGCAAGAAAAAAAGAAAAAAAAAAGAAAAAAAAGAAAAAAGATTGAATATATTGAAAAAAAAACAAGGAGAAAAAGAGAAAAAAATATAAGGTTGAAAAAAAAGAAAGAAAATAAATGAAAAAGAAGAGAATCAAAAGATGAAGTTGGTAGAAGAGATGAATGAAAGAAATCGAACATGCCTTACAATGCCATTCTAAAACTACCTAACAAATCCTTTCTATCCTTTTCCATTGTCTGAGCCACATTACAACCTTTGAAAAGTCCTATTTGATCCTAGGAAACATGGTTCGGATATGAAGACGTTGGGAGGGGGATTAAAACATGGTAATGACTAATTTTTCTTGATTGTTGGCATCCTATCCAGGAGACTACTGTTCTTTCGTGTCATGCGTCCTTTTCGAGTCATATGTGAGCATTTCTTATTTTGAAATCATATTTCCTTTACTCACATATTTTAGAAAAATTACACCTGTTTCTGAGTGTTTCATTTTAGAGTGTAATTGACATTGTGAGATTCGTAGTCGAAGCATAGTTAGATGGTCATCTGAGTTATATTCCAAGTTCATGACATACGCATGCTCATTTGACTACCATATCACACACGTGCAATTGTATGAGGAACTCTATGGATTTATATGATGCATGTGCTTGAGATTGTTTTTCATGATTTAGGTGGATGTTTCATTATGTTTCTTTATGTTCATTATTCTATTTCAAATCTTTGTGATATGATGAAGGAGTATTGAATATTATGTTCTTCGTTTTTAATAAAAGTGATTAAATTTATAAGTTAATAAAGATGGTTGTGGGTAACTTGTTGACGAGAACCCTCACGAGACTTCACTCGTCTGACTAGGGACACCTAGTGGTTTAAAAGGCTTGTTGCATATGCTAAATGCAATCGCAATCCATGCAAAAATGGAGTAGTATGTTATTAGTAGTTTAGTTTTTATTTTTAGTTTTGCTCGAGGACTAGCAAAATGTAGGTTTGATGGTGTAATTGGGAGAGAACATATCCTATTTATATGCCTTAATTTACGTTTGTTAGTACCTTTTTATCCTGTTTTTGTATATTTTTATTTCGTTTTCTATTTTCTGACAGGTTTTGGAAGAAATCAAGTAAACCAAGTTAAATGGGGTGAAAAAGTAGAGCAAAAGAAGCTACAAAAACCACATCGTGTGCGCGACCCGCTCGCGCGAAAACCAAGAAATCGCGCGCGCGATCCGCTCGCGCAGAAGCCCAGGAAATTGCTCGCGCGATCCGCTAGCGCGAGGTCCCCATATCGCGCTCGCGCGACCTGTGTAAAAATGGAACTTGCGTATTTCAGTAAACTAATGATTCCTACGCAAACGAAACTACCTAATTGCGTCCAGATTGTAAAATATAGTAGTTTTAGTGCGTTTCGGGTTAGGAAAGCTTCCAAAACTTGCCTAAAATCTATATATACCCTATTTTACTTCAATTAAAGGTGTTGGCAAAAATTATACACACAATATACAACCATACTTTCAGCCATTGAAGAGGGGAAAGCAAGGAGAAGAAGACCAAGGATTCCCATGGCCTCCTCCATCAACCTCTTGCCAATCTTCAATTCTATGGCCGCTTAGACCTAGATCTAGGGTTTCAATGAAACCCTAGCCAAGTAATAGGGTGTATTTTATGTTTTTATTTTAGTTTTATTATGTATGGATGACAGTTACATGTTCCGAGGATTTTTATAAATAAATCGTGCTTTTATTGATTAAATCATTACTTTCAAAGTTTACTCTTGTCTTAGATCTATTTTGACTGTGATGTGCTCAATGATCTATACTTGCTGTGCTTGTTTAGATTATTTACATGTAATGGTGCTTAAATTGAATTGTGCTATCAAGTATCCGAATAGTCCATGCCTAGATTAGACGGAGTATACCACAACCCTAGTTTAGTGTGGGATAATTCGTGCTAACAGAAGATGTATTATGTTGGTGCTTGAACCATAGTTATTTTCTTGACGGAGGAATTGGGCGTGTAGCTACAATTCCCCATTATCATCCAACTTAATAAGCTAAAGTAATTCATAAATACCCTTATTATGAGGCTAGTGGTGGATTTGCAATCCTAGGTTCCTTAAACATATTCATAAAAACAATTTTAAATCGCTTTTGTAATTTAGATTTATTTTCATTGTTATTAGTTAATCAAAATTCAAATCCAAATCTAATTTTCTTAAATTAGCTAAATTTAGGTTTTAAAATTAAAGCGCGGTAGTTAATCAATCTCTGTGGGTTCGACCTTTACTTCCACACTACAAATCTTTAGAAAAGTAAAGTATACTTTTTATATCTTGATATTGACAACATCACTGATGCAATATGAAAATGTGAATGTGCAAGTGCCGGAGGAATCATCCTCAAATGTTCCCTAGATGCAAAATCTAATGTAAGGGATGCAACGCCTCACTCTCACAATCGAATGTGTCTAAAGAGAAGTATGCTATCTACATCTCGGATGATTCTCAGAGTTTTGTGAGAGTCCTTCTAATAAGTTTGAGGCTTGTAGGTGTCATCTGTATCTCGGATGACTGCTGAGTGTCATATTTAAACAACTTCTAATAAAAAGTATCCTAATCCCTGGATAATTGCTGACGTAGAGTCGTTCTGCTGGGGATGGTTTGCTAACGTAGAGTCCTTCTGCTGGGGACAATTACTGATGTAGTCTCCTTCTGCTGGGGACGATTGCTGATGTAGACTCCTTCTGCTAGGGATGATTGCTTGATGTAGAGTCCTTCTGCTGGGGACGATTGCTAATGTAGAGTCATTCTACTGTGGGCAATTGCTGATGTAGAGTCCTTCTGCTGGGGATGATTACTGATGTAGAGTCTTTTTGCTGGGGACAAATCTTCTAAAATAGGTCTGGAGGTCAAATCCTCTAAAACAGGTCTCTCTGTCGGAGACAAATCTTCTATTCTTTCCAAAAACAGGTCCTTCTTCTAAACAAATCTTCTGTTCTTGATGCACGAATTCTAAAAGATACACTGATTCTGAGACATACCCTACTTCTGGAGGCAACCTCGATACTCAATTCTGAGATACACGATTCTGATAGATACCCTATATCTAGAGGCAATTCTGATACACAATGCTGAGAGAAACCCTTTATCTTAAGGCAACCCCGATACATGATTCACGAATTTATGATAGATACCCGTCATCCGGAGGCAATACTGATGCTAAGAGAAACCCTAATTCTAGAGGCAACCCACGGATACTAATTCTGAGAGATACCCTTCATCTAGAGGCAACCCACACAATTATGAGAGAAACCCTATATCTAGAGGCAACCCACAAATACAAATTCTGAAATACACATAATTTTGAGAGGAACCCTATATCAAGAGGCAATCCTGATGCATGATTCTGAGATACACGATCCTAATGGATACCTTGTATCTGGAGGTACTTCTGATAGTTGATGCTGATAGATACCCTATATCTGCTAGGGCCAACACGAATTCTGAAAGTTCTCTGCTGGGGAGATTCTATGATTCACGAGTTTGCTGAAGTATACCTTTCTTCTGGAGGTGATTCTGACAATATCTGAAAGTTCTCTGCTTGGGGAGATATCTAAGATTTCTGAGATGTGAGCTCATATTCTAGAGGCCCTGCTGATTTAATCTAAGACTCATATCAGTGCTTTGACTAGTTCATACATTCTTGCAACTCGTCGGGCTTATTTTGACCCTTTCTTGAATATCTTGTTGATGGTTTGAAGATCCTATATTCTGATCTATCTTCTATAAATCCTTTCTGGATGTAATTCTTGAGCAATAGTAGACCCAAATGTCCAACACAATCAACCCAAATCTACGGGAGTTTGCTACAAATCAACATATCTTGGCTTTTTCAGGCTGCGGTGCCCTCGATTCTTCGTGTCTGGGGACTTTTCTTTAACTCTAGATGGTTTTCAACCAAGATTAAAAATCTCCAAGGGTCTTTCAAACCAATTCCAATAAGTTTTAAGCACTCTTTAGGCTCATATATCAAAACTTGACCAATCCGAGGTCAAAATAAGAGTTTTGGGAGTCAAAATGCAAATATAGAGCAAAGTGGGGTTTTGGCGAGCTGTGAATAGTAAATGGTGGCTCTCCATACCCTCTAGGGAGCCGCCAGCCTCAACTATGGGGTTTTAAACCCATTTTTCATCTTGTTCTTCATTTAACTCATCTCACATGTATCACCTCTTTCTTCTAAGGTGCTCAAATCTTGTAATTTCTTGATGTTTTGAGTGATTTCATGCATAAAAACCTTGTTGATTTCATTAATTCCTCTTTATTCTAGGAGATTCAAGTGCCAAGGGTTTCACTATTCATCATCTTCAACCTCTTGTTTTCAAGCTTCAAGCATTAACAATCATGAGTTTCCATGGACAAGGTGAGAGTTCTAGAACACGTAGAAGCCAATTTCAAGCTAGTGGAGCTTCATCAACTCAAACCATGGAGTATCTAACTATGAAGATGCTACAAAATTATATTTCTAAGAGGGCCTTTCATCAAGAGGTAACCCATTTTTCAATTTTGCGCTATTTCTTTGCTTCATGTACATGTGTTTCCAAAATTCTTGCAAATACTTAGGAATCATCCCTCAATTTTTCATCTTTCTTCTAGAATGTGCTCGGGCATCCCAAAGGTCATGGTAGCCATGGAAAATGCCTTGAATGGTTTAATGAATTATCGGAATCACGTCCCCAAGTAGTAGCCAATATAAAACAAGCGGGCTTTGGGTCTTTCCTAACTTTGTTGGAGAGACCGGCCAATGACTTGGCCATGATTCAAGCTCTTGCTGAGAGGTGGTGCGAGCCCACAAATACTTTCCACATGCCTTTTGGGGAAATAACCATGAACCCACTTGACTTTTCAATGATAACTGGCATCTCATTCGGTGGGCATCGTCTTGCCTTTGCGAAGAACATACACAAACATCCCACTATTGTTGAGCGACTTTTGGGCTTTATTCCGTCCCAGAGAGATCTTCATGGATCGAGTGTGGGCAGTACATGGTTTATCAACAACTTTTGGCCTTCTGAAAAAGTGACCCAATTTACTAATATACAGCTTACCCATGCTTTCATCTTGTATTTGCTTGGTTGGTCTCTTCTTTCGACTCGAGCTGAGCGGATTACACTGAATATGCTTGATAGTCTTTGATATCTTGAGGAGATTGCAGATTTTGACTGGGGCTCTGTTGGTTTAGCCATTCTTTTTAGTCATATGGGGGAGCATTCAAGAGGCAAATCCCCCATATTTGGTGGCTTCTGGAGAGCTTGGGAGGTACTGAAATAATTACTTTTCAAATTTTATCTTGGTATTCTGTATTTTGACCACTGCTATATATTATCTTGCAGGTGTGGGCTTTCAAGTATTTTTCCATGACACTTCCATCATTCTGAGAGGGAAAGATACATATTTTTCCATGGGCTGTGAAGTGGCATTGCCAAGCCGTAGGTGTCAAGAACGATGCTCATAATGTTATTTCTTACCGGGATTTTCTAACCCGTCTCAGCTTTGATCAAGTGAACTGGCATCCTTGAGCAACAAATGGTGATGTGACTGAGATTGGTTTAGCCAGGCAGATGACAGGAGAGAGGATTCTTCTTGAGGTTCCTTTTGTTCTTGAGTGGTATCTCGGAGAGAGAGTGGCTCCCCAGACTGATTTGGAGGATCACCTCTTAGTGCCACAGGATCTGCCTACTTGTATGAGGTCATCGCAAGATTTGGAAAATGAAGATCTTGTTGATGCTTTGAATAGAATTCCTTCTGCCTCATTTACTCTATTTGAGGAGAACTACGATGTCTTCAGGGCTACTCATCTAATGCCCAATTTTCTGCTTTTGGATGACCTGCAGGTATTTTCACGGCTTTTTTAATTTCTGATTAAATGCTTGCTTTCTCTTACTTCTTATTTTGTTTACAGGAGAGCTCTTTTGTGGATGGCCCTGGCCGACCTTTACCTCCCATTCCTCCTTGTGATTAGCGGGCCTTGACTATGCTGCACGGAGTCATATCTTCAGTAGAGATTCCCCGTGATCTTGTGGAGCCTCAGCTAATTTCAGAGCAATATGAGTCGGTTCCCTAAGCTGTTTTTAATGAAGAGCGAGCTTATGCACAGAATCTGAGAGCTTGGAGCCTTGCTCGAGAGGGATATGTGAGTACTTCTGAATTTATTACTTCTGATTCTTCTGTTCCTTCTGATCTTATCTTTTATTTTGCAGTGGATGGCATATGCCAGACATACATAGATCGAGATGTGGCTCTGGTAAATTTCTTGAACTTTCTTTCTTTCATTGCACTTTCAACCCTGTACTAATTCTTTCTTCTAACAGGTAGCTCAAGTCAGGCAGCTTCAATCATAGCTGGAGCGGATGAATATAGGCCCTTTCGGTGGGACTGGTGTGCCTAGGCGAAGGCGCCAAGTTGATGACGATAATAGTTCTACGGTCTCGGATATGCCAGCTCGATACTACGGGCTACTCGTCGTTGCTGATTCTGATGATTACCCCTTTTCATATGTACCTATGACTATCTTTCATGTTTTCTTGCTTTCTGTATTGAGACTAAAGTTGATGTATTGTGTTTGAGACTTGATGGGTCTGTACCCTTGACTTTGCTTGATGCTGCTTTATGCTATCTTCTGCTTTTGTATCTCGTATTCCTAGTTACGAGGTTGATTCGCTTGAAATTTTACACACTGACACAGGACTCAATTACAAGGAAAGGAAATTTTTGACGATTCCTTTACTCGACAATGTTTTCAAATTTTGATGCTTGAATTTTTGAGGATTTGCATATTTGAAATGAAAATCTTATCTCGTAGCAAGATATTGAATTGGCTTTGCATATTGTGGATATCGCAATTTTTCTTACCCACAACTTTCCTTTTAAAGTTCTTTTAAATTTCAAATTCAAAACAAATAAGTCGCCACTTAATTTTTAAAAGGAGAATTAAGAAACCATTTAAAAGCAACTGATCTTTTGCGAAACCAAAGATTAACTAGGTCCGGGGATTATGGAATGAGAAGGGAAGGAGCCCATCAGACTAAAACACCCCTTCTCATCCTATCTCGCGATAGGCCTCTACTCAATATCCTTTTAATTGAATCACTAATCTAAGCATGCCCTCAACTAATACATAGATATACGTATACATTACACAAACATGTCAAAATGGTGTAAAATTACAAATTTACAAAATATCATTCAAAAGCCACGTAATTCAAGTAGCAAGCAATATGATATGCAATAAAGAACAAGAGAACTTACCCGGGATCCAGCCGCGAATATTAAACGTGCAATGCATGCGATTAAATAAAACCTAAGAAAAGAGTCTCTAATCCACATATATACATTTAAAGCAAAATCTTAATTCTAATGTGTCGCGCATAAAGGTCAAGAAAATCGATAAAATCAATAAATTAAAATAAATTAAGAGGAGTTTAAGAAATCATACCTTAATAGCGCTACAAAACAAAGGGTTAGTCCACATGATATACAATATGTAAAGTTGGATCTCAAATAACAATCCTAGACTTCTAGCTTAAATCTATCAAATTAAATCTAAAGCAAACAAGTCCTAATTACAAGCATCAAGCCACATGGATGAATATGTTCATGAACAAGAATAAATTATGAAATACCCAATCATTTAGATCACTTGAACTTTGAACTCAAGCTTAACCAATCATTATTAAAACATGGTTTGAGCCCTAGGTCATAGAAAAGTCATTTGGACCATTATTTACAAAGTTGGTCAAATTTGTCATAAAAATTCTGAAAATTGCAGAAAGTAGACTAGAACTTTAAGAAAATCAAATGCATGCTTCCCATGGTTTGATTTTGATGATTTTTGGACACAAGATGCCTCTGTGAGTCTAGTTTCCAAATCAAAAAGAAAATCAAAGTTTCAACGGTTAGATCTCTGGGAAAAGGACAAACACCAGACATCACTCAGAGATGTACAACTCTCTGTCCAGAGATTTTGTTTGATTTTTTAAAAATAGAAAAAAGATCAGAAATGCTTTGTTCTTTTTTGGGTAGCTTCCTAACACATTAATCTACTTAGAAAAAATTATTTTGGGTCACAAATACTTGATTAAGGTTCTGATTTGCTTATTTCAAAAGGGTGTTGCTGTTCTGAAACTCTGGACAAATTGTAGTGACTTCACAAAACTCATGACCAAACCACTTTAAACATGAAATCTCCTTAAAACAAAAATTACAGTGGTAGAACTTTGAGTTAGTGACATTTTCCCGTTAGTTTCACTTGATTCCAACGGTTAGATTTCGAACCAAAAATCTTTGATCAAAAATAGTTTGTGAACTCACTGTTTTCATTTGTCAAGTTCAACTTTTATTTGTTAACCCCAACTATTAAACCATGAAGTTGGGTTTAATCCAAACCACTTCTCCTACCCTTTGATGGTCATTGGAGATCAAGACATGACTAAAACTCATGAGTTTTCAAGGAATATAAAGAGACTCCATGAAAACTCAAGCTTAGAGAACCCAAACCATGGTAGGGGTTTGGATTCATCTACTTGTTCTTAATAAAATGATGATCAACTTTAAATCTCATGTGAATCATAAGCTTACATGAGACTAAAAGATCAAACTCATGAGATTCAAGTGAGATATGGAAGATCCCCAAGAGTCTCAAGAGAAGAGCATAAACAAGAAAAAGAGAAGAAGAATCAAAGAACTAGCTCATGAACTTCAAGAGGATATAGAGAAGATCCCATGAAATTCCAAGTTAGAGAATCCAAGTCATGAATATGGACTTGGATCCATCTATTTGTTTACAAAGTGAAGTGATGATCAAACGTTGACTCCCATGTGAAGCATAAGCTTACATGAGATTCAAAAGATCAAACTTAAGAGCTTTCAAGAGAGATATTGAAGATCTCCAAGAATCTCAAGAGAAAAGTATAAACAAAAACAGTGTTGGAAGGGGGTCCGTGGCACATTGCAGGACAACCCATTCTGCTCAAAAATTGGGAAGCAGGGCTTGAATTAACTAAAGATGCTCCGTCTACTGTTCCAATTTGGGTTCACATTTATGGCATCCCTCTGGAATACTGGAACTCTGAAGGTATGAGCTACATAGCTAGTGCAATAGAAAAACCTCTTCATGTTGATAAGATGACAGCTACATGTAGAAGGATATCCTACGCTCGTATATGCATAGAAGTCAATGCTGATAACGAGTTGTTGAAAACGCTGGAGGTCGGAAGTGACGATCCTAATCAGGAAAAGGTGACTCTACGCGTGGAATACCAATGGAACCCGGTCCGATGCGAGAAGTGCAAAAAGTTTGGACATGATTGTGCTAAGCTCCCCAAACCTCAAAACTCTACAAATTCAGCATCGAAGGATAAAACCACTCAAGAAGAGGGAGGATGGCTTAAACAAGGTAAAGGGAAGAATGTTAGGGAAACTGAGACCAATGGATAAAGGGGGGGATAAACCTTCCCTTGGGGAGTCTTCAAACACAAAAGAACAAGACGACAATTGGGAGAGTCTAAATGACCCAGCTAGGGATACAATTTCCACGACTGTGAATAGAATTCAGCACAATGCTATCAGTAAAAACCGGGAGACTATTGTGGAAAATAACCAATTCTCTATGCTTGAAGAGCATTCTATTGAAGGGGACAGTAGAGCTCAGCACCATAGCGAAGCTATATCCATTTCAGGGGAAAAGGAGACTGGGGATAATAAAATTCCTCAGGATGAAGTACCAAAAGGGAACGATAAGGGCAATGAACAGGAGCACAAAGACAAACAAGGAGCTACCGCAACGACACAAATCTCTCTTCGGGAATCTCCCCTCAGCTCTCCTGCCAGGTCAACTCAATCTGCTGGCCAAAATAAGAAGAACAGGAATACTTCTTCAGGTAAGAAACGACACCCCTTCAAACGTACTTAATGTTAGTTAGCTTTTGGAACATTAGAGGGCTTAATATGCCCCTCAAACAAAAAGAAATCGAAAAATTTGTTTATCAAAACAAAATTGATGTTTTGGGTATTATTGAAACAAAGGTTAGAATGCCTAACCAGGATAAGATTCAGAAGAACCTTCTCCGCAATTGGAAGTTTATTACAAATAGCCAACCATAAGGTGTGGATAGAATTTGGATTGGGTGGAATCCAGATAAAGTGAACTTGACCCTTTTAAAAAGCTCTTGTCAAGTTATACATGTTTTCATTGAATCTTTTGACCACTCTGTGAGCTTTGAGGCTTCTTTCATTTATGCTTTCAACACTGTGCAAGAAAGGAGGAGTCTTTGGGCTGAATTATGTCTTATCTCTGGCTCCCTTGGGTCTCGTCCTTGGATAGCCCTGGGCGATTTCAATACGGTTTTACATCCTCTTAAAATTTTTGGGGGAGATCAGAAAAGGGACCAAGGGTCAGAGGAATTTAACACTTTTGTGAATGCCACTTGCCTTGTAGATCTTCGTTATACAGGTGTTTTCTTTTCATGGAGTCGGAATTCTTCAACTCAATTCATTAAGAAGAAACTTGACCGAGCTATGGTAAATCAGAATTGGCTAGGAAGATACTCCTCGGCCCATGCCAACTTCCTCCCAGCTGGTATATCTGATCATTCTCCTGTTATTATCACTGTTGAAACTAATCAAAGGAGAAAAGGGCTTCCCTTTAAATTTTATAATTTTTGGACCTCTTTGGATAGATTTGCTGAAACTGTTGCTTATTCGTGGTCCCATAATGTTGATGGCAATTTTCAATATCAATTATGTCACAAGCTTAGGAATCTTAAAGCAGATCTTAAAACATTTGTTAAGAGTTCCTTTGGCCGTGAAAAAATGAGTGCGGATAAAGCCAGAGAGGACCTTCAGAGGTGTCAAAGCCTCCTAGATGAAACCCCCCATGATTTAAATCTACGTTGTCAGGAGAGTTCTTTAATGGGGACATTCTTGGAGGCTATTAGGGTGGAGGAAGAGGTTATTAGACAAAAATCTAGAGTTCAGTGGCTTGAGGCAGGAGATAGGAATTCTGCCTATTTCCACCAATTTGTTAAGAACAGTCGTAATAGGAAACACATTGTGTCCCTTTTACTCCCTGATGGTAGTTACACCATTAATGCCGAGGAATCCAAAAATGAAGCCATAAGGTATTTTAAAAATCTTTTGGGTACCCCAACGTCTAATTCCTACCCTGGGGTCTCTTTGCTTAGGACTTTTATTCACAAGCGTATCCCTGAGGGGGCAATCATAAGTATGGACCGTATTCCTACGGATGAAGAAATTAAAAATGCTATGTTCAGTATCCATAGTAATAAGGCTCCTGGTCCTGATGGTTTTAATGCTCATTTTTTCAAAGAAACTTGGTCCTCTACTGGTACTTTAGTTACTCTTGCCATAAGAGAATTTTTTATTACTGGAGAACTTTTAAAAGAGTCCAATGCTACTATTATTGCCTTAATCCCTAAAGTTCCTAATCCTTCTAAGATGGGAGATTTTAGGCCGATCTCTTGTTGCAACACCATTTACAAATGTATTTCTAAAATCATTTCTAAGCGTATCCAATCTGTTCTCCCAGACCTTATAGATGATGCTCAATCTGCCTTTGTTAAGGGTCGGAAAATAAGTGACAATGTTCTCTTAGCCCAAGATCTCATGAGGGATTACCATAAAGCTTCGGGTCACCCTCGTGTGGCAGCTAAAGTTGACCTCATGAAAGCCTATGATAATGTTAGTTGGGATTTTTTATTTGATTTGCTTGCGGTGCTTGACTTTCCTCCTAAAATGCAAATGTGGATTAAGGCTTGTGTGACCTCGACTAAATTTTCTATTAATTTTAATGGTGAGTCCATTGGGTACTTCGTAGGGGCCAGGGGTTTAAGACAAGGCGATCCTATGTCCCCCTATTTATTTGTTATTATTATGGATACCTTGAGTCAATTGATAAAATTTAATATCCACAGGTCCTCTTGTTTCAAGTATCATTGGAAATGTGACAAAATTAATATTTCACACTTGTGCTTTGCAGATGATCTCTTATTACTATTTTATGGTAACAAAGAGTCAGCTCAACTTATGAAAGACACTCTTAACCAATTTTATGATCTAATGGGATTAAAAGTCAATTCCAGCAAGAGTTGCTTGTTTATGTCTGGGGTAGGCGAGGTTGATTCCAACTCTATATGTCACATAATGCAATATCCTCTTGGGTCCCTTCCCTTGAAATATCTTGGGACTCCTCTTATCACGACTAGACTTAAGAAGAGGGATTGTGATGACCTTGTTAATAAGATCAGTTCCAGAATTACCTCCTGGACCTCGAAGTGTTTGTCTTTTGCAGGTAGACTGCAACTTATCCAATCGGTGATTACTGGTATTCAGAACTATTGGGCGGCCATGTTTATTTTACCCAAGAATGTTCTTAAACAGGTTGAGAAATATATAAGAAGATTCCTTTGGTCTGGAGGTATTGAGTGCTCTTATGGCTCTAAAGTCTCTTGGACTGTCATTTGTAAGCCTAAAAATGAAGGGGGCTTGGGATTGAGGAATTTAATCCAACTTAACCAAGTTTTGAATTTTAAACATATTTGGACTTTATTTTCTATAAATCGCAAATCTCTTTGGGCTAAATGGGTTCACACCTACATGCTTAAAGGGAAAAGTTTTTGGGCAGTCAAGCCTCCTTCACAATGCTCGTGGTATTGGAGAAAGCTTCTCAAGCTCAGACCTTTGGTTAGACCAATGCTTAAACATAGAATAGGTAATGGTTGTGGTACCTTTCTGTGGTTTGATAATTGGCACCCTATGGGCCCCATTGTGGATAGACTAGGCCAAAGAGTTAGCTATGATGCTGCTATCCCCTTGGATGCGAAGGTGTCGGAGGTTGTGGATGGAGAGGATTGGGATTGGCCAATTACTAACACTATTGAGCTTATTGAAATTCGAGGCCAATTAAGATCCCTGCCCTCCCCCTCAGATACACAGGATAAAGTCATTTGGATCCCTTCTCCCAATGGTCAATTCTCCTCTGGTCATACTTGGGATTACATTAGAGTTTCTAGTCCTAAAGTTCCTTGGTATAGGCTTATCTGGTTTCCAGGTAATGTTCCCTGTCATAGCTTTATTATGTGGTTGGCTATTCTCCGCAGGTTATCCACTCACGATCGTATCTGCTCATTCACTCCAGGGCCCTTGGCATGTCTGTTATGTCACAAAGGTATGGAAACTCATGATCATTTGTTTTTTAGTTGCTCATTTTCCTCTTTTGTGTGGCAGGGAATTCTACAACGGTGTGGGATTGGTTGATCAGTCTCTGATTGGAGCTCTCTTGTTGATTGGGCAGCGAGGACATGGAAGAATGGGCACCCGAAATATATTATCTGTAAAATGAGTTTAGGGATTGTTGTGTACAATATTTGGAGAGAAAGGAATGCCAGAACCTTCAAGATGGAAGCAAAAAGCAAAGAAATGATTCTCCAAGAAATCTGCAATCAAATTCTTATCCAGATTCAAATCAAGTGGAAGGACGACCCTCTTCTCACTAACCTTCTTGTGGGATGGAGGCCTCGTTAAAGTTTTGTTCTTGTTTTTGTTCTTGTTCTTGTTCTTCTCGTATGTGTTGTTTAATGGGCATTATTGCTTTGAATGTCTTTTGTAAGGTTGTGGTAGCTCAGCTTTGGCTTTGTTAAGGGATGGTTTTTTGTGTTTTGTGTTTGATGGCTCTTGAGGATGGGCCGCCTCTGTTCACTCTGATGTGAGAGTGTTGCTTCCCTTTTTGATTGGGTTTTGTTGTACTGCCTGGGGTATGCCCCTTGTACATTTGTAGATGCCGTTTGGCTTTTTCCTTTTGTTTATTTACCATTTCCCGAAAAAAAAAAAAAGAAATCAAGAAAACTAAGAGAGCAAGTGCTCTAAATCCATAAAAGAAAACTAACAAGAGTGGAGTATCACCTCCAACTATCCTCAAACCTCTATATTTTGAAGATCTCCCAAGCTCTTCTTTCAAGTTCTTCTCCCAATGTTCTCTCTTCTACCCAAATGTTCTTCTCTCAAAAGTTCTCCTAAATTCCTCTCAAATTCCCCCAATATTCTTTTTTCTCTTGGTCTATTATGGTATATCTCTCTTCTTCATCCCAAGGAAGATCCCTCTTCTTTTATAGACAAAATAACCCAGGTATTTTCAGTGAATTCGGAGTAAAATACAGGTGTAAATGTCTCATTTGGTGGCACAATATGTACTTCCTGAAAATAGACAGACTGCTGCACAGGGCGGCAATCAAAAATCTCTTGGGGTAGTCAGTGGATGCCGCAACAGCACTCCGTCAATGCTGCGGCGGCATTCTATGACTGCCGCGCGGCACTTATTGAGAGCCGCAGAAAATTATTAATGGCCGCGTTTTAGTCAGCCTTACTTTATCAATTTTTGTTTTTATCCGCATACATATACGTATTGTACTACAAAATACGGACTTTAAAAGCAAACGGCAGTCAGAAAATGTTGGCGGCAGTTGATGAGTGCCGTAACGGCAGTTGGTGAGTGCCGCACGACACTTATCGAGTGCCGCTAATACTTCCAAGTGCCGTATTTTAGCAAATTTCCTCTTTTTCACCTTTTTATTTCTTTCTTTTTCTTCTAAAAAGTTTATTTTTCCGAAAATAGTGTCTCATACCCGAATTTTCCTGAACACCTAGTATTTCTCTTTTCCTGTGCAAATTTTATCGCGATTGGAGGACTTTCTGAAGAATTTGGAATACTTCAAATCTTTCGGTCATTATCATCATTGGACTTGGAGGTGACACTCTCCTAAATTCGACGTTTGGTCAAAATTGGGGCTCTTCGATAGAACTTGTGGAGCAACGCGTTTCACAAGTGAAGACAAGCCTTTGACCAAACTGTCGGATTTAGGTAAAAAACAAAATGCGTTGTAAAAAGAGAACATGCGCGCGGCAAGGGTTCATGCTGGTCTTGCTCAACGGTAAGCTGCCTACGTATCCCGTCAGGAATCAGACCAAGACGTAGTTCAGGTAAGGGTCAAACACACACAAGCGCAAATAGTCATACGGATGAATGCACCTAACTTACCCTGATGCACGTGCTCAAGCAATCTCGTGCTCCATATAATGTCTCAGCAGCATATTGTTCTTTCTTAGTATCAAAAATGCACCCTATGCCATTCTACTTATGATGTCATTCTATTCTGGGAAAGTCACAACTGTCATAGATGCGCCTCCTATGCTTAATTCTCCGACATTCTTCAGGAGTCATCTAACCGACTAGAATGCGCTTTGCGCCTTATACCTTGGTGTCGAATTAGGAACTACGCTTTCCGAAAGACTAAGATGCGCTTCGCGCCTTATACTCCAGTATCTTCCAAGAATCATCTGATAGACTGAGATGCGCTTCGCGCTTTATACTCCGGTGTCAAATCAGGAATCACGCTTTTTAAAAGACTGAGATGCGCTTCGCGCCTTATACTCCAGTGTCTTCCAAGAATCATCTGATTGACTGAGATGCGCTTCACGCCTTATACTCCGGTGTTAAATCAGGAACCACGCTTTTTGAAAGACTGAGATGCGCTTCGCACCTTATACTCTAGTGTCAAGAATCATCTGATCGACTGAGATGCGCTTCGCGCCTTATACTCCGGTGTCAAATCAGGAACCACGCTTTTTGAAAGACTGAGATGTGCTTCACGCCTTATACTCTAGTGTCTTCCAAGAATCATCTGATCGACTGAGATGCGCTTCGCGCCTTATACCCCGGTGTCAAATCAGGAACCACTCTTTTTGAAAGACTGAGATGCGCTTCGCGCCTTATACTCTAGTGTCTTCCAAGAATCATCTGATCGATTGAGATGCGCTTCGTGCCTTATATCCCGGTGTCAAATCAGGAACCACGATTTTTGAAAGACTGAGATGCGCTTCGCGCCTTATACTCTAGTGTCTTCCAAGAATCATCTGATCGACTGAGATGCGCTTCGCGCCTTATACTCCGGTGTCGAGCGAGTTTGCTCTAAAAAATCCGTAGCCCTTCAGCCCTGTCGGATTTGTTTTCTCACAATGATCTGCAGCCCTTCGGCCTCGTCGAATATGTTTGCTCTGAATTCGGGGTCAATCAGAGTCAAATTCATTTTAATTTCAAAACTTGTAGTCGAACAGACTCAAATTCATTTTATTTTTCAAAACCTGGAGTCGGACAGACTCAAATTTATTTTATTTTTCAGAATTGGGAGTCAACCAGACTTAACTCAATTTAATTCAAAATTTGGAGTCAATCAGACTCGAATTGGTTCAATTCCAAAAATCTGGAGTCCTTCAAACTTAATTTGATTTTCGCGCCTTAAATCGAGAGTCTATTAGACTCAACAAATTCCCTCCTTAGTGAAATAAATTTCATTCCATTTACTTTCAGAAATTCGGAGTCTAATACTTCAGACTCAAATTATTTCAAATTTCTACATCGGGAGTCCGATGGGCTTAAATTATTTCAAATATCTAAAGTTGGGGGTCCAATGGACTCAACTCCACTTCAATTTCCAAAATCGAGAATCAGTTAGACTCAGTTTAATTCAATTTCACCAAGTCCGGTGTCAATTTGACTCAAATCAATCCAATATTTCAAAACTCGCGAGTCGATCAAACTCAAAAGAATTTCTTTTCAAATTTCTAAAATAGGAGTCGAATCAGACTCCAAGAATTTCTATTTCTCACAAGTGGGAGTCGAATCAGACTCAAAGAATTTTCAAATTTCCAAAATTGGGAGTCGGATTGACGTGAACGATCTCAAATTTTCAAATCGAATTTCAATTTTCCAAATCGGAGTCAACTTGGCTAAACGAAAATTTCAATTTACAACATTGGAGTCAATTCGACTCAAAAGAATTTCAATTTTCAAAATTGGTAGTTTGAATGAGACTCGAAGAATTATTGAGGACTAACGCGAATGCGAGGTTGCCATTGATGACTAATACAGATGCTCGGGAGGATTAGCAGGGATTGCCATTGAGGACTAACAGAGATTGCCATCGAGGATTAACGAATATTGCCATTGAGGACTAATGCAGATGCCATTGAGGACTAACACAAATGATGTTGCCATTGAGGACTAATGCAGATGCCATTGAGGACTAACACAAATGATGTTGCCATTGAGGACTAATGCAGATGATGCTGCCATTGAGGACTAACGCATGTGCCATTGCGGACTAACAAAAATGATGCTGCCATTGAGGACTAATGCAGGTGCCATTGAGGACTAACAAAAATGATGTTGCCATTGAGGACTAATGCAGGTGCCATTGAGGACTAACAAAAATGATGCTGCCATTGAGGACTAATGCAAGGTGAGAAGCTGCCATTGAGGACTAATGCTTGTTCTGGAGTCTCCTCATGCCCAAAGAATCAAATTTAGATATTCGGAGTTACTTCAGACTTAACGAATTGATTTCACAAAATTTCGGGAGTCCACAAACTCAGAGAGTTGAATTTTTAAAATTTGGGGAGTTTTCGAATTCAAAGAATTTGAACAGAGTTGATAGAAAGAATGATTTTTTGCATTTGTGGACCTTCGGAAGAAACATATTGGTTCTGTCAAAAGAGGAAAGTCACCTTTGTCCCTAGTATTGGACTCTTCTTATATTGCCACTTTAGCACTATGTTGTGATAGTGTTCAAAAAAACCTCTGCTCGTATTGTTCTTAGGATGCTCATGGAGACTCTTCAAATCTTTGTTTATCATCTTAAGCCCACACATTTTGAGACCATTTATTGACTCATCAAAGGAAGACATACCTGACAAAGCTAGTTACTCAAGATGACTGACTCAAACTCTACATTCATTATGAATCAATGTGCTTTCATTGTGAATAATGTATCTTCTCACTTTTCATTTATTCATCATCTTACAAATAGTAGTGTTTTGCTGATAAACCGACACTTTGAAAACTTTCCCTTTTCGATTTAGCGAATTCTTTGCTTATCTAGACTATGCTTCAAATTAGTGCTTTAGCTTATAGAATGAAAAGGCACTCTATTTCAATCCTTTCAAAACAAAATTGATTACTTGAGAACTTGCCTCTAGCATAGAGGGATTTTGGCAAACGAAGTTTGCCCCTAGTCTAAAGGGCAAATAGGCTCATCCAAGGTTTTGAGAACATGATGGTACAGGATGTCTGCAGTGCATTTACTCCCAACCTAGAGGTAATCATCATGAATGTGGTGGGCTGAAGCGAGAAACCCAATGCTGATGGGTAAACTTTGTTTGCCCCTGGTTTGGCAATACATATATGGCTCCAGGCAAACACAAGTTTGCCCCTAGTCTGAAGGAAGGAAACCAAAGGTGCAAAGGGTTATGCTTGCGGTTATGGACCGAGAACCTTGAAGGTTCGCCTACTTATCCCCAAGTGGGAATCAGGTCCAAAGTAGTTCAAGTACTCTGGAGGTCTTGAAAGAATTAGGCTTCAAGAATTGGTGGGCTTTACGAGCCATGTTGCCATTTGGGTCTAGGGGGTGCATGTCACTTGTGGTAGCCCTTTTGTAGCATGATGAACTACTTTTTCCTTTTATTCTCTTTTCTCTTTCTTTTCTTTTCTTCTCCTCTTTTTATTTAACGGTTGATTCTTTAACCTTTTCACTAGCCAGTTAATTACGTTTCATTCATATTATACTTACAAAGTAATATCAGCCTTCCAAATTACTCTTTATTTTTTCTCGAAGATATCTTTGCATTGTTTTATGCTCTCTTAGCCATTGAGCTTCTCACAAAATTGTAAGCTTAATTGACACTTTCAAATCTCTCTTTTCATTTCCAATTTCTTTAGAACAACACAAAGTCTTGAGATAGTTCATGTGCCAATGATTTACTTTGAAGTGCTCAAGAATTCTCAATCTTATCTATTCTCTGCCTTTTCTTTTCTCTTTCTTTTCCTTTCTCTTCCTTACTATCTCTTATTCTCTCTATGATTTTGACTGGCTAGGATTAAGATTTTTGAAATCAACACGCATCTTATTTTTACTCTAACTTTTGCCTAGGCGCCCTTTCGGGTTTTCATCCTAGCGAGCTTCTTTCTTTTTCTTTTTTTTTTTTTATTTTATTTTATTTTTTTGGAAGAAGCAGTTCATTCAAAATGTCTGGCTACCATCAAGGACCAAGTTTATGGCTTTAGGCTGGTTGGGCTCATCCTTGAGGCTTGGTGTTTGAGAAAAGGAAACGGTGAGCAAGCTTCAAGTTCCAATTTTGCCTTTTCAAGATTGAGTAAGAGCATCTTTAAATTATTAAAGTAAAGCTAATCAATTCTCTACTCCTCCTTGGTTTTGGCACAAAATTTACTTTGATCACTTGGGGATCTTTTTCAATGCAAAGATTTATTAACAAAGTATTTTCCGTGATCGTTTGAAAAGGTGACCTTTTTTTTTTTGGGCTTAATGATCCATACATTCACGACTTAGCACACTGAATCAAGAAAAATGAGATTTTATTCAACTTGTAGGGGAGGAGGATTACATCACTCGACTCGATAAACTCGACAAAGACTTGCAAACAAACTTGATAATAGACTGACCAGAAGACTTGACTGGACTTTAACATTTGACTTCAATCTAACATAACTCGACTACCAGACTTGACTTGGTCTCAATTGGAGTGTCGCAGATAATTTTCAATTTATTGGGTCTCCAAGAGCATCCATATTTGATTCAGCAGTAGCATTTTCAAACACTATTACCTCACTAGCATCTTCCTCAGGCTCATCATTCCCCTTCTGTATCTTTGTAGGGACATCATCTGCCCTTATGGCCCATTTTTCAGTCGAATGGCCCTTCTCTGACTCATACCGAGTATTGTCAATGCCTTTTTCGATTCTGTTGATTGAGTCAGGGCCAGTTGGTTATTGCGCATTCATGGAGGCAACAAATTCCTCGAGAGTGCTCAGCAATGACTGTGATTGAAAGGATTGCACGTCATGCCAAATGCCACTTAGTGGGTTCAGCAGAGGAGTGATGATTTTATGCTCGATGAGATCTTGGATATTATGGCGGAGCTTCATGCAATGGTTAGTCGTGTGACCAGGGGTTTGGTGGTAGGCGCAGTACAAAGAAAGGTCACATTTGCGAGGTAAGGGATTTGGTAGTGGCTTTGGTCCAGGAGATTGAGGTGGCCGCTCCTGACAAGGTGACCAAAGACTATGGATAATGGCATGCCAAGGTCGGTGAAGATTCTCGACTTACGGGTTTGGCTTGATTTCGGGTTCGACTTTGAGCTTGAGCCAGCTTTTGGGTCTAGATATGGGCTTGGAATAGCTCTTTGGTTAGATGGGATTGGGTTTGAGTATGGGCTTTGGTGATAGGCTGGGTTTGGACATGGGTTTTGGCGATAGGCTGGGTTTGGACATGGGTTTTGGTGATTGATTGGTCTTGGATGCATAGCTGGTTTTGGACATGGGCTTTGGTGCATGGCTGGATTTGGACATGGTTGTTGGTGTTTCTTTATGCGATCCGTTATCCTCTTCTCCAATTGATCCATCTTTTCCTCATTATGGCCCATTTGATCTTTCAATAATTGAATGAACTCAAGCATGACCTTCTCCAATTGCTTCACCCTTGAATCTTGTTGCTCAATGGTGGCCTACAGTTTTCTCACTTTCTCCTCCAAAGCTCTCAAGGCAATCGGTGGATCAATCTCAGCATGATGATCCATGTTCTTCTCTAATCAAGAAAGACGAACCCTAGAAGATTAAAAGTGTCCTTACTAAGGGGCTCTGGTTGTTCCACTCTTTCTTTTTTTTTAAAAAAACAGATAGGAAAAAGGTCCGCATGCAGAATTGAATAGTAAGGGATTTTTGAGGGACTTTAATCTTAATTGGGAAGAAGATGTTGTGAGTTTGTATGCTACACGTATGTAATGGTATCGATTGATGAGAGTGCAAAAGGGTAATGCTACGCGCACATAAAATGTGCACATAAAGTGTGCACATAAAGATCTGAGCCATTCATTTTGGTGGGGTCCATCCCTGCACACATAGGACCCACCAAAATGAATGGCCTAGATCTTTATGTGCACACTTTATGTGCACATTTTATGTGCACGAATCATTACTCGAGTGCAAAATGTACATGCTCTTATGATTTGATGCATGCACTGCACACATAGCACACGAATGAAATGCAAGTGTGTGCACTACTCTATATGCCAAAGCAAAGGAAAATTCTAATCCTAACAGGTAAACACATAAGCACATAAAATCCTCACCCATGTCAAGTGCAATAATTTCTCCTCTCGTTGTGATCCCCACTACCCGTTCAAAGGTTGGGTATTAAAAAAAAAATTATCAAAATTCATTTGAAAAACATTTCTTTAGAATGATAAGATCTTTCAAAAATAATTCTCAAGAATTTTGAACCTTTTTATTAAAAAAAGAGGATCTGAAAATATTTCTCAATGAAGGTGATTAGATTGAAATTCTGCTTTGAAATTTATTTGAAAAGCATTTCTTTCAAAAACAATTCCCAAAATTTTGGATTGTTTCTTAGAAGATGATCATGTGAAAATATACCTTAATAGAGGTTAGTTTGGAGCTTTAATCAAAAGTGAACTCCAAAGATTTTTTTTTTGAAACATCGATTGAAAACTTTGGAATAAAGATGGCAAAAATTCGTTTGCTTTCAAAGATGGATTTAAAATTCTTTGGGTTGAAGGATCACATGATCGGATTATCATCGTACTTTCCATGAATTCGGATGCATACAAGGTCAATGATGCTTAGTTAAACATGATATAAGAGATGTAATCTTATAATCAAAATCTAACATTTTCCCAAATGTCATGGGACATAAAGAGGAATTGCTCGAAAGTGATTAAGAGATTACACATCTTTCATCAAGCAAGTATCGTCATCATCTCAAGTAATCCCTTCCGGGCATACAACACTCCCTACCACATAATCCTAATCAAGAGTTGATTTCCTAAGATTGAAAGGTTCTACATAAACTATCATGCAAAGGCTGGGTTTTGGTCAAATAAGGGACCCTTGACACACATCCGATAGGATGCTTAATATACCAAATCATGGTACGAGATCAAGGGTGATCACACAGTCCCATGATGAGTTGACCGACCGGGTTGCCCCGAGCCTCCAAGGTCATAGTTCCGTGCAATCGACTGGCTGGACATGCAAGTGAAATGCAACAGGCACACAAAGATTAATTAATTCGATTAAAAGAATATTTTTCAAGTCTAATCCTCAAGTGAACCCAAAATCAGAATTCTAGTCTGCGAAACCAGAGATTCTGGGTTCGATCCCCAGTAGAGAATGAAGGTACTCATGATAAGGCTTCAATTTTTCTTCTTTGACTTTCCAATCTCCTCAAACTTGAGATATGATCAGATTGGAATCCCCAAATACATCAAGTTTCTTCACTTCCAAAGTCAATGCTGCTTCCAACCCCAAGATACAGGTTTCGTACTTAGCTATGTTGTTGGTAGAGGTGTACTTCAATTTAATAGTAAACGGGGTATGTGCTCCTTCAGGAGACACAAGGATAATCCCTACTCCATATCCTTTCTGGTTTGTAGCTCCATCAAAATACATTTTCCACACATCCTCCTTTAATTCCATCAATCCTTCATCAGGGAACATGAATTCTTCTTCATTTTTTGGATTTATCAGATGTTCTGCCAAATGTTCCACGATAGCCCTTCCTTTAACAGATTTACTCGTAGCATATGTCAAATCAAATTCAGATAGCATCAAGGTCCATCGGGAAATTTTGCTGGTCAATGCTGGTTTTTCAAAGAGGTACTTCAAAGGATCCATTTGGGAGATCAAAATAACAAGGAAGGCCAAAATATAATGCCTTAGATGACGAGTGGCCCAAACAAAAGCCCAACATATCTTTTCTAGCGGAGAACACTTTAGCTCGTATCCTGTCATTCTCTTGCTCAAATAGTAAATGGCTTTCTCTGTATGCCCTTCATCTCCTTCTTGTGCTAACATGAATCCCATAGCATTCTCTGACAGGGATACGTACAATAGTAAAGGCTTCCCTGATTTTAGGGGTGAACAAATGGTGGGTTTAACAGATAAGTCTTGATCTTGTCGAAAGCTTCTTGACATTGATCGTCCCATTTGAATTTCTTCCCTTTTCTTAACAGACTGAAAAGTGGATCAAAAGTAGCAGTGAGCTTAGATATGAAGCGACTGATGAATTGGATTTGTCCCGAAAATCCTCTTACTTCCTTTTCATTTTTTGGCAGAGGTATATCCATAATAGCCTTGATCTTTGTGGAGTCAACCTCAATTCCCCTCTGTGTAATGAGAAATCCTAGCAGCTTTCCTGTGGTTACTCCAAAAGTACACTTCTGTGGATTTAATCTCATCCTGTATCTTCTCAATCTTTCAAAGAACTTGGTGAGAGCAGCTGATACGAACCCCGCCAATAATGTGACGAAACCCGTAACACGATTAATGTCTCGGACCGTTCTACTGTCAGATTCAATGGAAACCGCGACCCAACACCTATAACAGATGCGAACCTTGGTATAAAGGATGAAGACGCCACAATCAAGGATGGAAAACTCGATTGATAAGTCCAGGTATGAACGCCACAGAGTAAATCTGATAAGTTCGAATAGTTCTTCAAAGAACCAAAGAGAAAACTCTCACAATATTATTAATGATCAAAACTGAATATTACAAACCCTAAAACTGTTTAAATAGCTGAGGCTTAAAGTTGGGCCGTTTTAAGCCTACGAAATATTATGGTCCAATATAATTCATCCCAAAACTAAAATAAAAGGAAACTAATGAATATAAAAAATCCCTAAGTTGGCATGCAAGCCTATAATTTATTCTAGAGCTTGAATCATGGACACCCAGCCTTGTGGATCACTAGTATCCTCCTTTGGGCCACTCAGATTAGTCTCAACCCAAATTTGTTGAACCAGCCCATTGAGATTGTCCTTGAACCACTTTGCTCACGCCCTTGTAACCGGACCAATTGGCACGTGGTTCGGGTCCGCATTCCACCTTGTACTAGCCGCCATGTTCTCATCATTCCCCTCCTCTTGAAAAGGATTTGTCCTCAAATCATCACCTACATCAAAAGGAGATAAATCAGCAACATTAAAAGTAGTACTAACATTATACTCACCAGGCAACTCTAGCTTGTAGGCATTGTCATTGATGCGCTCAATAACTTGAAAAGGACCATCGCCTCGGGGAAGCAATTTAGAACGCCTTTGTGCTGGAAATCTTTCTTTTCGCATGTGTACCCAAACCCAATCTCCAGGTTCAAAGATGATATTGCGTCGCCCTTTGTTAGCTTGCGTTGCATATTGCTCCGTTCTTCGCTCAATATTGAGCCTTGCTTTCTCATGAATCTGCTTAACAAAATCTGCTTTCTTTTTCCCATCTAAATTAACACGCTCAGTCATAGGTAAAGGAGATAAATCCAAAGGAGTTAAAGGATTAAAACCATACACAATTTCAAAGGGTGAAAATTTAGTAGCAGAATGGATAGTACGATTATAAGCAAACTCAACATGTGGTAAACATTCTTCCCATGTTTTGATGTTCTTTTTAATAATAGCCCTTAACAAAGTAGATAAAGTCCTATTTACTACTTCAGTTTGACCATCAGTTTGTGGATGACAAGTAGTAGAAAATAATAACTTAGTCCACAACTTACACCACAAGGTCTTCCAAAAGTAACTCAAGAATTTAGCATCTCTATCCGAAACAATGGTTCTAGGCATACCATGTAATCTCACAATCTCCTTAAAGAACAAATTAGCAACATGTGAAGCATCATCAGTTTTGTGACATGGAATAAAATGTGCCATCTTAGAAAATCTATCCACAACCACAAAAATTGAGTCTCGACCGTGTTTAGTCCTAGGTAAACCTAACACAAAATCCATTGAAATATCAATCCATGGTTCACTAGGAATTGGAAGAGGTGTGTATAAGCCATGGGGTTGTACTCTAGATTTCGCTCGCCTACATGTGACACATCTACCACAAATTCTCTCAACATCTTGTTTCATGCGTGGCCAATAGAAGTGTTCTTGTAAAACGGCTAATGTTTTTACTACCCCAAAATGTCCCATTAACCCTCCCCCATGTGACTCTCGCACAAGCAACTCTCTCACTGAACAAGTTGGAATGCACAATTTATTTTCTCGAAATAAAAACCCCTCATGCCTATAGAATTTATTATGGGCTGTTTTTTCACAAGATTCAAATTCTTCACTAAAATCGAGATCTAAAGGATACAATTCCTTAATATGCTCAAAACCAAGAATCTTAGCATCAAGAGTAGAGATTAGAATGTACCTTCGAGAAAGTGCATCGGCAACGATGTTCTCCTTACCTTGTTTATATCGAATGACGTATGGAAACGTCTCAATGAATTCAATCCATCGTGCATGCCTCTTGTTCAGCTTGTGTTGGACTTTAAGGTGCTTTAAAGACTCATGATCGGTGTGAATCACGAACTCTTTAGGCCACAAGTAATGCTGCCATGTCTCCAAAGCTCGAACCAATGCATACATCTCTTTGTCATACGTGGGATAGTTTAAGGCAGCCCCACTTAACTTCTCACTAAAGTATGCAATCGGTCTTCCTTCTTGCATAAGCACGGCGCCAATACCTAAACCTGAAGCATCACATTCAATTTCAAAAGTTTTTGTAAAGTTAGGTAAAGCAAGTAAAGGTGCATGAGTTAACTTCTCCTTGAGTAATTGAAATGCCTTCTCTTGCTCTTCCCCCCATTTGAACCCAACATTTTTCTTGATGACTTCGGTTATCGGTGCAGCTATATTACTGAAGTCTTTCACGAACCTCCTGTAAAAACTAGCAAGTCCATGAAAACTTCGCACATTACTTACACTAGATGGGCTTGGCCATTCTTGGATAGCACGAATCTTTTCTTCATCAACCTGTATTCCTTGTGCACACACAACAAAACCAAGAAACACAAGCTTATCGGTGCAAAAAGTGCACTTCTTTAGGTTAGCAAACAACTTTTCATTTCTAAGCACATCTAACACAAGTTTTAAATGCTTCAAATGCTCTTCCAAGTTTTTGCTATAAATCAGGATATCATCAAAATAAACAACTACAAATTTTCCAATGAAAGCACGCAAAACATGGTTCATCAATCTCATAAAAGTACTAGGAGCATTAGTTAATCCAAAAGGCATAACTAACCATTCATACAAACCATATTTTGTTTTAAATGCAGTTTTCCATTCATCACCTTCTTTCATTCTAATTTGATGATACCCACTTTTCAAATCAATCTTAGAAAATATACAAGAACCATGCAACTCATCTAACATATCATCTAAGCGAGGAATAGGGTGTCGATACTTTACCGTTATGTTGTTGACGGCTCGGCAATCAACGCACATTCTCCACGTCCCATCCTTCTTAGGAACCAAAATCACCGGAACGGCGCATGGACTCATACTTTCTCTTACGTACCCCTTTTCCATCAACTCACTAACCTGCTTTTGTAGCTCCTTTGTCTCCTCAGGATTGCTTCTATAGGCTGGTCGGTTTGGAATGGTAGCACCGGGCACGAAATCAATTTGATGTTCAATCTCTCGAATAGGGGGTAAACCATGTGGAACCTCCTCGGGAAATATATCACCAAACTCCTGCAAAAGAGAAACAACAGAACTAGGCAAAGATGAGTCAATTTGGTTAGTGTTTAAAAATGCCTCTTTGTACAAAAGTACAATCATAGGCTGATTTGAAAACATCGCTCGTTTGATCTCACTCGCTTTTGCATAAAAATTCTTTTTTTGGTTTCCCTCTAATTTTCCCTCAATGGCTGCATTTTTCTTTTCTTTTTCTCTCTCATTTTTCTCACTCTTTCTCTTTTGTTCACTCTCCCTTTGAAACCTCACTTGATCTTCATAAACTTGCTTCGGTGTCAAAGGCACTAAGGTGATTGTCCTTTGATTAAGCACGAACGAGTATTTATTTGTGAAACCATCATGCTTAACACGTCGATCAAATTGCCATGGCCTCCCTAACAACAAGTGTCCAGCTTGCATCGGAACCACATCACTCAAAACTTCATCTTCATATTTCCCAATACGAAAAGAAACTAACACCTGTTTAGTTACCCTTACTTCACCACTATCATTGAGCCATTGCAATTTATAAGGTCGTGGATGCTTGATTGTTGGCAGCCCTAATTTCTCCACCAAAGTTGTGCTAGCAACGTTAGTACAACTCCCCCCATCTATGATCACACTACACACCTTATCTTTGACATGACATCTCGTATGAAAGATGTTCTCCAGTTGTGCCTCATCATCTTCCTTAACCTGCATATTTAGAGCTCTCCTTGCCACTAACAAATCCCCTTGGGCAGCGTACTCTTCATCATCGGCATCCTCCAATGGTGGCACAGATTCGTTGTCATCTTCATCTTCGGTTTCAATCTCACCATTATCTCGTAACACCATAACTCTCTTGTTCGGACATTGGCTAGCTATATGTCCCCTACCTTGGCACTTAAAACACTTAATATCACGGTTCCGAGAAGTAGACGAATCGAATTTACCTTGATTTCCATGGCTGGCCACCTCTTGTTTTTGCTCAGTTTTTGGCTTCACCAAAGGCTGCTTCTCATCTCTTTTCCAATTATTTGGTTTCCAAGCGGATGTATTGGAATTTTGGCTTGGATTTTGGCTTGGACGTGTGCTGCTGCCCCTCCTCTTGAGTTGATTCTCAATTTTAATAGCCATGTGTACCATATCCTCCAACTCAACATAGTGTTGCAGTTCCACTGCATTGGCAATTTCCCGATTCAACCCAACTAAGAATCTAGCCATTGTAGCCTCTCGATCTTCCTCTACATTCGCTCGAATCATAGCAACTTCCATCTCCTTATAATATTCTTCCACACTCCTATTACCTTGCCTCAAACTTTGCAACTTGTTGTACAACTCTCGGTAATAATAGCTTGGAACGAACCGCTTCCTCATCACAGTTTTCATATCCTCCCATGTCTCTATTGGACGCTCCCTATTTCTTCTCCTATTCAACACCAATTGATCCCACCAAATGATAGCATAATCAGAAAATTCAATGGCAGCAAGTTTTACCTTCTTAGCCTCAAAGTAATGGTGGCAATCAAATACTAATTCTACCTTCTTCTCCCATTCTAGATAGGCTTCCGGATCATTCTTCCCTTGAAACGAAGGAATCTTCATCTTAATACTACCCAAATTATTATCTTCCCGGTTCCTAGCTTCTCTAAACCTAACTTCTCTACCCCGACCACCATATCTCCTATGATTATCTATTGACTCCTGATCATTTTCTTCGTCCAAGTCTCCCCAAAAATACTCCTCTTCTTCAACTCTCACTCCCCTCGGTTGAACCCTCTCTCTTCTACGTCCATGAGGAGCATTGTTTTGTGGCTGCTCCACACGTGCATTCTCTACTCTATCTATCCGTTCATGAACTTGTTCCATCTCTGTCCTCAATACCCTCCTCATTTCACCCATTAATGCCTCCAATAGTAGTTTCTGATCAGTCTCTCCCGAAACCTCCCCGGCATTAATTTCGTCTTTATGGGCCATATTTCGCTGCAAAACAAAGATTAGATAAAAAAAATATACAGGACCTCACAACTCTCGCTCACATGTTTCACTCAACTAGGATGTATCACTCAAGTTCACTCGTGTTTAAACTGAAAATCAATTTGGCTTTTACCCTCTTATGTGCTCACCACTCTTGCCTTTTTCCACTCATAGTAATTCTCACTCGGTTCTTATGAAACTGCTCAAACAATGACTAGAATTTCTCAGTAACAATCCATACCCAAACTAGACCAATCAAATTTGGACGCTGAAAGCACGACTAAAAACGAACGCGGATGGCTAAGTTTCCAAAAGCACAAAAAAATGGAATTTTCGGAAAAAAAAATTTCGCACTATGGAGTAAGGTCAGATTCGGACTCCTTAGACCCCAAATATCACAAAACAAAAATAAAATTTTAAGCCGAGTTTTTGTACTTTTTTTTTTTCCTCCCCTACAGATCTCTTCTCTTCTCTTCTTTTTTTTTTTTTTTTTCTTCTTTTTTTTTTTCTCTTTTTTTCTTTTTTTGTATTTTTTTTTCTTGAATAATCAGGCAGACTTCACAGTTCACGTATCTGATTCAGGAACCCTAATTCCAAGAAGAAAAAGAAAAAAAAAAACCCAGAATAACAACGATCACGAGAATGAACAAACACGAAGTAACAAGGGCAAATCACAGATCAGATTCGCAAACCCTAAACACAAAATTCCAGATCGTAATCGAACACCTTTTTTTTTTTTTTTTTTATACGGTTCAGAAACGAGAACGAATAAGAAAACGAACAGAAACAAAAACGAATAAGAACAGAACCAAAAGAAACGAATAAGAACAGAAACGAAAAAGATATGATAAACCTGAGACTAGAACTGTGCTCTGATACCAACTGATACGAACCCCGCCAATAATGTGATGAAACCCGTAACACGATTAATGTCTCGGACCGTTCTACTGTCAGATTCAATGGAAACCGCGACCCAACACCTATAACAGATGCGAACCTTGGTATAAAGGATGAAGACGCCACAATCAAGGATGGAAAACTCGATTGATAAGTCCAGGTATGAACGCCACAGAGTAAATCTGATAAGTTCGAATAGTTCTTCAAAGAACCAAAGAGAAAACTCTCACAATATTATTAATGATCAAAACTGAATATTACAAACCCTAAAACTGTTTAAATAGCTGAGGCTTAAAGTTGGGCCCTTTTAAGCCTACGAAATATTATGGTCCAATATAATTCATCCCAAAACTAAAATAAAAGGAAACTAATGAATATAAAAAATCCCTAAGTTGGCATGCAAGCCTATAATTTATTCTAGAGCTTGAATCATGGACACCCAGCCTTGTGGATCACTAGTATCCTCCTTTGGGCCACTCAGATTAGTCTCAACCCAAATTTGTTGAACCAGCCCATTGAGATTGTCCTTGAACCACTTTGCTCACGCCCTTGTAATCGGACCAATTGGCACGTGGTTCGGGTCCGCATTCCACCTTGTGCTAGCCGCCATGTTCTCATCAGCAGCTAAATGTCCACTCCTCTTGGACTTGACAATCATGTCATCCACATAGACTTCTACCTCTTTATGGATCATATCATGAAACAAAGTAGTAGCATCTCTCTGATAGGTTGCTCTAGCATTCTTTAACCCAAACGACATCACTCGGTAGCAGTACGTCCCCCAGTGAATAATGAATGTGGTCTTTTCTCTATCTTCAGGTACCATCAAAATCTGATTATACCCTGAGAAACCATCCATGAACGATAACAGCTTATGCCCTACTATATTATCTACCAAGACATCTATGTGTGGAAGTGGAAAATCATCTTTGACTAGCCTTGTTCAAATCTCTGAAATGGACACATACTCGGATCCTTCCGTCCTTCTTTGGCACAGGAACTTTGTTGGCTATCCATTCAGGGTATTGGGTTACCCTGAATTTTCAATTCAACTGTTTTTCAACCTCTTCTTTAATTTTCAAAGTCCATTCTGGCCTCATGCGTCTCAATTTCTACTTAACAAGTTTTGAATTAGAAAAGAGAGGGATATGGTGTTGGACAATCTCTAGATCAATGCCTGGCATATCTTTATAAGACCAAGCACAAACATCTTTAAATTCTTTTAATAAATTGATTAGTTCATTGCTTTCTTGTGAAGTGAGTGTGGTGCCAATATGAACATTTTGTGGATTATCTTCATTACCCAAGTTTATTAGCAAAGTTTCATCAATAATCTTGCATGCATATTCATTTTCATTTTCAATTAATTTTTGCAAATCCTCAAAAATTTCAAAATCAAGATCACCAGACACGGAAGAGTAAGCAAAATCTTTGTTAATTTCATTAACATTTTTGGGTACATCAAAAGCAAAAGCAGACTCAACATTATAGCTCATATTGGCCTTTACAGACTTCCGGGGGAGTGGGGGAGGAGATTTGTTGACTCCTGACTCTATTATCCAATTGTTTAGAGCTCCCTCTATTGGCTTGATTTCTTTCGCTTTTCCTAGTCTTTCTTCGTCATCCATCAGCATGTTCAGTTCTTTACCCATTAGAATGTTCAAATCATCACTTGTCATCAAATCAGTCAATCCTTCCCTTCTTTCTTGGCAGGTGGAGCATACAAGAATGTATCCTTATAGTCAGAGAACTCATGTTTAAAGAAAATCTCAAACCTAGGTTTGATACTCTTGTTAGCCAGATCATACCAAGGTTCAGGGAATCCATAGAAGGTGAAGTCATCACCTTCCTTCATGAAGTACCCATTTAGGATTCTCGGTCTAGAAACAACCATCGGTTCTTTTCCTTTCATCATGTGCTTCTTATCTTCTTCAGTTGATTGATACCCAAGCCTAGATTTATCTTTCTGCTCATGGAAGTTAGGTGGTTCGGTTATTCCTTGTTGATGACGACCCAGTCCCATTCTAGGGAAATAATTCATCTTTCGCACTATGTGAGCCACTTTAGGATTTATATATTGGTCAAAGTACAAAGGCATGACTTCAGGGATCCAATTCTATCCCACTTCTTCTTGTAGATCCTCGGCAATGGCGTTTCCTTTCTCAAGCATCTTTCTACATTCGCGTCTGGTGATGAACGGCCTCTTCTTCTTGAAAGGAGTGATTTCTTTGCCCCAAATAGATGCATTAGGACATCTCTTTTCTTTGTCATAACTGAGTCGATCCCAAACAGATTTCTTTTGTTGGGATCCATCTACATTCCCATAAAGTTGAATCCTCCCAATTCATTTTCTTCTTCTGGTGTTTGGACTTCTAGTATATGGCCATGGCTTGTCCCTTCTTCCTTGATCCAACTGTCTCCAAAGATTGTAACTACATCCTCTTTCCATATGAAATTGACTTTCTGGTGGAGAGTGGAAGCGACTGCATCATTTATATGTAACCACGGGCGTCCCAATAGCAGAATGAAGCTAGCTGGAATATGAATCACTTGGAATTCAACTTCTTTGTTCAATGGCCCAACTTTAATTTTTAGCTTAATCATTCCCACGATAGCCCTTTTAGTATTATCATAGGCCCTCATAGTCTGTGTTGATGGCAATATTTTGAAATAGATAAGCCCATTCTGAGAGCTATTTGGAGAGGACATACATTTAAAGCTGATCTATTGTCTACCAAGCAAACTGGTACTCTATTCACCAAGCAGTGTACAGTGATGTATACAGCCCTGTTGTGGTATGCCCCTTCTGGCGGTAAATCTTCATCTATGAATGATTACAGGCTTACGAGGTTTTGTAGAGATCATGTTTACCAATTCTTCAGGAGTAGTGTTGATAGAAACATCCAATCTATTGAGTGTATCAAGTATAGCCTGCCTGTGTTTGTGAGAGGTCATAAGTAATCCCCATACTGAGATCCAGGCTTGTGTTTTCTTCAACTACTTTAGGATTTCATCTTCTTCTTTGCTCATGGCTCCCTTATCAGCCTCTTTTGCTTTGATGACTTCTTTCTCTTTCCATGCTTCTTTTCCACGATTTTCTAACTCATAAGGTTTGAAATGACGTCCAAAACGCATCAAGTGGTTGGCTTCATTGGTGATCCAAATAGACTCAAGTTCTTTGGCTAACTTTTCAGTGCCAGTAGTGACTTTCCAAACAGAATCATTAGGGATTATAGTGTTATTAACAAAATCATCCTCATCATCGTACCACTAATCTTCTTCTTTTTCTATCATTGCAATGAGATCATTATCTTTGAATACAAGACTTTTGATAGATTTCACCGATTCTTCTATTGGCTTAGTGCTTTCTTTCACGGTGATTGCTTCTATGGGCTTTTCTTCTTCATGCCAGATCGAGTCATCTGTGATGGCAATAGGATCCCACCTTTTAATTGTGAGATTTTCGTTGGCTATTTCTTCCTCAAGGCTAGTAATTCTTCAACCCACTCTTCTTCTTCCACATTCCTCAAGATACAAATGGAAGCATTTTCTAGGAGCTGAACATCTATAGCCAGCTGATCCAAGGAAGTGATGTAGATCATAGGGTTATAAATCTGAGACCCTTATTCCATAAAATTGACAATCGGCAAGTTCCCCTTATGATTAGGGATAGGATTCTTCTGAACATTTGGCTGAGCAGGAGGAGGGGAGATGACCCCTTTCTCAATTAAGTCCTCAATCTCATGACAAAGTCTCCATCATCTGTCTGTGCTATGCCCACGACCTTGATAAAAGTCACAATAGAATTCAGTTTTGAAACCCGGTGGAAGTGGATTAGACTTTGGCTTGGGTTCCAATTTCTGCAAATACCCCTTTTCTAGCATTCACTCAAGTGCACTGCTTAGCGACATTCCCAAATCAAAAAATTCTCTTTTTTCTTTTGACTTCTTTTGACTTTGATTCCCTCTTGTACTAGTCATACTTCGGTGCTTTTTCTAAAAAGGCTAAGGAGATAGCATGTTGATGTCAGCAGGGTGATGATAGACTGGCCTTTCTATCTTTCTGTACCGATTGCTCGTGCTTTCTTTCATGATCTTTCCGTCCTGATGGCATCCTCTATTAAAATCCCTATGTTAAATAGTTGTTCAAAGCTCATAATGGACTGGAATTCTAGCCTCTCTAAGTACTCGGGCTTTAGGTTTTTGATGATCATTCGGACTTGATCTTTTTCTGTTGGCCTGCTAGTCATTTGAGCAGTTTTTGCCCTCCAACGAGTAAGGAAACCTATGAAGGAATCCCTGGACTCCTGTCGGATAGTCTCTAGATCTCTTGCAGTTACATCAAATGACTGGTTGTATGAATATTGAGCCATGAAAGCTTTGGCCAATGCCTCCCAATCTCTGGTTATGGCTGGTTCTAGCATCAGGTAGTATGAAAGTGCTGCCCCACTCAAAACTCTTGGAAACAGCAAAGCAAAGAAGTTAGACCCAATACCCATAGGTTACAGAGTTCCTATATATAGCCTCAGATAGCTCTTTGGATTTCCTGTTCCATTGAAGAATTCGATATGCGGTATCTTAAATTTTTCTGGGAGTTTGGCCTTTGGTTCATCACACAATCCCTCAACGTTGAAAAAATACTCATCCACCCCCCTTGCTTTTCCTGATTACACTTTCTAGCTTGTCGATCTTAGCCAACTTGTCCTGAGTTTCCTGATCTAGTTGAACCTTTGGTTGAACTATCTCCCCAAAGTTTTCTTCCTCATGATGTACCAGAGGCGGTGGTGGTGGCATAGTAGTCAGCTGTTCAATCATTCTCATCATAGTGGCAAGTTGTTTCCGATTCTGTTCTCTGCTCTGATCCAACGCAGCTTGCATTACGGCCAACCTATCTTCCATATTGGCTTCGTATATCATACCCTCAACCCTAGTCGACTCGGTTGTTCCTTCTTCAAACCCTGATCTAATCAAACGGTTGTTCAGAGCTCTGACCCAGGAAGGAGTATAACTTTTTGGTCCTATCTTCTTTTCTGGTTTATTAGGGATTTTCAAAATAATCATATATCTTATTGCAAAAGAATTTTTGAAGAACGATATTTACAAAAGAATGAAAAATCAAAGATAGAAAATTCATTTCCTTTTCAAAAACATTTTCCAAAATTGAGGAAATCTTTTTCAAAATTCTGAGGAAAACAAATCTTTTCTTTTCAAAAGTATATTATAGGCATCACACTCGTGAGCCGTATATGCAATGCTCGTGTAGTGTATGCAATGCAGATGAAATGCAATCTAATCTAAATGTAATGCACCTTAATCTAGCTTAGACCAAGCATATCAGCATATAAGCACATAAGATTCCTTGAGTATGCTAGGCACCCTACTAATCCAATCATTATCCAAGGATTTTTAGCTTTGAAATTCTTGATGGCTCGAGTTTACAAAATTGAATTTTTCATGAAAATCTTGAAAGAGAGGGGGAGATTTGTAAATTTTAAAAACATTTTTGAACCATCAATGCTTGTGGTGTGTAATCACGATTCTTGAAAATCGAGGTAGGAAATTCAGAAATTCTAAAATCTGAAATTGAATCATCAAAGTTGGAATCATGATCTTTTTCTTAAAATTTGAAAACCAAAGTAGAAATTTGAAATCCCTAAATTCTGAGAGGATGTTTTAAAGTTGAACCATCAAAGCAGGAATTTTGAAATTCTCTAAAACCTAGGGAGATTTTTAGAAGGATTTTGTGAAAGGACTTTCAAAGCAAATTTTCAAAAGGGATATTTGCAGAACTTTCAAAAGACTCGGGTTTTTCAAAGAAAATCTTGTTTTTTCAACATTTTTAAAAATTTTCCTCGAATAATGATTGGATGTTTGGATATAGACCATACTACCCTAGTGGAATCCACCATACAAGGTTTGATGATGCCTTCGCATACACGTCCTCATCATCCACATAAACCACCATACAAGGTTTGGATATAGACCATACTACCCTAGTGGAATCCACCATACAAGGTTTGATGATGCCTTCGCATACACGTCCTCATCATCCACATAATCCCTTATGGGAAAATGCAATTAATTCATCACATTATCCTAATCAAAGATGAAAATCAAGATCCTTATTGAATGGTTCTATAGAAACTATATGCAAAGGCCGAGTTTTAGTCTCATAAAGGGTCCATAAGAAAGCTCAGCAGTGTGGGTGACTGCCTCCCCGAGGGCACGTCGTTCACACATGGGCTCTATATACTGCACGCGGTACAAGGCTAACGGTGACTACATGCTACCAAAGTCTCTTGGCAAATAGAGGAAAGAAGGCCCTCCACCCACAAGGCAATAGTCTCAAGTAGTCACGGTGAAAGAAAAGTGCAAGTGCAAATATAGGCAAAAGCAACACGATTATCAATAGCAAGGATATTCTTTGGCTCAAGTCAAACCCTCGAAGAATAAGAAACTATCAGTTTTATGTTCAAATCCCTAACAGAGTTGCCAGATTGTGGATACTGATGTGCGTTGAGTGGTGGTCCTGGCATTCTCCCTCGATAGTGTCTCGGGATGGATCCCAAGGAGCACACTTTAGGGAAAACTAGAACTTCCTTACATCCTAGAGACAAAGAGTTGCCACCTAATTTTTATCGGGAATGAGGAAACCCAAATTTGAATCGCCCAATATTTAATAAGGTTACTCGCCCTTCATT
Source organism: Hydrangea macrophylla (assembly GCA_033977485.1). Lineage (NCBI taxonomy): Eukaryota > Viridiplantae > Streptophyta > Magnoliopsida > Cornales > Hydrangeaceae > Hydrangea > Hydrangea macrophylla. The sequence goes on from CM066986.1 coordinate 45,646,088, forward strand.
GCTAGAAATTGGGTTCGGGGGTCTTGGTACAAGAGGGGAAGGAACCCAAGAAGGACTAAAGCACCCCCTCCTCGCCCTACCAAATGGTTGGCCTTGATTCAAATATCCTTGTTCTTAATTCATAATTGGTGTTGTTTCCTCAAACATAATAGATAGTATATACATGTCAAAAGGGGAATATCTAAGAAAATCATGTCAAGAGGTTAAATCAAGTGGAAGTCGGATGCACATGCAATACAAGGGAGAGGTATACTTACAGTGGTTAGTCCTACCCGGGACCGATGCAAGTAAAGAAAACATGTCATTATATGAAAAAGGAATGAGAAGACTTACATTGAGTTGGCTCAAGCGGAGTCGCAAAAAGCAAAAAGAAAGGAAACGTGCAATGCAATCATGCAAAAATCCTAGATAAGATGTCGAAAAAAAATCATATAAACAGAGACTATCCTAAAGGAATTGTGTCGTTGAAAACAAAGTTGTAAACCTAGAAAAATTTTAAAAGAAAGGATAGAGATAGTACAGGATACATGGGCACTAAGCCACATGTAGACGAGGTAAGTCCACAAATTGAAGTCTGAATCAACGGAATTCAATTCTCTGCACTAAGCCACCAAGGAATACCCAAGCATTGCAAATATACAAACAAACACATGATATGCATGATAAACAAAGAAAACATGTCATCAAGCAATTTTACAGATTCAGCATCCTCTAATGAATCCGATCAAAAGTGGTCTTAAACATGAGCTGGGTTAAACCCTTTCACAGAAAGTTAGATACATGTCTTAGGGAACTTATCCAAAAAGTATAACCTCTTTACCATTTTTGAAGTTTGAGAAATAAGGATTTTGGGAACAGTGGGCCAAAACTGTCCACTGTTCTTGTAAAAATCATAATTAATTGTATAAAAATCATGTGAAGCTCTATTTAGTGTCCAAAGAAAGCTATTTCATTATAGTTGATGACAAAAATAATTCCATGGACATGTCATGAAGTTAAGGTTTCTGAAAAGTTGTTTTAAACATACTTTGTTATTCTAAAAATTTGGTATCATTTGACAAAGGAATGCAAATCATAATAGAAATTCATAAATCATGTTAGTCAAGTTAATCTCAGCTTTTGATCTCTCATCCCTATTATCCTAGTTGAATTTTAAATCAAGTTTTATTCTTCAATTCTTGTTGAGTGATCAAGATATGACCATTTTGTATACATAATCACAATTGTAGTTAAACTTAGAAAATTCCAGAATAGTTGTATCAACTTCAAACGCTTAGAAAATGATCTTAACTCGATCATATGCTCATGATTTTACATCAGCATGTAGATACATGAGTTACGAATCATCCCCAAAAAGCAGAACATTGATAACTATTATATATTTTTTAAAATTCAAGCACAAAGAGACTATATTCAAATATGTCAACCGATTTCTCAACAATTTCTAAAAATAGCATATGGATCCCAGAGGTTCTCAAAACTGATCGAATAAAAGCTAATTCATCAAAGTTTACCCAAAAAATTTGAAATCCATCAAACTATGGGTTTTGGTGGACCAAATCTTATGGGCAATACCAATCTGTTTTGCTGAATTTTGTCTAGTTCATTTTAAAGTGTGAGAAAAACATCTTAGGTGATGATTGAAGTTTATTAGAGAGATCAAACTCATAGATCAACTTAATTATCATGATTCCTAATCAATTTAGCCCTCAAGTTCTATGAAGAACTTTAGATCATGGATCAAAGGGACTTACAAATATCCTATTGGAGATGAAATTCAATAAGAATTCTAGGTAATAGGAATAATCAAGAGATAGGTATGAACATAGGAATCATCCTTCTCATAGATCATACTTCCAACCATCATAGAATACAAAATAGATACATATATATAGTCATGTATGCATGGATCTAAACTAAAATTGAAGAATGAAATCAAAATTGAAAATCAAAATGAAAATCAATCTCTAATTATAGATTATCAATAAAATCAAAGAGACTTGGATCTAGCTATGTGAGTGTGTGGAGAACAAGAGAGGAAGAAGATGAGTGTTCTAGTAAAGAAAATAAAATTAAACTAGTTCCAGGTCTTATAGATCTACATAAAAATAGGAATTAGAGATGAATATTGATATCTACCTGTTGGAGGATTCTCAATTGTGTGATCAAAGTTGATTTGAAGATCTTCTTCTTCAAGTGTTCTTCAAGCTCTTCAAGCATTCATCCATGGAAGTTAATGGAAGCAATTGATGTCTAATTCCTCTAATCTAATTATCTTGAGATTAGTTTAGAAAGTTTTAATTCATAATTCACTTCTCTCTAGAAATCTTTCTTAAGTTGAAAGCATTTTGCAAGTATATTCACTTGTGTACTCTCTTGTGTATGCTTGTATGTACTTGTGTGTCTATATATCCTCTTATGTGTAAAAGATGATCTGATATGGATCTATATATAGAGTTTTGAAAACTTAGCTCTTAAGTTACAAGATTAAAACCGGATTTTTAGAGAGTAGAAAAGGGTTAAAATGGCCATTTCAGTGCCTAAACGCAGTTTCCAGGCAATTTCCTCGCAGTGGGAGGCTTCTAGAAGGGTCTGGAAGCAAAAAAGCTCGATAAAGGGGGCACTATATGGGTGGTGGCTTAGGTGGGACCTGCCAGCACATATGTGGAACCCCCCACCTGCTTTTCTTCCTCCTCTGGTTGCCCTTGTTTAAAATATCACGTTCACTGCTTTTCTAGATTTTCATAAAAATGCTTTTAGTGTCTGAAATCGTTTGTTTACGTATCGTTGGAAAGCTATCGAGTTGAATTTTAATATTAAAATATTCCAAGTAGTTTTATAATGAAAATTGAAGTCCAATTGAAGTCCTGAAGTCCTCCGAATCTTTCGTCGTCTTTTTAAGATCAAACGACGTCTTTTTCAAAATTGCTTTCAAATGTGCGTCGATTCTGAACTTTTCTTCAAAATTGAATCTCTGGATACCTAGAAACTACGTTTAGAACACTTCATGTTCATACAACCTTGAGTGAATATGAATTCTACAAAATTGGGATTTATGCATGGAAAATGGCTTTTCTGAGCTTGAAGTCACTTTCCGAAGTTCGATCTTTCAATTGTGTGGAATCCAGTACCTTCCACGGGGTACTTTTTATCATCAAATCCTCCAAGACGTTATTCACACTAAATTCTATCAGTGTGGTCAAAATTGGGTGTCTACAGCTGGCCTTCTATTGTAATATAACCTTGTAAGCAGATGTAGGTATTATCCTTTTTGTTATGTTGTTTATTATTAGTTTTTGGTCGTGGACAATTCGGTAATGCAACCAGTCACATGCCTCAGGGTCCAAGATGGAAATTTTAAAATTTTCCCTATTTTGGCTACGCTGGGGCGTGACAGGGATTTTTGGTATTAGAGTGTTAGGTTAAGATATGTACACCGATTGTCCTACACACTTAAATTATAAACCGTTAGACCTTTTTTTCCATTCATGAAGATATGAACCTTATGATAGTTATGTGATTAGCATGGCACCTGATTACATCCCGGATGGATATGGAGGAAGGGGTTGATGAGGAGATTGATCCAGTAGTGGGTATTGACTTAGTAGAGGATGTTGACCCAACAAAGGGTGCTGGTGAGGAGGAAGCGATGGTAGTCATGGAGAATGGAGAGCCCGAGGTTGAGGATGACTTTGAGGATGACTCTAAGGATGCATAGCTAGAGCCCTTGGATGAGGACGACGATGAGATGGTTGAGAAGTTTGACCCGTATTTTTTGCTGGGTTCCACCTGAGGAGATTCCAATCCAGGATGATGCTCTACCATGTGAGTTAGACATAAAGGACACTTTTGGAATAGGATTCCCAGGATCTAGAGCTTTGCTTATATTAGGGATAGTAGCCCATCTTTTGTGTATATAGTATGTACTCAGGCATATAACACGTATTAGCAATAGCGTGTACGCATTTCTATGTAAAGATTTAAGGTATCTATGAAGACTTGTTTCCTCTACTTGATAACATATGTACTTGATGTGTTATGTACTTATATTAGAATTGTTAGCTATACATGTCATCTATATATCTCGTAACCATAGTTAGGACTAGAGGGTAACCAATAGATATTCATTTAGGTACATAAGCACAAAAGCAAATGACAAGTCAGCCACCACAGCTCAAGAATGAACAAGAGGGGGAGACCTCAGACCCATTTCCAAGGAAACATACGCCCATAGAATGGTGGTAAGAAACCAAGACCCACCTTTCCTCGGGATAAGCATACAGCACCACCCGCACCACAAGTACCAACCACAGCCACAGGAACAACATAGATGGGTGTTTTAATTGTGGGATCCCCGAACATATAGCACCAGACTGTAGAGGCCCCAGGACCAAAAACCGAGCTAATGTTATATGCTATAAATACGCAGAAGAGGGCACGTGAGCAAGGATTGCAAGGCACCAAGAGGAAACTATCATGGGCTTACTACTCAAGGTCAGACTAGCAAAGCTCGACTCAATGTTATCATACCTAAGGCAGCTAGCTATGATGAAAAGGAACAATAGAACTTAGAAGATACACTCTCATTATATGCAAGTCAAGTTAAAGTGCTTTTGATACTAGTGCTACTAATTCATTTATCGCCTTTGAGATCGTACGACGATTGGGTTTAGTACCCCAAGCACTTGAGGTAGCTCTAAACACGGTGTTACCCTTGGGAGTGACCATAAAGCTAGGAAAAGTGTGCAAGGATTGCATTTTGATGTTGGAGGATAGGAACCTTCCTGCAGACTTAATTATTCTATTTGTGAAGGAATTCGGTGGGATCCTAGGAATTGATTGGCTCACTAAGTATCATGCGAAGTTTTTTTTTTCGGAAAAAGGTAAATTTAACGAAAAGAAAGCCAAACGGCACTGTACAAAAGTTATCATGCGAAGTTAGATTGTGCTAGTAAGATGATCACATTTTTCAGTACCAAAAAGTCCACCCTTTAATTTCCAATATAACCCTTCTAGTGATGCCTTTCTTATAAGTCGCTTAGCCACTATGGAAACAATAAACTCAGAATTGACGATCGCTCAAATCCCAATAGTTCAAGAGTATGAAGATGTCTTTCAGAACATTTTTAGATTACCATCTAAGTTTGAGATTGACTTTTTAATTGAGCTAGTACTAGAACAACACCATTATCCAAGACCCCTTACCGTATGGACCCAATAGAAATGCTAGAGCTAAAGAAGTAAGTGCAAGAGTTAGAAGATCTTGGATTCATTAGGCCGAGCACGTCACCTTGGGGAGCCCCAGTGCTCCTAGTTAGAAAGATGGATGGAAACCTTCGACTTGGTATCGACTATAGAGAATTGAATAAGGTCACTATCAAGAACAAGTACCCATTTCCCAGGATAGATGAGTTATTTGATCAACTACAAGGAGCGATAACCATTTCAAAGATCGATTTACAATCTAGATACCACCAGTTTCTCGTTAGGTCTGAGGATATATCGAAGACTGCTTTTAGGACAAGATATGGGCATTATGAGTTCTTAGTTATGCCTTTTGGATTAACTAAAGCCCCAATTGTATTCATGGATTTGATGGATCGAGTGTTCAAACCTTCTTTGATCAATTCATATCGTGTTTATCAACGATACCCTCATTTATTCAAAGAGTGAAGAAGAGCACGAGAAGCACGTACAGATTATACTCCAGACACTTAGAGAAAATAAACTCTATGCTAAGTTCAATAGTGTGAGTTTTGGCTAAAAGAAGTTAAGTTCTTGGGGCATGTAGCTTCACAAAATGGGATTTCGGTAGACTTAACAAAGACTAACATAGTTTCTAGTTGGAGTACACTGACTAACGCATCAGAAGTATGAAGTTTCCTCGGACTGGCTAGATATTACAGGAGGCTTGTGGAAGGATTCTCTAGGATTGTGTCTCCTTTAAATAGAATTACTAAAAAGGACTCAAAGTTTGAGTAAAAGGACAAGAACGAACGCGCTTTCCAGGAACTAAAGGAGAGTTTATAATCTTTTCCTTGTGAGTATGCTGAGGAAGTGTCTTCACAACCTGGCACACGAGATCGATTTCAAAGATATCGAAGTAAATGATAATGCTACATTCGTCGAAGGATTTGTAAGAATTATGGATCGTGGAATCTAGAAGCTGAGGAACTAAGAGATTCCACTGGTAAAGGTTCAGTTGAAGCATCATGACGAAGGAGAAGCTTCTTGGGAGCTAGAATCGAAATTACGAGAGAAGTTTCCATTTCTGTTTAGTACTAGTTAGTTCTAATTTTGAGGACGAAATCTTGTAATAGGTGGTAGAAGATGTAATACCTGTAATTTTCTCTTCGTATAATAATATCAGTTTTCTAAATTTTCGTATTTGACTGGTTATTATATTATTTTAATTGTGTGATGATATCGATGTGTTATAGTATTTCTAATTAGACTATAAGCACCGCACCAGCTCGACCGTAATAAGACTTAACTTAGTCCCATACTCGTACCCGGACATTAGAAATAATACCCGTTTGCATGTAAATCGAGATCGATATGTATATCGAGGATTTATGCACGTAAACCAAGGAAATGGCATAAAACCCAAGGTAGGCCCCACATAGCTGGCCATATGGTGGCACATGCAACCCCCTAGACACTTGTCACCACCCCTTGTGACACTTGTTTCACCCCCCCCCCCCCCCCCTTTACACATGTTCATGCATGCATTCACTTATACATGCATAATGACACCTAGCCTTCATTTTCCCTCTATATAAGCATGCCTACATTCTTATATTGCATTTTTTGGGAGTCCATCACAGCTGCTCTTAGAAGGTATTATAAGAAACCTTAAGATATATAGAGAAAGATGAAGAATTAGAAGTAAAACCAAAGTGTGTTCATTTCCCTCCCTTGTATACACTTCCATACAAACACCTATACACATCCATATACTTATATATGCCACCATGGGGACTTAGAATCTGTAACAAGAAGTCTTAGAAGACCTACAAAGAATCCCATAACTCAAGAAGTAAAGAAGAAGGAGAAGAACAAGGAGCTTTCACCATTGAAGTTGAATTCAAGCTTCCTAAGCTCAAATTCAAAGCCCAAGCTCAATATCAAGTTTAGGTGAGTTTACTAACTCACTTTAGAACATATCTAGTATGTAGTAATGTTTAGTAAGTGTTTGATGTTGTATTCCGAGGTTTCTATGCAACATGCAAGACAATCTTCAAATCAGAGAAACAGAAACTTTCAGCTGACATAGTTTAGTAAAAAATGAACATTTTGAGCAGTTCAAAAATCCAAATGAAGTTAGGTTTTTTGTGAAGAAAGCTAACTCATTTATCTACAAATAACTCCTCTATAGCCCAATCAGTCTAAAAATCATTCCTTCATAGGTGAAATGCACGTACAATGTAGTGCTATAAATCTGGGACAGAGCAGTCTAAAAATATAAAAATGTCTGAAAAAAATAAACGTTTTGAGCGGCTCAAAAACCCAAATGAAGCTCAATTTTTTTGTACATGAAGATAATCCAAATACCTATATTGTTCTAGTTTTGAGTTTGATCTACAAAGCAATTCATCATGCCCAAATAAATCATATCAATTCAGTCAACACAGTGAAAATATATCCTGGTAGATTGTACAGCTTTTTGCATGATGCATTGTTTATGCATTGTGTTGATTGATGATGCTAGTTTTCTGGTACCTGTATTGTTATGAATATCTTATGCTATGATAGTGCTATCGCATAGATGAATATGTTAAGGGTTTCATCTATATGTTTATTGGTATCAAATCCATGTTATGGATCCATAAACTACATGCTAGGTTTCCGTTGTTATGAATATAGTGTGATGACCATTAAAAGTTCATACCCAAGCTATAATTATGTTGTATGACACAATTATTGCGTTGTAGTGATTGGGTAAGTTTCCATCGTAAGTATATTAAGACGTAAAATAGAATGACGGACGTATAGTGGAATCTTGACGGTTACAATTGAAAGTCATATTATGAACCAAACTCCGTAAGGAGTGATATGTGTGCAGTCGGGGATACATAAGTATCAATTGTGTAATGTCGAGAGCATCTTATCCTGAGATTAAGTGTCAACTAGGTAAACCAGGCCGCGGATGTCAGGATAGTGAGAAAAAGGTTATGTTTGTATGTGGACATGCAGATGAGGGGGTCCTGGCATTCCTTGACAGTGTCCCTGAACAGATCCTAGGAGCACACTTCAAGGAACTAGAACTTCCTCACACGGTCCTAGACACAAAGAGTCGCACCTAATATTTTTTTTCAGGAATTAGGAAACCCAAGTTTGACTCGCCCAAAATTGAATAAGGTTACTCGCCCCTCATTACCAAAAACAAGGTTTGGGGGTCTTGGTACGAGTGGAGAAGGAGCCCAAGAAGGACTAAAGCACCCCTCCTCGCCCTACCGAACGGTAGGCCTTAATTCAAATATCCTTGTTCTTAATTCATAATTTGTGTTGTTTCCTCAAACATACTAGATAATATATACATGTCAATAAGGGAACATCTAATAAAAATCATTTCAATAGATTAAATTAAATAGAAATCGGATGCCCATGCAATACAAGAGAGAGGTGTACTCACAATGGCTAGTTCTGCTCGGGACCGATACAAATAAAGGAAACAGGTCATGATATGGAAGAGGGAATGAGAAGACTTACATTTGTGAGTCGCAAAAAGAAAAAGAAAGTAAACATGTAATGCAATCATACAACAATCCTAAATAAGATGTCTTTAACATACAAACACATAAACGGAGACTATCCTAAAGGAATCGTGTCATTGAAAACAAAGTTGTAAACCTAGAAAAATTCTAAGAGAAAGGATAGAGATAGTACACGATACATGGGCACTAAGCCACATGTAGACGAGACAAGCCCACAGATCGAAGTTCGGATCTACGAAATTCAATTCTCTGCACTAAGACACCAAGGAATACCCAACCATTGCAAAAATACAACCAAACAAATGATATGCATGAAAAACAAGAGGAAGATGTCATCAATGAAATTTCCAAATTCAGCAACCTCTAATGAATCCTATCAAAAGTGGTCTTAAACATGAGCTGGGTTAAAATCCTTTTACAGAGAGTAAGATACATGTCTTAGGGAACTTCTCCAAAAAGTAGGAACTCATTATTATTTTTGAAGTTTGAGAAATAAGAGTTTTGGGAACAGTGGATTAGGACTGTCCACTGTTCTTATAAAAATCATAATTAATTCTACAAAAATACATTAAGATCTATATGGTGTCAACAGAATGCTATTTCATTTTAGTTCATGACAAAAATAATCACATGGACATATCATGATCATAAGGTCTCTAAAAAATTATTTTAATCAGACTTTGTTATTTTGGAACTTTGGTGTCATTTGACAAAGGAATGCAAAACGTAATAGAAGTTCATGAAACATGTTAATAAAGTTGATCTAAGTTTTTAATCTCTCATCCATTTATTCTAGATTATTTCTAAACCAAGTTTTATTCATCAATTATTGTTGAGTGATTAAGGGGTGACCATTTTGTATGCATAATCATGATTTTAGTTAAACTTAGAAAATTCCTAAATAGTTGTATCAACTTTAAACGCTTAGAAAATAATCTTAACTCGATCGTATGCTCATGATTTTACATTAGCATATAGATACATGAGTTACGAATCATCCACAAAAAGCATATCATCGATAACTATTATAGATTTTCTAAAATTCAAATACAAAGTGACTATGTTCAAATCTGTAAACCAATTTCTCAACAATTTCTAAAAATAGCATGTGGATCCTAAGGGTTCTCAAAATGTATCCAATGGAAAGCTAATTCATCAAATTTACCCAAAAAATTTGAAATCTATCAAACTATGGGTTTTTGTAGACCATATCTTATGGACAAAAACAATCTATTTTGCTGAATTTTGACTAGTTCATTTTAAAGTGTGAGATAAAACTCTTAAGTGATGGTTGAAGCTTATTAGAGAGATCAAATTCATAGATCAACTTAATTATCATGATTCCAAATCAATTTAGCCCTTAAGTTCAATGAAGAACTAAAGGGTCCATGTGACCTTGACAAAAGCTCCTTAAAATCCGGCGCATTGTTCCCTACTCCTCCTGTTCATGTTTATGAAAATGCTATTCCCTCTCTTCTCGGTTCAAATACTGAAGTCAAAGTGGGCCCCGGAGCAGGTTTAGGATCTAATATAAACAATGTTTCTATTCCTCTTGATATTCATAATGTAATGCATAATGACAAGGACAAGCCCTTGGGAGCCACTGCCAATTCCGTAATTCTCGGTGCACTGCCTAATGGGCACATGGGCTCTCCAACCTTATCCAGAATTCAAGGAGCTCGGTTTGCTGCGCCTATACCCAATGCTCAAGTGGATGCCCAGATACAATTGGATGGAGAATTACACAATGATCCCTTGCAGACCATTTCTTGGGTTGATCCTACTCCTTCTGAAAGCTTTGCAAAAGGCGCTGACAGACTCATGCATTCTTCCACAAAACCAGAAAATGGCTATCCTTCTAATGCTCCTCCCATAGCTACTGTGGCCAATCCCACTTCCAGTTGGGCTTCTCTCGTTAAAGGCAAAGTCAAATCTGAGTTTAAGGTAAATTATGTTAAGCCAAGATTGGGTTCTGATAGAAATCTTGTTATTTTACCTACTGATTTATCTGAGTTTGGTAAAGGAAACTGGGAGTTCACTCTTGTTGGCTCGTTTATTGGAAAGAAGCTCCCTTACACCTTTGTCAAAAATACTACCTCAAGAATGTGGGCTAACAAGGGATTGATTGATATGCTTGCTACTGATTCAGGGCATTTCTTTTTTCAATTTAGCTCCAAAGAAGAAAGTGTTAATGTCCTTGAAGGGGGACCTTGGCATGTTGCTGGGCAACCAATTCTGTTGAAAAGCTGGCATCCAAGCCTTGTGCTTGACAAGGAAATTCCTTCATCAGTCCCAATTTGGGTCCATCTCTTCAATATTCCCCTAGAATATTGGACTCCTGAGGGCCTTAGTTACATTGCTAGTGCTGTTGGGAGGCCTCTGCATGTAGACAGAATGACAGCAACTTGTAGACGAATATCGTATGCTAGGATTTGTATTGAAGTCCAGGCTGAACATGAGTTATTGCATAATTTTGATATCCAGGTGGAAGGTTCGGATGCTGAGAAAATCAACATTAGGGTGGAATACCAATGGACCCCAGTTAGGTGTGCCAAATGTAAAAGATTTGGACATGATTGTTCAAAGATTCAAAAACTTAATGCAGCCCATAAACCTAAGATGCAAGCCCCCAATCCTCAGCTGCCAACTGATGATGATGCTTGGTAAGTTAAAGGCAAGGGTAGGATAACCAACTCTATTGCTCCAGAGGCTGGTAACAACCAATCTGATGTGAAGGATGGAGGGAATGAAGCTATTCTTCCACGGCAAGGGAAAGGCCCTAGTGTTGCCAATGCTGGGCCTGTGCTCAAGAATCAATTCTCATCTTTGAAATCCACAGAAAATGAAGATATTCAGCTTGATATTCCAGAAAGCAGGATTGGAGATGATAATCCTATGCCTATAGTTACTAAGGCTACCTGTTCCCAGAAAGATAATCCAATTGATAATGAAGACTCTCATGAGATTCTGAAGGTTCAGGGAGTAAGGAAACAAGGTGCTCAGGAAGATAAGCATAAATGCATTGTTGAACCAACTAATTTTGCAACTCCAAGTAGTGAAGTTGCGGAAGGGGATGAGGTCAATGACCCGGCTCTGAGCCCTAAGGAAGTGGAATTATCTGATAAAGGTAACTACAGCCAGATGGTGCAAATTGAGAAGCTTAGAGAAGGTTCTAGCCTCTCCATTGGTCCGGAATTAGCCTCACAAGCGAAGTCTGAATTTAAATCATCAAATAACCCCAACCATAAGCCTGATCAGGATAGGGAAAACAGGGATAACTACTCTTCAGAGACTAGATTTGAACTCCAAAGTGTGCAAAAGACAAGCGAATGCAGCACCTCTAATGGGGGATCCTACTCCGGGCAGAAGGGGTACACTAATTCCTTTTTCCACACTCCAATTCATCATGAGGGCTCAAGTGATAATGAGGAACAGTCAATCCAAGTGCCTTCACCTAAGAAGTATTTGGAGCATTATAGACCCAAGATCTCTCAATGTCATTTCAATAAGCAGAAGAACAAATCAGGAGGTTCTTCAGGTAAGAAAAAACACTCGTCCAAACGTCGTTAATGATAATTAGTTGCTGGAATATTAGAGGCCTGAATCAGGCCACTAAACAAGAAGAGGTTTCTAAGTTTGTTTTTAATCACAAAATTGATGTTATGGGTATTGTTGAAACCAAAGTGAGAATTCCTAATCAAGACAAAATACAAAGGACCATGCTTCCTAATTGGACCTTTATTACTAACAGCCAACCAAATTCAGTTGATAGAATCTGGGTTGGCTGGAACCCTGATAACGTTAATTTAACTGTTTTACATTGTACTAGACAAGTTATCCATGTAAAAATTGATTCTCTGGACCAATTGCAGTCTTTTGAAGCCTCTTTTATTTATGGCTCTAACACCATCCAAGGTAGGAGGCCTCTTTGGTCAACCTTGAGAAATATTGCAGCTACTATTGGTGATATCCCTTGGATTAGTCTCGGGGACTTTAACTCCGTTTTAAACTCTAACAAAATATTTAAGGGTAATCCAGGGAGAGACCAAGGAGCTGTTGAATTTAATGATCTTGTGAATGCCACCTGTCTTGTAGATCTTAGATTTACAGGTATCTTCTTCTCTTGGTGCAACCGGCAATTCGACTCTGCTCAGTTTACCAAAAGAAAGCTTGACAGAGCCCTTGTTAATCCCAGATGGTTGGATGTGTTTCCCTCAGCTTATGCAGATTTTCCCCCCTCTGGTATCTCTGACCACTCTCCTATTATTGTCAGTTTATCTCCTACCACTAAACGGAAAGGTAAACCTTTTAAATTTTACAATTATTGGACAGAGGTGGAAAACTTTAATGATACTGTTAGCTCCTCCTGGGCTAGACACATTGAAGGCACTTTCCAATTTCAATTATTCCATAGCTTAAAGAACCTTAAGGGGGCTCTTAAAATTTTAACCAAGGATTCTTTAGGTAAAGAAAAAATCTTAGCTAATAAGGCTAGGGAAGATCTTTGGTCTTGCCAAAGGAAGCTTGATGATAAACCTGGTGACACTACCCTTAGAATCCTTGAAAAAGAGCTTATGCAAGTTTTCTTAAAGGCTATTCACATTGAAGAAGAGATTATAAGGCAAAAATCTAGAATTCAATGGCTTGATGCTGGGGATAAGAACACTTCCTATTTTCACAACTCTGTTAAAAATCGAAGGAACCACAAACGTATTATTTCTCTTGTCAAACCTGATGGCTCCAAGACTACTAATGAAGGGGAAGCTAAAATTGAAGCGGTTAGATACTTTAAATCCATGCTTGGCACCCCTGCGGCTAACCCCTACCCTGGTATTAGTGAATTGAGGAAGGTCATTCATAAACATGTCCCTACTGAATTATATAACATCATGGATGACATTCCTAGCGATGATGATATTAAGGAAGCCCTCCTAAGTATCCATAGTAATAAAGCTCCGGGTCCTGATGGTTATAATGCTCATTTTTTTAAGAAAACTTGGACTACTACCGGACCTTTAGTTACTAAAGCTATCAAAGAATTTTTCACCTCTAGCCAAATGCTAATTGAGTCAAATGCTACCCTTATTGCTCTTATCCCCAAGATCCCCAATCCATCTACAATGAGTGAATTTAGGCCTATCTCGTGTTGTAACACAGTCTACAAATGCATTTCAAAAATTATATCCAAGAGACTTCAAAATGTTTTGCCAACACTGGTTGATAGTGCCCAATCTGCTTTTATCAAAGGTAGAAAAATTAGTGACAATGTGCTCCTGGCCCAGGACCTTATGAGGGACTATCATAAGCCTTCTGGCCATCCTAGAGCTGCGGCAAAGGTGGACATTATGAAAGCTTATGATAGTGTGAGTTGGGAATTTTTACTTGATCTCCTTGATGTTCTAGGTTTCCCGCCTAGGATAAAAGGGTGGATTAGAGCCTGTGTTACGAGCCCTAAGTACTCTATTAACTTTAATGGGGAATCTGTAGGGTACTTTGAGGGTGCAAAAGGTCTTAGGCAAGGTGATCCTATGTCACCTTACCTTTTTGTTCTTGTCATGGATACTCTTAGCCAATTGATTCAGCATAACATCCAACGATCCTCCAATTTTATATACCATTGGAGATGTGATAAACTCAAAATTTCCCACCTTTGTTTTGCTGACGACCTTCTGTTATTTTTCAATGGTGATGTGAATTCTGCGTCAGTTATGAAAAAATCTTTAGATCAGTTTTATAACTTTACTGGTATGAAGGCTAATGATAACAAAAGCAGTTTGTTTATTGCAGGAATGGAGGAAAGCACTTCTAATGATATTTGTCGCTGTCTCCCGTTTACCATTGGTTCCCTCCCAATGAAGTACCTTGGTGTTCCGTTGATCACTACTAGACTAAAGAAGGGAGACTGTGATGATCTCATCCAGAAAATCACCTCTAGAATCACTTCTTGGACTTCTAAAGTTCTCTCTTATGCTGGCAGGATTCAACTTATCCAATCGGTTCTTGGAGGGATACAAAACTATTGGGCTGCCATGTTTATTCTTCCTAAAAGTGTCCTTAAGCATATTGAGAGTTTAATGTGTAGATTCCTTTGGACCGGAGGAACAGAAAAGGCACATAGTGCTAAAGTTGCTTGGGATTTAGTCTGTAGACCTATGAAGGAAGGGGGACTTGGTCTTAAAAATCTTACTCAAATGAATTCTATTTTAAACCTTAAACATATTTGGGCTATTTTTACTTCTAAAGCCAAGTCCCTTTGGGTGGACTGGATACATACTTACATGTTGAAAGGGAAAATTTTTTGGGAAGTCAAGACCCCATCCCAATGCTCCTGGTATTGGCGAAAGCTCCTTAAACTTAGGTCTATGGCTAGACCAATGCTTAAGCATAGGATTGGTAATGGGTGTGGCACCTTTCTCTGGTATGACAACTGGCATCCTATGGGTCCTATTTTGGACAGAGTTGGAAGACGTGTCCAATATGATGCTGCCATCCCTTTAAATGCTAAAGTCTCTGTGTTATTAATGGAAGTGAATGGAATTGGCCTCTTACAAACACTCTTGAATTAATGGATATTAGAGGCCAATTACATTCCTTACCTCTCCCTACTACCACTAGTGATGTGATTCAATGGTTACCCTCCCCAACTAATGTGTTCTCTTCTGCCAACACATGGGATTATGTTAGAACTCACCATCCCAAAGTCCCCTGGCATGGCCTCACACGGTTCCCGGGTTATATCCCTCGATATAGTTTTATTATGTGGTTGGCTATTCTTCATAGATTATCCACACATGATAGAATTTATACTCACACACCAGGACCTCTAGCTTGTGTTCTTTGTCACAAAGCTTTGGAATCTCATGACCATTTATTCTTTAATTGCTCATATTCTTCTTATGTGTGGCAGGGAATTCTTAATAGGTTGGAAATCTCTTATGCCGCACCCTCTTGGGATGATCTTGTGGCCTGGGCAGCGAACAAGTGGAAAGGGAAGACTCCAAGGCAGGTTGTTCCAAAAATGTGCATTGGTTTGGTTGTGTATAGCATTTGGAAAGAAAGGAATGCACGAAGTTTCAAACTAGAAGTTAAGCCTAAGGAAAGAGTGTTACAAGATATCTGTCTCCAGATTTCCTTACAGATTCAAACAACTTGGAAGAACGATCCCCATCTTCCTCAGTACATTGAAAGATGGGCCTTTACTACATAATTAGGGCGGTTTGCTTTGGTCCTCATGTTTTGACACGCTTGACCTTGTCCTAATGTAACTGTTGTATTTTGGTTGTTTTGTGAGTTTTGTTAATTTGCTTTGTGCTTTTGGTTGTTAGGATTGGTGAATCTCTGGGTTTTTGGCTTTTATTTTCTCCCTATCCTATGTTGCATTGCCTGGATGCATTTTCTTTTTTGTGCTGATTGTATATCCTGGGGTATGCCCCTTGTACTTTTGTACAGTGCCGTTTGGCTTTTTTTTCGTTAAATTAACCCTTTTTCTGAAAAAAAAAAAAAAAAAAAAAAGAACTATAGATCATGGATCAAAGGGACTTACAAATATCCTATTAGAGATGAAATGCAATAGGAATTCTAGGTTATATGAATAATTAAGAGAAAAGTATGAGCATAGGAATCATCCTTCTCATAGATCATACTTCCAAACCATCATAGAATTCAAAATAGATATATATACAATCATGTATGCATGGATCTAAACTAAAGTAGAAGAATGAAATCAAAATTGAAAATCAAAAGTGAAAATCAATCTTTAATTAAGAATTATCAACAAAATCAAAAGAGACTTGGATCTAGTTATGTGAGTGTATGAAGAACAAGAGAGGAAGAAGGTGAGTGTTCTAACAAATAAAACAAAACTAAACTAGATCCAAGTCTTATAGATCTATATATAAAAGTAGGAATTAGAGATGAATTGTGATGTCTAGCTCTTGGAGGATTCTCAATTATGCAATCAAAATTGATTTGAAGGATCTTCTTCTTCAAGTGTTCTTCAAGTTCTTCAAGCACTCATCCATGGATGTTAAGGGAGGCAATTGAAGTCAAATTCTCTAGTTCTCTAATCTAATTATCTTTAGATTAGTTTAGAAAATTTTAATTCATAATTCACTCTCTAGAAATCTCTTAAATTGAAAGTATATGTGTGTATATCTTCAAGTAAATTCAAGGTGTACTTAAAGCTTCTTCAAGATGAACTCTAGAAATTTCAAGATGATCTTATATGAGATGCATGGTATCTATATATAGAGTTTTGAAAACATAACTCTTAAGTTTTAGGGTAAAAATAGAGATTTTAGAGGTCAGAAAAGGGTTAAAATGGACATTTCAGTGCCTAAACGCAGTTTCCAGGCAATTTCCTTACAGTGGGAGGCTTCTGAAAGGGTCTGGAACTCAAAAATCTTGATAGAGGGGGTACATGTGAGGTGGAAGCTTAGGTAGGACCCGCCACCCCCTTTGTGGGACCCACCATTTACTATTTGTGCTCCCCTGATTGCCCTTATGTCCTGTTTCAAATATTACGTGCACTACTTTTCCATATATTTGTAAAAATGTTTTTGGTGTCTGAAATTGTCCATTTATTTACTGTTGGAAAGCTACCGAGTTGATTTCAGTATAAAAATATTCCAGGAGTTTTTGAAATGAAAATTGAAGTTCAAATGAAGTCCAGAAGTCCTTTGGAACTTTCGTCGTCTTTTTGAGATCCAACGACTTCTTTTTCAAAATTGCTTTTCAATGTGCATCGATTTCGAACTTTTCTTTAAAATTGAATCTCTGGATACCTAGAATACTGCATTTAGAACACTTCATGTTCATATAATCCTGAGTGAATATGAATTTTGAGAGACAACTTTGACAAAACTGGGATTTATGCATGGAAAAGGGCTTTTTTGAACTTGAAGTCACTTTCTAAAGTTCGATCTTTCGATTGTATGGAATCTAGTACCTTCCATGGGGTACTTTTCATCATCGAATCCTCCAAGATGTTGTCCACCCTAAATCCTATTAGTGTGGTCAAAATTGGGTGTCTACAGTTTGTCCCTCTTTGGCAGAGCTTGTTGTGAACAACGTGAACTGCAAGTGAGTGCCAAAACTAGAAGGCACCTAATGACCATATTGAGAGATTTCAGGAAAAAAACAATAAATTTGCAAAACTCAAGAAATTTAAAATTTGAGAAAATTGAGAAATTACGAAAGCAAGAATGCAATGTAATGCTCGGTAGAGGCTACTAAGTCGAAGCTGCTGCTGGTCGTGCTCTGTTGGAGCTGCCTGCGTATCCTTTCCAGGAATCAGACCAGGGCATAGTTCAAGCACATGAGGAGATAGAGAACACACACAAATAACAATGCAGGTGAAATGCTCCTATCCTAGGATGCTGATGTAGTATGCAAATGTGCATGTGAATGTGAATGTGCAAGTGCTAGAGGAATCGTCCTCAAGGGTTCCCTGGATGCAAAATCTAATGCAAAGAATGCAACGACTCTCTCACATACGGAAACTTTGACACTATCTCTCTTGTTGATTCAGGTTTCTTAATGAATAGGGTTCTAGACAAGTCTTATTCTCAACCGGTCCTATGATAATTTCTTAAACTTAACTTAGTCTTAGACATGATATGATCTTAAACTCGACCTATTCTTAAACTCACATTAATCTTATACTTCGACATGATTTTAAACTTGGCAAAATCTTAAACTCGATATGAACTTAAACTTGATCTATGATCTTAAACTCGATTATGTCTTAATGATCTTAAACTCGATCTAAAACTCGACATGATTTTAAACTCGATATGATCTTAAACTCGATCTAAAACTCGACATGATCTTAAACTCGATCTAATCTTAAACTCAATTCTATCTTAAACTTGACTTGATCTTAAACATGATATAACTCGATTCTGTCTTAAACTTAACCTGATCTTAAACTTGATCTAAAACTCGACATGATATTAAACTTGATCTAATCTTAAACTCGATTATGTCTTAAACTTGAATTGATCTTAAACTTGATCTAAAACTCGACATGATCTTAAACTCGATCTAAAACTTGAGATGATCTTAAACTCGATCTAATCTTAAACTTGGACGATTGATGAAAGTCCTCTGCTGGGGAGATTGCTCAAGTTCTAAGATACAGGATCATGACTAGTTCCAAAGCAAGTACTGAGTAGAGACAAGGGCTTATATTTTAGAAGCTCTGCTGATCTAAAGTTGACGATGGTGCTTCGACCAGTTCAAAAAAAATCATTTGGTTCACATTGACCTTTCTCTAACATCTTGATCACGATTCGACAATTCTGCTTTATGACACTTATTCAGTGTTTTCAGTAGATTCTTTCTAGATGTAGTTCTTGAGAGTCTGTAAACCCAAATGTCCACTTTCTAGGATAGTACATAATCAACCCAAAATAACAAGAGTTCACTGTAAATCATCGTTTGTCGGCTATTTTCAAGATGCGGTGCCCTTGATTCTTCATGACTGGGGACTTTGCTTCAACTCTAAGCGATTTTCAACCAAGATTTGAATTCCTAAGGGTCCTTTAGACCAATTTCATCAAGTTTCAAGCACTCTTAAGGCTTATACAACAAGATCGGACCAATTCGAGGTCAAAACCAAGTTCCTGATATCACAATTCTGATCCATGATTAATGGGTACTCAAAAGACCTAATGTCCTTGACGAGCTTCACAAATCTTTAGCCAATTCTAGCAGGTATTCATGCAAGTCACTCCGATCTATTTGAATAATAGCTCAACTCAAAATTCAAGGCCGGTCTTCTGATGAGCATTTTTCCATTAACCACTCGATGCTTCATCTTGACTAGGATTAATTGATGCAATAATGGTTATGCTTGTATCCACTTTTTGATGCTCTTTGAGTTTTGCAATTGATTATAGATCACTCTAGACCCACACACTCGAGATCATGATAGACTAGATAATGATAGTGTAATAACCTGCATTTCCATTTATTCCTAAATTACATTTTCATATTTAATTGTCAATTACATTGTATATTTAATTTCACTGGGTATTGACTGCCTCATTTAAATTACATTCTCATATTCTAAATTTTATTTAGTGAATTATTGCAAGCCAAGAATGTTGTTGGGGTTAAATTGTAATTTTTATAAAATTAGTAATACCTGTGTGGATTTCAAAGTCTGTATTTCAAAACGGTGAAAATAACTTATTTTGACTCAATCAGTATTTTTATGAAACCAGGAAATCAACTCCTCAGCTAAAATGAATTTTTTGTATTTTTGTGGTGACCACCGCGCCCCGAAAATACCAGTTTATGTCCAAAACTGTCCATGTTGTGTTTAACTTCCACAGATTTTGGAAGTGACCGATTTAGACATTTACTTTATTTCCAATTATGGCAAGCAATCAATTGATAAGGCATTGTTTGGGAATGTTCAACTTATATGTGCAATGGTTATGCCATAAGCTGATTTTCCCAAACAACACTAGTGACCCCTATACATCTACACTTGACTCTTGGATAATTGGGGAGTTATAAACATCAGTGTATATACGTAAGTATACTCTGAATTGTTAGTTCTAATTGAATTAGAGAGCAACCAAGAGTTTGTAGAGTATAGAAGGCTTAACTTGGCCTCCAAGCCCACCACTTTTGTTCTATATCTATATGCACACACACACTTCTCTCATTACACAGTCTGCACATACATAACACAGAGAGAAAAGAGAGAGCTGGAGAGTTAATTTCAGATATTGCTAGAGAGAGAGGACTCAATCCCCATAGCCAAAGCTTGGGTTTGAATTTCTATATTGCTATTCTTTCTCAACAATTCCTTTGTTCTCAATCTCAGTGAGTATTCTAAACTCACTACCAATGTAATTTCATGCTTAAGTACTGATTGTATATGTATATTGAGAATCACCATTGATGAATTTTGGTATGAACTTCAAAGCTTGAAAACATGGATTTCCAAAACTTAACCAAAATTAGTTTTGTGAATGAAATATGATAGATTATAGTGTGTAGAGTATATGGTTGTAAAATTAGAGCTTAATTCGTTCATAGGAGAAAGTATATTAAGAATTAGTTTTTGACATGTTTTAGTTCTTCATAAAATTCAAGAGATATGATTTGATTCTTGTAAAATTAACCTTGGAATCTTAATCCTCTTTTAAAAACAAAGAAAATCATATAAGATAAGGCTTGGTTGATCACAGATTTGAAATGGGTCAAAAAGACCCCTGTTTTGCTGAAACAGAGAAGTCTGGGGGAAGAAGACGAAGCCTCAGCTTCATCTCGCGCCACGATCGCGCGCGCGAGAATCGCGCGAGCGGCACGCGCGAGCGACCCCTCCCGCGAGCGGCCCGCGCGAGCGACCCCTCCCCCGAGCGGCCCGCGCGCGCGAGGTAGGCTTCCCCAAGCAGACGTAAGAGTTTATATATATATAATTGAAAATTGGTTGGTCGTGCGAGCGAGGGCCGCGCGAGAACCCCTTCGCGCGAGCGATCCGCGCGCGCGACCTTGCTCTCCTCAGGCAGTCAGAAAAGTTTATTAATAAAGGAAAAATGGGCTTATCGCGCGAGCGGCCCGCGCGAGCGACCCTTCGCGCGAGCGGCCCGTGCGCGCGAGGTAGTGTAGTTTCTGTTTTTGTCTGTTTTTCTGTTAAGGGACTGTTTGGATGAAATTTATATACTGTTAAGGCTCTGTTTGGGAATTTAGTTGATCATAACTCTATTTGGTTATGTTTAAGTGATTTAAACATTGTACTATGACTCATTAATTCCCGTACGCGTGTTGTTCCTTAAATCAGCATTTTTGTTTAAGTGCATATCATTCATGTGGGTCAGTAGTACATGCATATGGGTGTCAGTCTGTGTGGAAAAGAGTAATGGTAGTGTGGAAAGGGTATGAGTTTGTGTTTGCGGTCGTGGTCGTGGTTGTGGTTGAGTATGAGTTTGTGGTTGTGGTTGAGTATGAGTTTGTGGTTGTGGTTGCGGTTATGGTTGTGGATGTGGTTGCGATTGTGGAAGAGGGTATCTTTGAAATGCGACGGTGGCAAATAAGGACACTCCCTGACGCCCATGGAAGCGTTAAAGTGTGTGAAGCCGAACTCGGACATTCCCTGGCACCCATGGTAGTGCTAAAGTGTGGCCTACGGACACTCCCTGATAACTCAAGTCTGGATACTGTGTGAGGGGTTGCCCCGGTATTTGCATGGCGGTTAGGGTATTCAAAGTGTAAGGCATTGGACACTCCCTGGTACCCCGGACCAAAGTGTGAGGCAAACTGGACACTCCCTGGCGCCCCGTTGCTAAAGTGTGGCTATCTGAGTGTTTCAAAGATACCAGGAGTAGGATAGTGGGTTGTTGTGGCTGTCGAGAGAAAAGAGTCGGTGAGATGAGTGTGGTGCATTGTCTCATTTCACGAGTATCTGTATTTATGAATGAACAACTTTTATTATATTCCTTGTTGTTTTATAAAGTGAATTCTTTCTGTAATTTAATAAAAAAAAAAGGGGGTAAATGGGTATGCTTTACATTCAAAGTCATGTTTTTAATACTCACCAGCTTCTTGAAGCTGACGACGTTGATGCGTCCTGGACATTCGTGTTCAGGCTTTTCAGGTTTTAACCAGGAGGAAACATATGACTACGCTAATTGAGGTGGCTGCTGTTGGAATAAAGAAACTGTTTATTTTATGCTTTGAGTTTATCTGTTTGAGTCTTAAACTGTTTTGTTTTATAAGGATGACTGTAACAGACTTTAAGTTATTATTTTATTTTCAAGGCGGTTTGTGCCTTAGTTGACCCCGGTTTATAAGATGTAATAAGATAGAAAATTTTTGTAAGCCTTGATTGCTTTACTCTGATTATTATGTTTTGTTGTTTGACGTTTGGGACGGAATCGATCCTTCAAACTGTCGCGACCTACGGGTCCATAAAGGAAATTTAACGCTTTCCTTATTTATGCTACGTCGGGGCGTGACAGATAGACTAGACCACGATAGAGGTTGACAAACATTGGCACACGAAGATGATACTATTGACACTGAAATAGAAGTTTGGAGGAGAAAACCCAATTTTCCTTGATCTTAATGTGCGTTTGTCATGTTTGACGTATCTCTTTGCTTTCATGTGCACTTCTCGTCTTATTGTAATAATACTCTGCTAATAAAGTAATGCCTTGAAAATACTCCATATGAATCTCAATCAATCCTTTGCTTTTTCTGAAATGTACTTTAAATTAGTGCCTTAGTTTATAAAATAAGAGACAAATCATTTCAAATGTTTTCAATGATATACTTAACGACTCAGGATTTTCTTTTAATGTGAAAGGGGGTATAGGCAAATGATGTTTGCCCCTAGTCGACGGGGATAAATGAAGCTTGGGCAAAAATAGTTTGCCCCTAGTATGGCAGCGATATCTTGAGGCTCTGCGAAAACCTGAAAGCTTTACCCCTAGTTTGCAAGGTTCAGGGACCGAGAGCCATGGAAGCTCGCCTACTTATCCCTAAGTGCGAATCAAGTCCAAAGTAGTTTGGCCGAGGTTTGAAGTAGCGTATTTGAGATGTGGCTGAGTGTTTCAGGAGCAGCGATCGAACCGAGTAGGTTGCCTACATATCCCCAAGTGGGAATCAGGTCAAGCGTAGTTCCTCGAAGGCTGGAGGTTTTGAAAGAGCAAAGATTCAAGAATTGGGGGGGGGGGGGGGGGGGGTTTCAAGCCATGTCATCAGACAGATTTTTTGAAGCAGGTCACTTGTGGTAGCGTTGAAAGAAACTAAACTACCTCTCCTTTTTCTTTTTTTTCTTAATTTTTTTTTTACGGTTGATTCTTTACACCATTTCACTAGCCAGCCAATTTTACATTTCTCATCATACATCATACATGTTTTCAGAACAAGATTAGCCCTTCAAATCTTAGGGCTTACTTAAAGAAATTACAAATCAAAGCTTTGGGACAATTTGTGTTCTTGATTTCTCAATCTTCTTCATTCTCCTTCCTCTTCTTCTCTTCTTTCTTTTCTTTTCTCTCTAAAGCTTTTTCTTGCTAGGATCAGGTTCTTGAAAACAACATGCAAATTTTTTTTTTTCAAGCTCTAACTTTTAACTAGGCGCCCTTTCGGGTTTTCATCCTAGCGAGCTTCTCTTTTTTTTTTTTTCTGTGTTCTAACTTTTGCCTAGGTGCCCTTACAGATTTTCATCCTAGCGAGCATCTCTTTTTTTTTTGAGAGAAGTAGTTCATTTCAAACGTTTGGCTACCATCAAGGACAAAGTGTACATGGCTTTTAGACAGGCTTGAATGGCTCATTTTTTTGGGCTCAAGATTTTGAAATGGGAAGATCATGGAATTAAGCTAGTCCTGAGTTACTATCAAGCATATCTTTTCAACATTTAAGCAAAATCATCTCAAGATTCTTAAAGTAAGACTAATCAATTCTTAGCTTTCTTTAGCGTTAGCACAAAATCAACTTTGATCCTTTCAGGATTCTTTTCAATGCAAAAATATATCAGCAGTGTATTTTTCACAATAATCAGAGAAGTGACATTTTCAACTTAGTGATTCATTCATTCATGACAAGGCGCATTAGATCAAGCAAATGAAGATTTTATTGTATTACTAGAAATAGAAGGTTTACAGTACTCGACACAGACTCAAACACAACTTGATGATAGATAGACAAGACTCAAAACATAAAATAGACTCGACTGAACTGGACCCGACTTGATCTCAGGTGGAGTGTCACAGCGATCTACTTATTCCTTCTTAAAACATCCATTCGGCTTCAATAAGCAGCTATTCCAAACATCATCACAATACCACCCCTTGTAAGATCTCCCAAGTTCTTCATTCTTCAACAAAGGCTCAAATTCTTTGGCTAATTCCTCGGTCCTTTTGAGGTGGAGGAATGATGATACCCTTTTCGATTAAGTCCTGAATTTCATGCCTAAGCCTCCAACATCTATATGTGCTATGCCCATGACTCTGATGGAAATCGCAGTAGCACTCAGTCTTGAAGCTTTGTGGAAGTGGATTAGGTTCTGGTTTGGGTTCCAGCTTCTTTAAGTACCCTTCTTCTAGTATTTTTTCAAGTGCGCAGCTTAGGGACATTTCTAGCTCAGAAAATTCTCTCTTCTCTTTCTTTTGCCCTTGATTCTGATTTTCCCTTTCAGCTATGGTATTCTTTCCCCATTGCTGTCAAATTGGTTTATCAAGTAATGGATATTTGTTCAAATGAAGCGGCCCTTTGAACTTTTGTGAAGGCCTTGTAGTGGGCATATCAAATAATCCCTCCTTATCAAGCTTGTGGTCATCAATTCTTTTGCTCTTACGGGTTGCATTCTCCAGTATACCACTCTCTTTTTTTTTTCGGAAAATGGTAAATAAATTCCAAAAAGGAAGTACAAATGTACAAGGGGCATACCCCAGGAAAAACATAAGGATAAATGGAAAAACCCTGAATTACATAGCTAACTAACAGGAGAGACTCCAAAATAAAAGGGAGTAACTAGAGAAGTTACAAAATCCCAACCATAAACCCTATCGAGATTTCCAAGGCAAATCCCCTTTACCCTGAAATGCTCACTTTAGCCTATTCAATTAAACCACAATGAAGCAGCAAATCCAAATATAAACAACAAACAACAAACAGTGGCAGTTAACTCCAATTGTAAATGATTCTATTGAAGTGTGCATGGTTCTTCCACTTGACCGTTATTTGTGCATTCATGTGAGATATTAGGTTCTTAAGGAGGACTTCTTTTGTGGTGAATGTATTCTTAAACGTCCTCTTATTCCTTTCTTTCCATAAGCCATAGGTTGCAACGCCAAGACATATCTTTGGTATTACATGTTGCACGGCCTTTCCTTGTAGGCTTTGAGCCATCATATCTAAATTGTCACTCCAGCTCTGACCGTGCCAACTCATTCCACATCGGGTCACCAGTTCCTGCCAGACAAAAGATGAGTAAGCACAAGTAAAGAACAAGTGTCCATGAGTTTCCATATTAGAGTGACAGAGCATGCAGGCTAAAGGGCCAGAAGTGAAACTAAAAATTCTATCATGTGTAGAAAGCCTATTTTGTATCGCAAGCCAAAGAACAAAGCTTTGTCTGGGGATACCCCCAAAAAACCAAACGAGATTATGCCATGGGACCACAGGTTGGTGAACCCTCAGGTGGTCCCAAATGATAGACAAATTGAAAACACCATTAGGAGTTGGAGACCATTTCACACTATCAATGCATTCACTAGGGTTATAGAAAGATGCCAAAACATTTCGAACTTCATTTAGTTCAATAGAGTTGGTGCTAGGCCAATTCCACTCCATATTTCGAATGATACTACTAACCTTAGCATGAATATTTAAAGCCGTGTCATAAACGATTCTAACCGAATAATTATCCAGCAAAGGTCCCATTGGGAGCCAATTATCAAACCAAAGGAAAGTGTGGTCACCATTACCAACCCGATGAATTAGTAGAGGTTTAGCAATATCTCTAAGTTTTAATAATTTTCTCCAGTACCAAGAACATTGGGAGGGAATTTTAGCTTGCCAAAAACTCTTTCCTTTAAGCATATACTGGTGAACCCATTTTTTCCATAGGGACTCATTGGAAGGGTCCAATAAGTTGCCAATATGTTTGAGATTCAAAATAGTGTTAACCAAAAAAGGATCCTTGAATCCCAAACCCCCTTCTTCTTTGGGTCTGCACACTTTATCCCAAGCAACTTTTGCTCCAGAAGCTTTATCAGTCTTGCCCGACCAAAGGAATCTAGCCATAGCTTGGGAAACTTGTTTGAGGACTCCTTTGGGGAGAACAAACATCCCAGACCAATAGTGTTGAATACCTGTCAAAACAGAGCTAATAAGTTGGGCCTCACCTGCATAGGATAAGAATTTAGATTTCCATGAGTTTACCCTAGAACAAATTTTATTGACCAAACCATCACAATCTTGTTTTTTAAGTTTTGACGTGATTAAAGGGACTCCAAGATATTTGATGGGAAGATTCCCTATAGCGAATTGTAGAGTATTCAGAATATCTTCACCTACATTAGCTTCAACATTAGAAAAGAAGATACAA
This sequence comes from Hydrangea macrophylla, assembly GCA_033977485.1. Classification (NCBI taxonomy): domain Eukaryota; kingdom Viridiplantae; phylum Streptophyta; class Magnoliopsida; order Cornales; family Hydrangeaceae; genus Hydrangea; species Hydrangea macrophylla. The sequence continues at coordinate 45,672,878 of CM066986.1, forward strand.
CTTTTAGAGTTATTGGCTTGCAGGCTAGTAAAGTCATAAAATTGGTTAAGGGTCTGTCTAACCATAAGAGCAGATTCCACATCTCCTTTGAATAAAATAAGAAGATCATCAACAAAGCAAAGATGTGAGATTCTCAATTTATCACATTTCCAATGGTAAGAAAAATTACCCCCTTGAATGTTATGATGTAGCAGCTGACTCAAGGCATCCATAATAATAACAAATAGATAGGGTGAAATGGGATCACCTTGTCTTAAACCTTTAGCACCATCAAAATAGCCCACTGATTCTCCATTAAAATTAATAGAGTATCTAGGAGTGGTGACACACGCAATAATCCACTTTTTAATATTAGGAGGGAATCCGGTAACATCTAACAAGTCAATAAGAAATTCCCAACTAACACTATCGTAGGCTTTCATAATGTCCACTTTAGCAGTTGCTCTAGGCATGCTTTTCTGTTTATGATAATCTCTTAAGAGGTCTTGGGCAAGGAGGACATTATCACTAATCTTTCTCCCTTTAATGAAAGCGGATTGAGCTTGATCAATAAAACTAGGGAGGATAGATTGGAGTCTACTAGCAATAATTTTAGATATACACTTATACACCGTATTGCAGCAAGAAATAGGCCTAAAATCTCCCATCTTGGATGGATTAGGAACCTTGGGGATCAATGCAATTAATGTAGTATTAGACTCCTTTAACAGCTCCCCATTCTGGAAAAATTCCTTAATAGCTCCTAAAATGGAAGCACCCAGTGTCCCAAGAGCTTTTAAAGAAAAACGCATTATAGCCATCAGGGCCTGGTGCTTTGTTACTATTCAAATTAAAGAATGCTTTCTTAATCTCATCATCTGAAGGGAGCCTATCCAACTCTGCCTTTAACTCGTCAGGGATTCTTTTATGAACAAAGGATCTAATTGCCTCTTTACCAGGATAATTATTATTTGTTGGATTTCCAAGGAGAGAAGTGAAATGTCTAACAGCTTCTTCTTTGGCTTCATTAATATTAGTAGTAAAAGTAGGTTAGCTTGTCAAGGATTTCCTGATCCAGAGTTTGTATTCCTAGATTAGCCAATCTTTCAAACCACTCATTATCATCAGAAGGTGCAAGAAGTGTAGTCGGAGGTATTGGGTCAGCCAATTGCTTTATCACACCCATCATTTTCACAAGCAGTTCAATAATTTGGTTGATAATAGATTCTATGGCAGTCATTTTAGCATCTATATCGGCTTCATATATCATCTTTCCAACCCTGACTGATTCGGCTGATCTTACCCCAAACTCTGATCTGATCAAATGACTGTTCGAAGCTCTGACCTAGGAGGAAGCATAAATCTTTGGTCCTATCTTCTCTTCTCTCTCTTAATTAGGGATTTTCAAATAATTATGTATTTTTATTATAAAAGAATTTTCAAAGAATGATATTTACAAAAGTGGATTTACAAAGATGGAAAAGCATTTCCTTTTCAAAAACATTTTCTAAAAATCAAAGAAATCTTTTTCAAAATTTTGAGGAAAACAAATCGTTTTTTTAAAAGTATATTAGAGACGTCACACTTGTGAGTCGTATATGCAATGCTCGTGTAGTGTATGCAATGCAGATGAAATACAATCTAATCTAAATGCAATGCACCTTAATCTAACTTAGGCCTAGCATATTAGTACATAAATACACAAGATTCCTTAAGTATGGTAATCACCCTATTAATCCAATCTTTATCCAAGGATTTTTAGCTTTGAAATTCTTGATGGCCCAGGTTTACAAAATTGAATTTTTTTCATGAAAATCTTGAAAGAAAGGGGAAGATTTGTAATTTTCAAAAGCACTTTTGAACCATCAATGCTTGAGGTGTGAAATCATGATTCTTGAAAATCGAGGTAGGAAATTTGAAATCCTAAAATCTGAAATTGAATCATAAAGTATGGAATCATGATTTCTTTGAAAACCAAGATAGTAATTTTGAAATTCTCTAAAATCCGGGGAGAATTTAAAATTGAATAATCAAAGTAGGAATTTTGAAATTCTCTAAACTCTAGAATTTTCGAAAGATTTTGTGAAAGTGAATTTCAAAGCGAATTTTCAAGAGGGATATTCCTAGAATTATCAAAAGACTTAGGTTTTTCAAAGAAATACTTTTTTTTTTTTTTTTCGGAAAACGGTAAATAGATTCCAAAAAAGAGATGTACAAAAGTACAAGGGGCATACCCCAGGATAAACGATAAGCTCAGAGCATAAGGACAAGTGGCAAACAACCACAAAAATGCCTCACATGGCCAGCAAATACAAAACAAAAAAACTAACTTAGCAAATGCACCAAGTTAAAGGGAGAAACAAGAAAACAAGAAAACAGATCCTCAATCCCAAACAATCAATCCCAATTAATCCCAATTTCTAAGTAAGGCTTCAAGTTGGTTATTCCTCTTCCATTTGATCCTGATGTGAGCATTGATTTGTGAGACAAACAACTTAAGTAAAAGCTCTTTAGGAGTAGAAGAATTCTGAAAAGTTCTTTTATTCCTCTCTCTCCAAATACCATAGATGGTAACTCCCAAACAAATTCTGGGTATCATATGTTGAGGGGTCTTCCCCTTCCAATGCTGGATCATCCAAGTAACAGTGCTATCCCAACTTGTGCCATTCCAAACCAAGTTACACCTCATCATCAGTTCCTGCCAAATAAAATTAGAATAATTACATTCAAAGAAAAGATGATCATGGGAGTCCATATGTCTAAGACAAAGAGCACAGGCTAACGGGCCAGGAGTATAACCACAAATTCTATCCTGAGTGGCTAGCCTTCTTTGAATGGCAAGCCATAACATAAAATTCTGTCTAGGGGAACATCCTGAGTACCAGACAAAAATGTACCAGGGCACATCAGGTGTTGCTGTTGGCCTGAGGTGGTTCCAGACATGGGAGAAGTTAAACTTGCCATTAGGGGAGGTAGTCCAAACAATAGTATCTTTACTAGCAGTAGGTTTATAAAAAGTGGATAAGGAAGCCCGAACTTCATTGAGGCCAACGAAAATTGTAGCTGGCCAACTCCAATCAAGATGAGACACAATAGTTGCTACTTTAGCATTAGGAGCTATAGCAGCATCATAGGCAATTCTAGCAGTGTACTTCTCAAATAAAGGCCCACAGGGGAGCCAGTTGTCATGCCATAGGGAGGTATGTAGCCCATTACCAATTCTATGTTTAATTAAAGGCCTTGCTATATTCCTCAGTTTTAAAAGCTTTCTCCAATACCAAGAGCATTGTCCCGGGGCTTTCACCTCCCAAATGCTTTTGGTTTTGAGCATGTACATATAAACCCATTGTTTCCATAAAGAGTTATTTGCAGGATCCAGAAGGCTCCCAAGATGTTTAAGATTTAGCACAGTATTAGTGAGGAAAATATCCTTAATTCCTAGACCACCCTCTTTTTTGGGTTTACAAACATTTGCCCACGCAATTTTGGCACCATAGGCTTTGTCAGTTACTCCACTCCAGAGGAATCTACTAAGGCATTGTTCAACTTGTTTAAGAACATTTTTAGGTAAAATAAACATGCCAGACCAATACAATTGAATCCCAGATAAGACAGATTGGATGAGTTGAGTTCTACCAGCAAAAGAAAGAAATTTAGACTTCCAAGAATTAACACGAGAGCAAATTTTAGAAATTAACTCTTCACAGTGAGGTTTCTTCAACTTAGTGGTAATCAGAGGAACACCTAAATACTTTAACGGAAGACATCCTTTGGAAAATTGGAGTTCATTAATCAAGTCATTCGCCAAATTATCCTCAACCCCAGCTAAAAAAAGACAGCTTTTGGAATTATTAGCTTGCAAGCCAGAGAAATCATAAAATTGGTCCAAAGTATGTCTAATAAGCTTAGCCGAATCTAGGTCCCCATTTAAGAGAATAATTAAATCATCTGCGAAGCATAGGTGAGATATTTTTATTTTATTGCATCGCCAGTGAAAAGGAAAGGTACTATTATGGATATTAAAATGGAGAAGTTGGCTAAGGGAATCCATAATAATCACAAATAGGTACTATTATGGATATTAAAATGGAGAAGTTTTTCAAAGAAATACTTGTATTTTCAAAATTTTCAAGATCGTTCTCAAATAATGATTGGATGTTTGGATTAAGACCATACTACCCTAGAGGAATCTACCATACAAGGTTTGATGATGCCTTCGCATACACGTCCTCATCATCCACATAATCCCTTACGGGCAAACGCAAATAATTCATCACATTGTCCTAATCAAAGATGATAATCAAGAATCTAATTGAAGGGTTCTATAGAAACTATATGCAAAGGTCGGGTTTTAGTCTCATAAAGGTTCTATTAGTAAGCTCAGCAGTGTGAGTGACCGCCACCCCGAGGATGTGTCATTCACATATAGGCTCTATATACTGCACGTGGTATAAGGCTAACAATGACTACATGCTACCAAAGCTTCTTGACAAATTGGAGGAAAGGGGGCCCTCCACCCACAAGGCAATGGTCTCAAGCAGTCGCGGTAAAAGAACAATGCAAGTACAAATACAGGCAAAAACAACACGATTATTGAATTAATAACAACGATATTTATTGGCTCAAGTCAAACCTTCAAAGAACAAGAAACTATAAGTTTCATGTTCAAATCCCCAGTAGAGTCACCAGATTGTGGACATACGGATGAGGGGGGTCCTGGCGTTCCTTGACAGTGTCCTGGGACGAATCCAATGAGCACACTTCAAGGAATTAGAACTTCCTCAAGTGGTCCTAGAGACAAAGAGTCGCCACCTAATTTTTTTTTTCAGGAATTAGGAAACCCAAGTTTGAATCACCCAAAATTGAATAAGGTTACTCGCCCTTCATTACTAGAAACAAGGTCCGGGGGTCTTGGTACAAGAGGTGAAGCAGTCTAAGCAGGACTAAAGCACCCCCTACTCACCCTACCGAACGGTAGGCCTTGATTTAAATATCCTTGTTCTTAATTCATAATTGATGTTGTTTTCTCAAACATACTAGATAATATATACATGTCAAAAAGGGAACATCTAATAAAAATCATTTCAAGAGATTAAATCAAATAGCAATCGGATGCACATGCAATACAAGAGAGAGGTATACTTATAGTGGCTAGTCCCGCCTGGGACCGATGAAAATAAAGGAAACATGTCATGATATGCAAGAGGAAACGAGAAGACTTACATTGGATTGACTCAAGCAGAGTCACAAAAAGCAAAAGAAAGGACACATGTAATGCAATCATGCAACAATCCTAAATAAGATGTCTCTAACATATAAATAGATAAACGGAGACTATCCTAAAGGAGTCGTGTCGTTGAAAACAAAGTTGTAAACCTAGAAAAATTCTAAGAGAAAGGATAGAGATAGAACATGATACATGGGCACTATGCCACATGTCGGCGAGGCAAGCCCACAGATTGAAGTTCGGTTCCACAGCATTCAATTATCTGCACTAAGACACCAAGGAATACCCAAGCATTGCAAAAATACAACCAAACAAATGATATGCATGAAAAACATGAGGAAGATGTCATTAATCAAATATCTAGATTCAGGAACCTCTAATGAATCCTATCAAAAGTGATCTTAAACCTGAGCTGGGTTAAAAACCTTTTATGGAGAGTTAGATACATGTCTTAGGAAACTTATCCAAAAAGTAGGTTCTGATTATCATTTTTGATGTTTGAGAAATAAGAGTTTTGGGAACAGTGGACTAGACTATCCACTGTTCTTGTGAAAATCATAATTAATTCTACAAAAATCACGTTAAGCTCTATTTGGTGTCAAAACAAAGCCATTTCATTTTAGTTCATGAAAAACATAATCTCATGGACATATCATGATCATAAGGTCTCTAAAAAATTGTTTTAATCAGACTTTGTTATTCTAGAAAGTTGGCATCATTTGACAAAGAAATGCAAACATAAAGAAGCTCATGAATCAAGTTAATCAAATTGATCTAAGCTTTTAATCTGTCATCCATTTATCCTAGATGATTTCTAAACCAAGTTTTATTCATCAATTACTGTTGAGTGATTAAGGAGTGACCATTTTGTATACATAATCATGATTGTATTTAAACTTAGAAAATTCCAGAATAGTTGTATCAACTTCAAACGCTTAAAAATCAATCTTAACTCGATAGTACGCTCACAATTTTACATCGGCATATAGATACATGAGTTAGGAATCATCCCCAAAAATCAGATCATCGATAACTATTATAGATTTTCTGAAATTTAAATACTAAGTGACTATGTTCAAATCTTTCAACCGATTTCTCAACAATTTCTAAAAATAGCACATGGATCCTAAGGGTTCTCAAAACGGATCGAATGAAAGCTAATTCGTCAAAGTTTACCCAAAAAATTTGAAATCCATCAAACTATAGGTTTGTTGGACCAAATCTTATGGACAAAACCAAACTGTTTTGCTAAATTTTGGCTAGTTCATTTTAAAGTGTGAGAAAAATATTTTAAGTGATGGTTGAAGCGTATTAAAGAGATCAAATTCACAGAACAACTTAATTATCATGATTCCCAATAAATTTAGCCCTTAAGTTCTATGAAGAACTATAGATCATGGATCAAAACAAATATCCTATTGGGGATGAAATTTAATAGGAATTCTAGGTTATTAGAATAATCAAGAGAAAAGTATGAACATAGGAATCATCCTACTCATAGATCATACTTCCAATCCATCATAGAATTCAAAATAAAAATACACATATATATGTGCAATCATGTATGCATGGATCTAAACTAAAATAGAAGAATGAAATCAAAATTGAAAATCAAAAGTGAAAATCAATCTCTAATTAAGAATTATCAACAAAATCAAAAGAGAATTGGATCTAATTATATTAGTGTGTGCAGAACAAGAGAGGAAGAAGAGGAGCATTCTAAAAAATAAAAACAAAACTATACTAGATCCAAGTCTTATAGATCTATATATAAAAGTAGGAATTAGAGATGAATTGTGATGTCTACCTCTTGGAGGATTCTCAATTATGCAATCAAAATTGATTTGAAGGATCTTCTTGTTCAAGTGTTCTTCAAGTTCTTCAAGCACTCATCCATGGAAGTTAAGTGAGGCAATTGAAGTCCAACTCTGTAATTCTATAATCTATTATCTTGAGATTAGTTTATGAAATTTTAATTCATAATTCACTCTCTAGAAATCTCTTAAATTGAAAGTATATGTGTGTATATCTTCAAGTATATTCAAGGTGTACTTAAAGTTTCTTCAAGATGATTGATCGGGAGAGAACAAATCCTAATTACACGCCTTAATTCACATTTGTTAGCCATTTTTACCCTGCTTTTGTATAAATTTACTTCGTTTTCCACTTTATGGCAGGATTTAGAAGAAAGCAAGGATTCCAGGTTAAATAAGGAGAAAAAGCAAGCGGAAAGAAGCTGGAAAAAGCCCATCGTGCGAGCGGTCCGCTCGCACGAAATCCCAGAAATCGCTCGTGCGACCTCCCATTTTATGCGCTCACGCGGCCCGCTTTCGCGATCCGTACAGAAAATATAAAACGCGTATTTTGGAGTGCTGAAGACCCCTACGTGGACGAAATTGTCCAATTACGTCCAAAAAGCAAATTTTAGCAGTTTTAGTGAGATTAGGTTTAGGAAAACCCTCCTAATCTCTCTATAACTATATATATCTCATTCTAAATCAAAAGAGGGTTACACATTCATTCATTCATCACTTTTGAAGGCAAGAGGAAGGAGAAGAGCTAGCTTGGTCTCTAATGGCTACCATCAACTCAATCTTCACGCTTTCATCCACCATGTGCAACTAAACTCCTAATCTAGGGTTTCAATGAAACCCTAGCTATGTAAAGGGGGAATTCTATGCTTTCTTATTTTAGGATTTTATGTATTGGGTAGTGATTGTATGTTGGTGGATTATTTATATATAATCAATTTTTAATGATAATAATCAAGAGTATTTTGGATATATTCTTGTCTTAGATTTTCCTTATGCTTACTGAACTAAATAGTCCTTGATTTCTGTGATTGATAGGAGTATTTACATACAATAGTGCTTATGTGATTGTGATGTTTACATCTTTTATAATCTATGCTTAGGAAAGATGAGTTATGCTACACCCTAGTTATAGGTAGATAATTCATGTGAACCATAGATGGATTATGCTTAGGTTAAACTAACGATATCTTGTTGTTGATTCTATTGGGCTTGTAGCTACGATAGATCATAACTATCCAAACATAGAACTTAGAATAGAAAGTCTAGACCCCCGATGCATAGTTAGTGGTGGATATGTAATCCTAGATCTCATCTATTCATATTTAAACCAATTATCAATTTAGCATACTAGATTACTTAGATTTAATTCTTGAATTTATTTCGATAATTTCATAGTTTAATTCATAGTTTAATTAGTAGTAAGAATCAAATCATCAATCAATCAAACTTTTGTTTTTCTTATAACTAAATAGATTAGATTTTATTAATTAAAGGACAAAAATTTACAATCTCTGTGAGATTGACATTTACTTCCACACTGCAAATCTTTTGAAAGTAAAGCATAAGTAAGCATACTTTTTTATCTTGATTTTGACAAGATCAATTTTTGGCGCCGTTGCCGGGGATTGAAATATTTTTGCCGTTAATTTTTAGAATCGTAATTTACTTACTTAGTAAATATTAGCTTCTATTTTATTTTCTTTGTTTCTAGTTTTATTTTCGAGTTCCTAAAAATTATCCGTGTTTTTGCAGATTTCAAATCATCAATTCTAGCAAATTTGAGTGGAGCAGCTGTGCACGTCAACGGAGCTTACGCGGACCTGAAAAATGAATTAATTGCAATCCATTAAAAACTACCAAGTAAATCCGTTGTTTAAATTTTGGATCAAACTACTGTAAGTCAGGGCGCTGAGACGCAGTACTTGCATTAGGGTAGGTGTGGAGTGAGCACTGCATTAGCTAGGAAACCCGGGGCGCTGAGCTTGACGCGGTCATTGCATTGCAGGATAATTTCATGCATCATATTAGTCTTGTGTGCTTGCATGCTTGTTTATTAGCGTAGTTTATTTTTGTTTTAATTGAGTCAGTCTTTAGTTTTTGTTTAGTACTCGTTCAAGTAAACCTAAATTAAATTTGCTTAATCTCGAACTTGAACTCAACCTTAGAGTCCTTAGGTCGTCAACACAAGCTTCTAGAGCTCGGTTGATGCTAGACGACTAATTCACACTGGAACCGTCATCTCTATTCGAGCCAGAAATCCAAAGTACTCTTAACCGCTTAAGAAAAACTAAAACGATAAAAATCGAACCTATTCCAATGGCTGATTTTGAACATAACAGGAATAATGGAAATAATTGGAATAATGGAGATACTCTTAACATACCCCCACCACCACCTTTAAAGGATTACTTTACTCCTACCGCCTACACACCACCATCGTGTATTACATTACCAGAAGTGACTGCAGCTCACTTTGAAATCAAATCGTCGACTATTGCACTCCTTCAGTCATTTTCACGGTCGTGTTAAGGAAGACCCTTATAATCATCTAGGTGAATTTCAGGGTATTTGTTCCACATTAAAAATTCAGAACTTAACAGATGATGAGTTAAAAATGCGTCTTTTCCCATTTTCACTTAAAGACAAAGCGAAGTATTAGCTCCAATCCTTGGAGCCAAATTCAATAAGAACATGGGATGAATTGCAGACTGCTTTCCTACAAAAAAAATTTCCCATCACTCTAACAAATCAGATTAGAAAATCTATAACTAATTTCACAATGCAAGATGGTGAAACCCTTTATGATAGGTGAGAACAGTTTAAAGAACTCTTACGTTCTTGCCCTCATCATCAGATACCCAAATGGCAACTTGTGCAAGTCTTCTACGTGGGACTAATTCTTGCCGTTCGTAACACCGTCGATGCTATTTGTGCGGGGACGTTCCTCCATAAGAGTGCCGATGAAGCTTGGAAGATATTCGAAACATTAAGCGAAAACTCTATGTACCAAGCTCTATCTGTACGCCCCGAGGGACACCTCCCACCACAACCAAAAAGAGAGGTTAAAGTTGAGTCTAACCATGCATATGAAATTCAAGAATTAAATAGAAAAATGGACCAACTCATGATGATGGGCCACATGCAAGGCCCACCTCCTTCTGTTGAAGTATGCCAGTTATGCTCAGATTCGTCTCATTTGACATTAGCATGTCCGTCTGCGTCACAGTTTCCAGAATATATAGAACAACATATAAATGCTATCCAACAGTTCCAAAGACCCAATTATAACCCTGCGAGTTATAAACCGGACTCGACATGGGGACCTCACCCGAACCTTTCATGGAAATCTAATAGTGAAGGTCTATATTCAAAAACAGCGACGACGAACTTTCCAAATGCACCCAGGCCTCAACAAAATCAATACCAACAACCTCCCTTCCGTGCTAATCCGCCTAGGGATAAAACTTTTGAAGAGAGTGTGTTGGCATTGTTAAAAAATCTAAAGGCCCGATCACAATCACAGTCGCAACTTGTTAACTCTCACACACAATCGATAGCTAAATTAGAATCCCAAATGGGACAACTTGCTAATACCTTAAACCGTCATAATGAGGAAAAGTTACCAAGTCAACAGGTCTAAAACCCTAAAGGACAATATGAGGTAATTTCGGCGAGTGACCAAGTAAATGCGATGTCGACTAGAGTGACTGAACGCCGGGAGGAGATTATACCTCCTCCTGAACCTCAAAAAGATAAGGGTAAGGGAATAAGTAAGGAACTAGATGGAGATAATGATAAAGTTACGAAGGGCCATGTTCCTTCAGCACCTAATACGTCTACATCGACAAATCTATCAAATTATGTACCTAGGATGCCGTTTCCTCCAAGAATGGATGTCCCATCTCACTTCTCGAAGAAGGGAACACGCCCGGACGATATTCTTGAGACATTTAAAGAGGTAAAGATTAACATTCCATTACTCGACGCTATTAAGCAAATACCTCCATATGCTAAATTCTTAATAGACTTATGCACCCAAAAGAGAAAATCTAGAAACCATTTATCTAAGAAAGTCTTTCTAACAGAAAAGTTTAGCTCCATGTTCAATCACAACACTCTAAAATACAAAGACCCGGGTACTCCAACCATCGCTTGTGACATCGGTGATAAATATATTCACTGGGCTCTTCTTGATTTATGAGCAAGTGTGAATCTACTACCTTATTCGGTATACGAACATTTGGGCTTAGGAGAACTAAAATCGACTGCGGCCACCTTACAATTAGCCAATAGGTCAATTAAAGTTCTACGAGGGGTAGTAGAAGATGTGTTGGTAAAAGTTGATAGATGCTACTATCCGGTCGATTTCATCATGCTAGAGACTAAACCAGTCTTAGATGCTAGTAAACACGTCCCAGTCATTCTAGGACGTCCCTTCCTAGCTACTGCTAATTCGATTATTAACTGTAGGACTGGAGTAATGGATATAACTTTTGGTAACATGACCGTGCATCTTAACGTCTTTAATGCGTCCAATCAACCATATAGAGATGATGAAGAGGCTTTACCGCCTCTTCATGACTAGTGTACTCCATGGACACCTAAAATAGAGGCTTTACCGCCTCTTGTACATGCACCGGCGTTACCATCCATTGAGTGTCCTCCGACACTCGAACTTAAACCGTTGCCGGATTCTCTAAAATATGTATTCCTCAGACCTAACACAACACTTCCAGTTATAATAGCATCAAACTTAACTATACTTTAAGAATTGCAACTGATACAGGTCCTAGGTAATCATAAGAAAGCAATTGGGTGGACTGTTGCCAATTTAAAAGGAATTGATCCGTCAGTTTGTATGCATCACATAAATTTAGAGGAAAACGCTAAACCGTCTAGAGAGATGCAATGTCGGCTTAATCCCAACATGAAAGAGGTGGTTATGAAAGAAATTATAAAACTCTTAGATGCAGGTATTATCTATCCAATCTCTGATAGTAATGGGTCAGCCAAACTCAGGTTGTCCCAAAGAAATCGGGTATTATGGTCGTACTAAACGAAAAAGTAGTCCTCATTCCCACTCGTCAAACCACTAGTTGGTGGGTATGCATTGACTATAGAAAACTCAATACAATGACTCGTAAGGACCATTTCCATCTCCCATTCATTGATCAAAATCCTAGAATGTCTGTTCGGTCAGAGTTACTATTGTTTCTTAGATGGATACTCCAGTTACAACCAGGTTCCCGTCTATCCCGATGACCAAGAAAAGACGACATTCACATGCCCCTTTGGAACCTTTACCTACCGTCGTATGTCGTTTGGCTTGTGTAATGCACCAGCCACCTTTCAACAGTGTATGATGGTGTAGCACCCAAAAATTTCCCCCAGAAATTCCACGTAGGAATTTAGAAATGATGACAGCACCAGGAGTACGGTTACAGAAGATCCATTAGGATGACCATAATTAGGAGTCCTTATTAGGATCCTTAGTAATCGTCTTGACGACGACTACGTTGATTCGAATCTAGTGCCTATTAGAATAGAAGTAACCCCGACGCGCATAGTTTCTAAGTTAGAAACTGTAGATGTACTGGAACTTAGGCTTGCCCACAGCCCCGTTAATAGCTACATCTATACCTGTCTTCATTTACAGTGCTGTATACACAAACTGAGACACTGGCACCTGCCTTAAGTACACAACCCGAGAATTGGACCCACACCATTCCTTGATGGTCATGTTGACCCTACTTGTGTCTACCCTTAGAAACACACAAACACACATACTCACACATATTTGTGCACCAAATGCACTTGATAAACCCCCACCCCTCTCTCTCTATAAATAAGACCTCACCCTCCCTCATTTTAATACTCTTAACCACCCTCAATCTGTCCAACAGATTGCTAAATGGAGAGAGAGCCCGAGAGAGCTTGAGAGAACACCATTCCCTCCTTCCCCACTCTCGGCTTGTAAGCACACACACAGCACCCCCTGCCTCATTGTGCATTCACACAACCACACCTTGCCCTCACCTTCTTCCCCTCACTGTGTTCCCTCTCCATACACAACACATGCACGCAGAGAAAGAAAAAGAAGAAGATCGGAGAAGATATAGAGAGTTGTGACAACCCGAGGCAACCTGAGGTAAACCCAACCCCTCTCACACATTCTTGAGCATTTGCATGTCATCTAGAGGGCCTAGGACCTGCATGCAAGCTTTCAAACAGAGCATAAGGCTCACTATGAACCTCCGGCAGCCATTAAAGCTTCCCTTGAAGCTCAAAATTTTAAACATGACCGAAACCCCTTTTTATTACACCAAACAGACCCTAGTGAACCCAGAAGGATCCCCATTGAGCCATTTTTTATTTGGGAGTCGTTTGCTAGGCCATGCAGGCCGTTATTCCCGGAAAAAGCCAAAACGATATTCCACTGGTAGGTGAACCAAACGGATAGACCGGTTCCCCAGTTCCTAGTATGTGATAGAGGGGCCATTTCCGGTCATAATGCCGTTGGTTTCATGGATTTTGGGTTAGAAACGAGAGAGATATGAAGAGAGAGAGAGAGTCTCCGGCGAGGCTTGATTTTCCGGCGGCTCAAGCTCGCCGGAGAAGAAGGTGAAACCCGAATGGGTTTCGGGTTATAACACCCGGGTTCGGGTCGGGTCATGGGTGGGTTTAGTTGTGTCTAGAAGTGGGTAAGGCAGTGGGTTAAGGTCAGGGTTAGATAACCCACGGGTCCCCTTTAGTGGGACGGCATCGTTTTGACGCCACGGGTCGGGTCGCAGGTTTAGTTGGGTATGGTTTGGGTCGTGTTGTGTCTGTGTATGGGTCAGGGTTTGGTCTGAGTCTGGTAAGGGTTTGGGTTAATGGGTAGGATAGGTCTGTGAGTATAAGTGGGTTAGCGGGCTGGGTCAGTTTGTGAGAAGAGTTAGGTCTCGGGTTTGGGTTAGGTTCAACCCGAATGGGTTCTCGGGTTGGATTTGCATGAGTGTATAACTGGGTAGTTTGTTTAGATTGGGTCGGGTTAGGGTTGACCCGATGGGTCTTTTGTCTGGGCGCCTTTGTTTGTGTAAACGGTTGATCCGTTTAGCCTTGGATCGGGTCGGGTCTGACCCAACGGGTTGCACCTTTGGGTTTCTTTGTCCGGGTAACCAGTTTACCCATGGGTCGGTTCGGGTTGACCCATCGGGTCTGAATATTATTATTATTATAATAATAATTATTAATATTATTATTATTAGTAGTATTATTATTATTATTATTAGTTTTAATTAGTTTAAAAATGATTTAAATTATTTTAATAATTGTATATGGTTTATAATTAATACCATTAATGTTTTTATATTATAGAATATTATTTTAATATTCTATATATCATTATTATATTATATATATTATATATATTTATTATTTATATGATTAATATAAATAATAAATATCAGTTTTAAATAGTTTTAAATAGTTAATAAATACCTATATGTATTTATAAATTCTAGAAAATTAGGGTAATGACCCTAGGACTATTTTATTACATAATGTATGTTATAAAGCTATAATATTATGGTCTAGTATTTTTAATAATTAATAAGAGCTATGTTTAGAGTATATTAATTATTAAAAATACCAAACGAGCTCCGAAAATTATGAGATAAATACTGGTAGTGTATTTTAATATCTAGTATTTAATAAAAATACTTCTAAGTACTGATTTCTTTGCATAATTATAATTACATATTTAAATCCCGTTTCGGGTATTTTCTAATATATATTATCTTCAATAATTCATAATAAATAATCTAGGACTCCAAAAATTACGCGGTCAGTTCCCAGAGTCTTAGAATAATGTCTAGAACGTTCCCTTAAGGTTTGGTGACTTTTCGACTCGGTCAAAAATACAGCCTGTCTTTTAGGACCCGTATTGGTGTAGTAAGCCCTGCATATTACCTCGTAAAACGCGACGGACTCCGAATTGAGTCTAGTCAATTGCGTTGGACTTAGAATGACACGTAGATCACTACCTTGAGGTTTATAACCTCATTTGGTAAAGTTACCATTTTGCCCCTGGAGTTGCACTCACTCTTTATTACTATTTATTCCGTTTATTGTTGTAGAACTTGACGGTTATCTACTTTTCGAGGATCGGTGACTCGAGGTGAGTTTCCTAACCTCACTCTAATCCTAATAAGACTAATATAAGATGATTTTAAGTTACCTGTATGATATTTTGTATAAGTGATATGTTGATTTATGATGTCACGTGTATTTCCAATAATTGTAAGACTATGCAAAGCATGTTATGGTAGTGCTATCGCATACGTGAGCATGTCAAGGGTTTTATCTATATGTTTATGAAGGAAAAGTGGTTTAAAGTTAGAGTTTAAACGCGCAGCGGAAATAGGTTAAGTTATAAAACTTTTGGTATTCCAGGATCTACTACTCGTCAATTCCATAGATGCGTACTAGGGGGTGCAAGAATTATACCTTAGTGTCTTGAACCCAATTCTGAAACTTTAACTTCCAGCAGCCTCCACTAGATGATCTTCACCCTTATGACTCCTGCGGATGCCTGCCGGAAAGACTAGGGTTGGTGGGAACCCTAATAGAGAGGATAGGAAGGTTTTGGGAAGACTATGATAGTTTCTGCAGCTTCTGCGTATAAAAACGATGATCACTTACTTCCAGAACGCAGCTGCCCTATTTATAGATTTCCAGAACCGACCTAGACTTCGATCGATCGAAGTGACTTCGATCGATCGAACCTTCGATCGATCGAACCATTCTCGATCGATCGAACCTGCTGACTTCAATCGATCGAACATACTTCAATCGATCGAACTTGTCTTAACAGCTTCCTCAAGTGTCTTTCCAAGCATCCTAGCGGAGCTAAGAGTGGGACCTCCTAGGCTCTTTATTGTTGGCTCAGACCAGTTTGTTAATTACCATGACCAAACTTTTTGATCAGCAAACTAACTAACTGGTCAGTTAACGTTTATTCCACTATAAAACGATAACTGAACTCCAACGCAAAAGAACATATTCGAAGCGATAACTAGACTTGTATGGTGTACTAATGTCCCTCTACCGTCAGCATTCGTAATCATATTCAGGTAGTCGGATAACTGTTACTGTCAACCTGAATCATGATTACTTCTTGTATTCCTTGAGTCTCATTCACTACTCATGATTACCAAACATGTTGATAACTCTTATCAACAAGACTTGATACGAACCCCGCCAATACTGTGACGAAACCCGTAACACGATTAATGTCTCGGACCGTTCTACTGTCAAATTCAATGGAAACCGCGACCCAACACCTATAACAGATGCGAACCTTGGTATAAAGGATGGAGACGCCACAATCAAGGATGGAAAACTCGATTGATAAGTCAAGGTACGAACGCCACAGAGTAAATCTGATAAGTTCGAATAGTTCTTCAAAGAACCAAAGAGAAAACTCTCACAATATTATTAATGATCAAAAACTGAATATTACCAACCCTAAAACTGTTAAAATAGCTGAGCCTTAAAGTTGGGCCCTTTTAAACCTACGGAATATTATAGCCCAATATAATTCACTCCAAAACTAAAATAAAAAAACAAACTAACAAATATGAAAAAGTTCTTAAGTTGGCATGCAAGCCTATAATTTATTCTAGAGCTTGAATCATAGACACCCAGCCTTGTGGATCACTAGTATCCTCCTTTGGGCCACTCAAATTAGTCTCAACCCAAATTTGTTGAACCAGCCCATTGAGATTGTCCTTGAACCGCTTTGCTCGCGCCCTTGTAACCGGACCAATTGGCACGTGGTTCGGGTCCGCATTCCACCTTGTGCTAGCCGCCATGTTCTCATCATTCCCCTCCTCTTGAAAAGGATTTGTCCTCAAATCATCACCTACATCAAAAGGAGATAAATCAGCAACATTAAAAGTAGTACTAACATTATACTCACCAGGCAACTCTAGCTTGTAGGCATTATCATTGATGCGCTCAAGAACTTGAAAAGGACCATCGCCTCGGGGAAGCAATTTAGAACGCCTCTGTGCAGGAAATCTTTCTTTTCGCATGTGTACCCAAACCCAATCTCCGGGTTCAAAGATGATATTACGTCGCCCTTTGTTAGCTTGCGTCGCATATTGCTCTGTTCTTCGCTCAATATTGAGCCTTGCTTTCTCATGAATCTGCTTAACAAAATCTGCTTTCTTTTTGCCATCTAAATTAACATGCTCAGTAACAGGTAAAGGAGATAAATCCAAAGGAGTTAAAGGATTAAAACCATACACAATTTCAAAGGGTGAAAATTTAGTAGCAGAATGGATAGTACGATTATAAGCAAACTCAACATGTGGTAAACATTCTTCCCATGTTTTGATGTTCTTTTTAATAATAGCCCTTAACAAAGTAGATAAAGTCCTATTTACTACTTCGGTTTGACCATCAGTTTGTGGATGACAAGTAGTAGAAAATAATAACTTAGTCCCCAACTTACACCACAAGGTCTTCCAAAAGTAACTCAAGAACTTAACATCTCTATCTGAAACAATGGTTCTAGGCATACCATGTAATCTCACAATCTCCTTAAAGAACAAATCAGCAACATGTGAAGCATCATCAGTTTTGTGACATGGAATAAAATGTGCCATCTTGGAAAATCTATCCACAACCACAAAAATTGAGTCTCGACCGTGTTTAGTCCTAGGTAAACCTAACACAAAATCCATTGAAATATCAATCCATGGTTCACTAGGAATTGGAAGCGGTGTGTATAAGCCATGGGGTTGTACTCTAGATTTCGCTCGCCGACATGTGACACATCTACCACAAATCCTCTCAACATCTTGTTTCATGCGTGGCCAATAGAAGTGTTCTTGCAAAACGGCTAATGTTTTAACTACCCCAAAATGTCCCATTAACCCTCCCCCATGTGACTCCCTCACAAGCAACTCTCTCACAGAACAATTTGGAATGCACAATTTATTTTCTCGAAATAAAAACCCCTCATGCCTATAGAATTTATTATGGGCAATTTTTGCACAAGATTCAAACTCTTCCCTAAAATCTAGGTCTAAAGGATATAATTCTTTAATATGCTCAAAACCAAGAATCTTAGCATCAAGAGTGGAGATTAGAATGTACCTTCGAGAAAGTGCATCGGCAACGATGTTCTCCTTACCTTGTTTATATCGAATGACGTATGGAAACGTCTCAATGAATTCAACCCATCGTGCATGCCTCTTGTTCAACTTGTGTTGGACTTTAAGGTGCTTTAAAGACTCATGATCGGTGTGAATCACAAACTCTTTAGGCCACAAATAATGCTGCCATGTCTCCAAAGCTCGAACCAATGCATACATCTCTTTGTCATACGTGGGATAGTTCAAGGCAGCCCCACTTAACTTTTCACTAAAATATGCAATCGGTCTCCCTTCTTGCATAAGCACGGCGCCAATACCTAAACCTGAAGCATCACATTCAATTTCAAAAGTTTTTGTAAAGTTAGGTAAAGCAAGTAAAGGTGCATGAGTTAACTTCTCCTTGAGTAATTGAAATGCCTTCTCTTGCTCTTCCCCCCATTTGAACCCAATATTTTTCTTGATGACTTCGGTTATCGGTGCAGCTATATTACTGAAGTCTTTCACGAACCTCCTGTAAAAACTAGCAAGTCCATGAAAACTTCGCACATTACTTACACTAGATGGGCTTGGCCATTCTTGGATAGCACGAATCTTTTCTTCATCAACCTGTATTCCTTGTGCACACACAACAAAACCAAGAAACACAAGCTTATCGGTGCAAAAAGTGCACTTCTTTAGGTTAGCAAACAACTTTTCATTTCTAAGCACATCTAACACAAGTTTTAAATGCTTCAAATGCTCTTCCAAGTTTTTGCTATAAATCAGGATATCATCAAAATAAACAACTACAAATTTTCCAATGAAAGCACGCAAAACATGGTTCATCAATCTCATAAAAGTACTAGGAGCATTAGTTAATCCAAAAGGCATAACTAACCATTCATACAACCCATATTTTGTTTTAAATGCAGTTTTCCATTCATCACCTTCTTTCATTCTAATTTGATGATACCCACTTTTCAAATCAATCTTAGAAAATATACAAGAACCATGCAACTCATCTAACATATCATCTAAGCGAGGAATAGGGTGTCGATACTTTACCGTTATGTTGTTGACGGCTCGGCAATCAACGCACATTCTCCACGTCCCATCCTTCTTAGGAACCAAAATCACCGGAACGGCGCATGGACTCATACTTTCTCTTACGTACCCCTTTTCCATCAACTCACTAACCTGCTTTTGTAGCTCCTTTGTCTCCTCAGGATTGCTTCTATAGGCTGGTCGGTTTGGAATGGTAGCACCGGGCACGAAATCAATTTGATGTTCAATCCCTCGAATAGGGGGTAAACCATGTGGAACCTCCTCGGGAAAGATATCACCAAACTCCTGCAAAAGAGAAACAACAGAACTAGGCAAAGATGAGTCAATTTGGTTAGTGTTTAAAAATGCCTCTTTGTACAAAAGTACAATCATAGGCTGATTTGAAAACAACGCTCGTTTGATCTCACTCGCTTTTGCATAAAAATTCTTTTTTTGGTTTCCCTCTAATTTTCCCTCAATGGCTGCATTTTTCTTTTCTTTTTCCCTCTCATTTTTCTCACTCCTTTTCTTTTGTTCACTCTCTTTCTTTTGATCACTCTCCCTTTGCAACCTCACTTGATCTTCATAAACTTGCTTCGGTGTCAAAGGCACTAAGGTGATTGTCCTTTGATTAAGCACGAACGAGTATTTATTTGTGAAACCATCATGCTTAACACGTCGATCAAATTGCCATGGCCTCCCTAACAACAAGTGTCCAGCTTGCATCGGAACCACATCACTCAAAACTTCATCTTCATATCTCCCAATACGAAAAGGAACTATTACTTGTTTAGTCACCCTTACTTCTCCACTATCATTGAGCCATTGCAATTTATAAGGCCGTGGATGCTTGATTGTTGGCAGCCCTAATTTCTCCACCAAAGTTGTGCTAGCAACGTTAGTGCAACTCCCCCCATCGATGATCATACTACACACCTTATCTTTGACATGACATCTCGTATGAAAAATGTTCTCCCGTTGCACCTCATCATCTTCTTTAACTTGCATATTTAGAGCTCTCCTTGCCACTAACAAATCCCCTTGGGCAGCGTACTCTTCAACATCGGCATCCTCCAATGGTGGCACAGATTCATTGTCATCTTCATCTTCGGTTTCAATCTCACCATTGTCTCGCATCACCATAACCCGCTTATTTGGACATTGACTTGCTATATGTCCCCTGCCTTGGCATTTAAAACACTTAATGTCACGATTTCTAGAAGTAGAAGAATCAGATTTACCTTGATTTCCATGGCTGGTCACTTCTTGTTTTTGCTTAGTTTTTGGCTTCACCAAAGGCTGCTTCTCATCTCTTTTCCAATTATTTGGTTTCCAAGCGGATGTATTGGAATTTTGGCTTGGATTTTGGCTTGGACGTGTGCTGCTGCCCCTCCTCTTGAGTTGATTCTCAATTTTAATAGCCATGTGTACCATATCCTCCAACTCAACATAGTGTTGCAATTCCACTGCATTGGCAATTTCCCGATTCAACCCAACTAAGAATCTAGCCATTGTAGCCTCTCGATCTTCCTCTACATTCGCTCGAATCATAGCTACTTCCATCTCCTTATAATATTCTTCCACACTCCTATTACCTTGCCTCAAACTTTGCAACTTGTTGTACAACTCTCGGTAATAATAGCTTGGAACGAACCGTTTCCTCATCACAGTTTTCATATCCTCCCACGTCTCTATTGGACGCTCCCTATTTCTTCTCCTGTTCAACACCAATTGATCCCACCAAATGATAGCATAATCAGAAAATTCAATGGCAGCAAGTTTTACCTTCTTAGCCTCAGAGTAATGGTGGCAATCAAATACTAATTCTACCTTCTTCTCCCATTCTAGATAGGCTTCCGGATCATTCTTCCCTTGAAACGAAGGAATCTTCATCTTAATACTACCCAAATTATTATCTTCCCGGTTCCTAGCTTCTCTAAACCTAACTTCTCTACCCCGACCACCATATCTCCTATGATTATCTATTGACTCCTGATCATTTTCTTCGTCAAAGTCTTCCCAAAAATACTCCTCTTCTTCAAATCTCACTCCCCTCGGTTGAACTCTCTCTCTTCTACGTCCATGAGGAGCATTGTTTTGTGGCTGCTCCACACGTGCATTCTCTACTCTATCTAACCGTTCATGGACTTGATCCATCTCTGTCCTCAATACCCTCCTCATTTCACCCATTAATGCCTCCAATAGTAGTTTCTGATCAGTCTCTCCCGAAACCTCCCCGGCAATGTTTTTGTCTTTATGGGCCATATTTCGCTGCAAAACAAAGATTAGATAAAAAATATATATAGGACCTCACAACTCTCGCTCACGTGTTTCACTCAACTAGGATGTATCACTCAAGTTCACTCGTGTTTAAACTGAAAATCAATTTGGCTTTTACCCTCTTATGTGCTCACAACTCTTGCCTTTTTCCACTCGTAGTAATTCTCACTCGGTTCTTATGAAACTGTTCAAACAATGACCAGAATTTCTCAGTAACAATCCACACCCAAACTAGACCAATCAAATTTGGAAGCTGAAAGCACGACGAAAAAAAACGAACGCGGATGACTAGGTTTCCAAAAGCACAAAAAATGGAATTTTCGGAAATTTTTTTTTCACACTATGGAGTAAGGTCAGATTCGGACTCCTTAGACCCCAAATATCGCAAAACAAAAATAAAATTTTAAGCCGAGTTTTTGTACTCTTTTTTTTTTTTTCCCCTACAGATCTCTTCTTTTCTCTTCTTTTCTTTTCTTTTTTTCTTTTTTTTTTTTTCTCTTTTTTTTTGTATTTTTTTTTCTTGAATAATCAGGCAGACTTCACAGTTCACGTATCTGATTCAGAAACCCTAATTCCAAGAAAAAAAAAACCACAATAACAACGATCACGAGAATGAACAAACACGAAGTAACAAGAGCAAATCACAGATCAGATTCGCAAACCCTAAACACAAAATTCCAGATCATAATTGAACAAGATATTTTTTTTTTTTTTTTTTTTTTTGATACGGTTCAAAAACGAGAACGAATAAGAAAACGAAGAGAAACAAAAACGAATACGAACAGAACCAGAAGAAACGAATAAGAACAGAAACGAAAAAGATATGATAAACCTGAGACTAGAACTGTGCTCTGATACCAACTGATACGAACCCCGCCAATACTGTGACGAAACCCGTAACACGATTAATGTCTCGGACCGTTCTACTGTCAGATTCAATGGAAACCGCGACCCAACACCTATAACAGATGCGAACCTTGGTATAAAGGATGGAGACGCCACAATCAAGGATGGAAAACTCGATTGATAAGTCAAGGTACGAACGCCACAGAGTAAATCTGATAAGTTCGAATAGTTCTTCAAAGAACCAAAGAGAAAACTCTCACAATATTATTAATGATCAAAAACTGAATATTACCAACCCTAAAACTGTTAAAATAGCTGAGCCTTAATGTTGGGCCCTTTTAAACCTACGGAATATTATAGCCCAATATAATTCACTCCAAAACTAAAATAAAAAAAACAAACTAACAAATATGAAAAAGTTCTTAAGTTGGCATGCAAGCCTATAATTTATTCTAGAGCTTGAATCATAGACACCCAGCCTTGTGGATCACTAGTATCCTCCTTTGGGCCACTCAAATTAGTCTCAACCCAAATTTGTTGAACCAGCCCATTGAGATTGTCCTTGAACCGCTTTGCTCGCGCCCTTGTAACCGGACCAATTGGCACGTGGTTCGGGTCCGCATTCCACCTTGTGCTAGCCGCCATGTTCTCATCAAGACTGCAGTACTCAGTAATCAACTTGGTGACATTCTCAAGGGAATGCTTACTCTGAATCAGAGGGTAGATTCTATCTTGACAATATATGTTCACAACCCTATGGACATGACATACCCAAGATACCCAGGTGTTGATCTTCTATAGACCTCACTGATTGGTAAGTCAAAGCAGCCATATCCATAGTCTGTGTTCATAATCATCTTAAGATTGAGAACACGTACCTTATACAAGTTATGAGTTCCTATTGACTGTTGACAGCCTTAAGCGTCAATAGGAAAGCTCAGGTTCGTCAATGCACTATAAGCACTAGCATATCAACTAAGAGCTACACTCTAGTGATTGAGATTAATCACTCCATCCAATGGTAGTTAATTATGCTACAGTGTAGACCTGATGAGGTATCCAGTCTCATCATCCACTGTGACATATTCTAAGTATCAAAGAATAGTAATTCGTATCTCACTTGTGTGTATCTCATACACACACGAATTGCTTACTATGATACTTAAGGACAAAACAATCATCTCATGAAAGAAACATACACAATGAAATGTAAAGCTGATATCCATATATTATAATGCTAATGTCTCATACATAAAGTAATGGTTTGAGGGCACAAACCCAACAGTTTATCGGTATCAAATCCATGTTATGTGATCCATGCTCTATATATTACGTTTCTGCTGCAAATTGTTAAATGCACGATTTACGATGTTGTTGACTGGAATAAATACGTATGCTATGATAATAATAAAGAGAATGAAAGTGGTTTTGCATAAGGGTATCGGTAGTGGACTCACTTGCATTTCATGACATGTGTTAGCATGCATTGTCTGAAAAGAGAGGTGTTTGATGAGAATGTGAATGAGATGAGATGTGAACGTAAAAGAGATGCGATTTCTGGATCCTATGGATCAACGGCTGACGAGCCGGGTGGACATGAACGGTTAGGGTTCCTAGCGCGCCTCTCGCCATTGAAGACGTCCGGTGATGCGCATACGTGGTTAAAGACGTCTCATGTATCGTTGAAGACGTCCGACTAGTGCTCTAATATACTTCTCAGCCGTGTAGACGACCGGTGAGAGTATACACATGGTTGAAGACGTCCCATGTACCAGTCTCATTATTTACAGATAGTGTGCGCCGTGAAGATGTCCGGTGACCTATCAAGGGATGAGTATGAATTGGCTGTGATAGCATGTTATCATCCTTGATATACCGTGTGTTGTCAAGTGGATGAGAAAGAGAAAGTGAATGATGAGATTGAGTTGATGAGTAAAAATGATTTGGTTCAAAATGATTTGTTTTGGAAAGTTTTGATTTTAAAATGAAATGGTTTTAAAAAGTATCTGTTTTAAAAAGCAAGTGCCTTTGAAAAGAGTTGGGAGTGAGTCTTATTGGTCATGCATTTGCACGCACGCGTTTATAATAAGGAAAATGTATTCTATGATGTTATGATTATCTGTTTACCTGTTTTGTTGAAACCTCTGCTATGCCCGTGGTGAGAATGCGTCTTTTGATAAGAGATTATCCATACCTTAAAGTACTAAACTATGACGTGAGTTGAGAGATGTTCTGTATTTACTGATTATTGTGCGGTTGAGACTCTCACTCAGCCTTGTTCCAAGGCTGACGGCATGTTACGCCCTGGGCATTCGTATGCCCAGAGTGTTGCAGGTTTGGAGATGGATAGAAGAGTTCAGGATGCAGTACCGTAGAGCCAAGGAGAATAAAGCCTTGCGCAAGACCTGATAGACAGTTTCTCAAGTTTTAAGATTATGTAAATTATTTAGTATGGCCTCTTGTATTAAGATTGAAGTTATTGTAACCCTTGTTTAATTTCCGCTGCTGTATTTATATTCTGATAAGTTTAGATCATGCTTATGCTCTAGCATTTTCCCTTATGATTGCATGGAGCAGAGTTAGAAGGACAGGACGGTTAACAAACTAGTCACGTGTCTACGGACCCATAAAGGAAAATTTTTATTTTCCCTATTTTTGGCTTACTCCGGGGCGTGACAGGGTTTTAGTGGTATCAGAGCCTAGGTTTAGGCATTTACCGTTTGTCCTATACACTTTAAGTTACAAACCCTTAGATCTTTTTCCCACTTATGAAGATACTAACCCAATGATAGTTTATATTGGACAGGTTAGCATGGAACCCTTTTATGTACAAGACGGGTTTGGAGGACATTGGGTTTACCCAGATCATATAGAGGCTACAGACCCAGAGTTGTACCGACTAAGGATTCGACGGAGTGCTCAGCAGCATTTGGAGGAAAACATGTGGCATGATGTACATGTATTGGGAATTGAGGAACCAGAGATCCTGCAAAGAGAGGCACATTACCGAGAAAACACCCTTAGACTAGTTCATCAGGAAGCAGCCAGGATGATTCATGACAGCTATACCTGCCGAGTCATGACTTTTCGAGTTAAGCTGACGCCCCCACCAGGACCCGTAGGACCATCTTTTGCTATGCCACCCCCAGTGCCAGAGGAGTCCATAGCTGGTACACCCTTGACCATTGAGCCAGTCATAGGGACTGATAGGGAGGAGGATGATGATGGAGGAGTCTCGGCAAAGGAGACTAATTCTATGGAGGATGCTAATTCCGCAGTCAATGTCGACCCAACTGAGAATGTGGACAAGAAACCACCCAAGAAAGACATAGCTGAGAAGGGTAAGTCGAAGGTCGAGGATCAGGATGATTGAGGGATTCTGTAATAGGACTAGTAGTCCATCTTTTGTGTATATAGCTTCACTCAGGCATGTAACACGTAGTAGTAGTAACGTGTACGCCTTTTATGTATCTGTTGTTGGCACTATTCCCTACTATGTACTTACTTAGCGTACGCACTCTCTAATGTAAATGTTTTTGTAACTATGTTGCACTATGTTTAAATCTATCTATGGAGATCGTCTTTAACCCGACTTATGTATTATCACATGGATGTACTGCTTGCTTATAATTAGTAACTTGTATACTCTTAATCTATAAGAATGACTAATAAATCCCCGCGGTGAGTTGAGCCATAGAAGTCACAAGTGTATAATATAGAATTAGGAACTAATGTAGGTTCAGGGAGTTAGACTTGGAACAATTGGCAGTAACTCAAGGTTTAGAAAGAATTAAGAAAGGTACCCCCTTGTCGCTATGAAACTTTAAGATATTTCATTAATTAGCATCAGTACTAAGTTAGTTTTCTGTGTTGGGCAGGCTAGCATGGAGCACCAGATAGAGTACGATGCTGCATAGGGACAGTACAGGGTCACCTTGGAAAGACAGTTTGCCCCTCGAGGATTTGGCCATGTTAGCAACACCATCAGGCATAGAGTTCGCCAGAGTATAAGGAAGTGGACACGTTGTTTCTTCCGTGAGAGACCTGTTCCAGAGTTAGCATATCATAGAGTGATAGCACCGCGCTTGCTGTCTGTTGAGATGGAGGAGATTCCTCATGCCCTTGGAAACCTTGCAATCCATGACCAGGACGAGCCACAATAAGATGTAGTACACTTTGTTACCCCTGCAGGTTCTGACGATGACTCAGATGATGATCCAGATGAAGACCCATTAGCGGAGCCTGAAATGATAGAGGACCCTAATTGGCCCCTAGAGCCAGCCTGGGATGCATTTATAGGTATTCCTCTAATTGACTTTCCACCATCCAGTGACTTAGGAGAAGTGACTTCGGACTCTGATGTTGAGAGGGATGGAGGATGGATCCTTAGCTAGTTCATCTGATGTTTTTATTCCACTTTTTTTTTTAATATATCCCAGATCGGTAAAACTAGTATTTGTACTTTTGCTGTACCTTTTTATTTTCTGATCAGTAGTAGTTTGCCTGTGACTTGACTTAAAACATAATGGTATGGATGAGACGGATTCTTACTTTTATTAATTGCTAATCTTACCTCTTATACGTTTATTAGTAATAAGAATATAGGATTGACCATTGGTTGATAGATGTTTAGGCACTGATGAACTTCCTGAGATGGATCGCGAACAGTCAGCTTAGCCTAGAGTCTAGAAAGACCAAGGATAGGAATGTCTTACCCTTGATCCTAGTAGCAGCTGTAACAACCGTTATTGTTAAGAAATCTCTGTTGACTCAATACTGTTACTTCTCATATGATCAGACGAGATAAGATAAGGTATTGACCAAATAGGTGTCAACTCGTAGGTATAACCCTTACTAGCGTACACCATGGTTAAGAGGAAACGGAATACTCAGAATTCACCCAACGGACCAACAAATATGGTACCTCCAGCAGTGGATCCAACAGGATTGATAGGAGCCCTTGTCCGATGTGTGGAGCAAGCAAGTGACCACCTGGACTGCGTCATCAACAACGAAAATGCTCGTCAGACCGGAGATAAACTACTTGAGAGATTTCGTGCACTTAAACCAGGAACTTTCACTGGAATGACAGAAGCATGGGAAGCTGAACAATGGCTTCGTGATATGGAACGAATATTTCAAGCCCTTGAATGCAACGAGACTGAGAAAAGACGTTTGGCTATTTTCCAATTGACATATTTGGCAACCGACTGGTGGGAATCTGTCGAAGCTACAGTGGGCAAAGATGTTACAAGGAGAATGACATGGGAAGCATTCAAAACGAAATTCCTAGCAAAGTACTTCCCAAGAACAGAAAGAAACAAGAAGAAAAAGGAATTTATAGAGCTAGTTCAAGGCAACATGACAGTACAAGAATACACGGCAAAAATTGAGAGACTATCACGATTCGCTCCGTACATGATAGATACTCAGCGAAATAAGACATTGCAATATTACGAAGGACTTAATCCAGACATTCAAA
Organism: Hydrangea macrophylla; assembly: GCA_033977485.1. NCBI lineage: Eukaryota > Viridiplantae > Streptophyta > Magnoliopsida > Cornales > Hydrangeaceae > Hydrangea > Hydrangea macrophylla. The sequence goes on from CM066986.1 coordinate 45,700,673, forward strand.
AGACAGCAGCAGTATACCTTGATCAATCATTCGAAGAAATGGTCGAATTAGCCACACAACTGGAGAACATAGCTCTAAGCAGCAAGAAACTAGAGATCCACCAACAGGGAGGAAAAGATAACTGGTTCCAGACAACTAACCCAGGAGGAAGTCGAAGAAACAATCAAGTGTCACGGGCAACCGCTCGAATGCAGTTTGTAATCACCTGAGGAAACTCTGAACGCACTCAGAATCATAACAAGAGACAGCAAATCAGTGACAGAAGAGTTAGTCAGACAGTCGTTCAGACACACGCAAAGCAACGTGATATCTGTTACAACTGCGGAATACCTGGACACCACTCCAAAGAATGTGCAGCACCGAGACAACTTACAGGGCAACAAGTGCAGTGTTTCAATTGTGGAAAGGCTAGACATGTACGCAAAGATTGCCCCGAACAAGAAGCTCAGAACAAAGCTCCACCACCACAAAGATCCAGAAAGAGAGCACACAGATCAGGGAGTCAATCTCAGCACTGAACAAGATGGAAGGCTGAAGGTACCATAACCACTGCCAGAATTTTGAATCTATTATAGGGATAGTATTACAAGATGCTTGGGACACTCAAGAGAAATTATGAGGAGGAGCTGAGGTATTTCCAGGAAATCAGACCCCTGAACAGTTGACAACAACTTATGGTCTGATAGACCGTTTAGATTGATAAGAGCGCCTGAGTTGATATAGAATGACTAATCTTATGAATAGGAATTTGTACCTTTTAAGACCTAGCAAACTCCAGATTTCGAGGACAAAATCCTCAAATGAGGTGGGTAGAGATGTAGTACCCAGAAATTTCCCCCAGAAATTCCACGTAGGAATTTAGAAATGATGACAACACCTGGTGTACGGTTACAGAAGATCCATTAGGATGACCATAATTAGGAGTCCTTATTAGGATCCTTAGTAATCGTCTTGACGACGACTACGTTGATTCGAATCTAGTGCCTATTAGAATAGAAGTAACCCCGACGCGCATAGTTTCTAAGTTAGAAACTATAGACGTACTGGAACTTAGGCTTGCTCACAGCCCCGTTAATAGCTACATCTATACCTGTCTTCATTTACACTGCTGTATACACAAACTGAGACACTGGCACCTGCCTTAAGTACACAACCCGAGAATTGGACCCACACCATTCCTTGATGGTCATGTGGACCCCACCTGTGTCTACCCTTAGAAATACACAAACACACATACTCACACATATTTGTGCACCCAATGTACTTGATAAACCCCCACCCCTCTCTCTCTATAAATAAGACCTCACCCTCCCTCATTTTAATACTCTTAACCACCCTCAATCTGTCCAACAGATTGCTAAATGGAGAGAGAGCCCGAGAGAGCTTGAGAGAACACCATTCCCTCCTTCCCCACTCTCGGCTTGTAAGCACACACATACACAGCACCCCCTGCCTCATTGTGCATTCACACAACCACACCTTGCCCTCACCTTCTTCCCCTCACTGTGTTCCCTCTCCATACACAACACATGCACGCAGAGAAAGAAAAAGAAGAAGATCGGAGAAGATATAGAGAGTTGTGATAACCCGAGGCAACCTGAGGTAAACCCAACCCCTCTCACACATTCTTGACCATTTGCATGTCATCTAGAGGGCCTAGGACCTGCATGCAAGCTTTCAAACAGAGCATAAGGCTCACTGTGAACCTCCGGCAGCCATTAAAGCTTCCCTTGAAGCTCAAAATTTTAAACATGACCGAAACCCCTTTTTATTACACCAAACAGACCCTAGTGAACCCAGAAGGATCCCCATTGAGCCATTTTTGATTTGGGAGTCGTTTGCTAGGCCATGCCGGCCGTTATTCCCGAAAAAAGCCAAAACGATAATCCACTGGTAGGTGAACCAAACGAATAGACCGGTTCCCCAGCTCCTAGTATGTGATAGAGGGGCCATTTCCGGTCACAATGCCGTTGGTTTCATGGATTTTGGGTTAGAAATGAGAGAGATATGAAGAGAGAGAGAGTCTCCGGCGAGGCTCGATTTTCCGATGGCTCAAGCTCGCCGGAGAAGAAGGTGAAACCCGAATGGGTTTCGGGTTATAACACCCGGGTTCGGGTCGGGTCATGGGTGGGTTTAGTTGTGTCTAGAAGTGGGTAAGGCAGCGGGTTAGGGTTGGGGTTAGATAACCCACGGGTCCCCTTTAGTGGGACGGCGTCGTTTTGACGCCACGGGTCGGGTCGCGGGTTTAGTTGGGTATGGTTTGGGTCGTGTTGTGTCTGTGTATGGGTCAGGGTTTGGTCTGAGTCTGGTAAGGGTTTGGGTTAATGGGTAGGATAGGTCTGTGAGTATAAGTGGGTTAGTGGGCTGGGTCAGTTTGTGAGAAGAGTTAGGTCTCGGGTTTGGGTTAGGTTCAACCCGAATGGGTTCTCGGGTTGGGTTTGCGTGAGTGTATAACTGGGTAGTTTGTTTAGGTTGGGTCGGGTCAGGGTTGACCCGATGGGTCTTTTGTCTGGGCGCCTTTGTTTGTGTAAACGGTTGATCCGTTTAGCCTTGGATCGGGTCGGGTCTGACCCAACGGGTTGCACCTTTGGGTTTCTTTGTGAGGGTATCCGGGTAACCCGTTTACCCATGGGTCGGTTCGGGTTGACCCGTCGGGTCTGAATATTATTATTATTATTATTATTATTAGTTTTAATTAGTTTAAAAATGATTTAAATTATTTTAATAATTGCATATGGTTAATAATTAATACCATTAATGTTTTTATATTATAGAATATTATTTTAATATTCTATATATCATTATTATATTATTATATTATATATATATTTATTATTTATATGATTAATATAAATAATAAATATCAGTTTTAAATAGTTAATAAATACCTATATGTATTTATAAATTCTAGAAAATTAGGGTAATGACCCTGGGACTATTTTATTACATAATGTATGTTATAAAGCTATAATATTATAGTCTAGTATTTTTAATAATTAATAAGAGCTATTTTTAGAGTATATTAATTATTAAAAATACCAAACGAGCTCCGAAAATTATGAGATAAATACTAGTAGTGTATTTCAATATCTAGTATTTAATAAAAATATTTCTAAGTACTGATTTCTTTGCATAATTATAATTACATATTTAAATCCCGTTTCGGGTATTTTCTGATATATATTATTTTCAATAATTCATAATAAATAATCTAGGACTCCGAAAATTACGCGGTCAGTTCCCAGAGTCTTAGAATAATGTCTAGAACGTTCCCTTAAGGTTTGGTGACTTTTCGACTCGGTCAAAAATACAGCCTGTCTTTTAGGGCCCGCATTAGTGTAGTAAGCCCTGCATATTACCTCGTAAAACGCGACGGATTCCGATTTGAATCTAGTCAATGACGTTGGACTTAGAATGACACGTAGATCACTACCTTGAGGTTTATAACCTCATTTGGTAAAATTACCATTTTGCCCCTGGAGTTGCACTCACTCTTTATTACTATTTATTCCGTTTATTGTTGTAGAACTTGACGGTTATCTGTTTTTCGAGGATCGGTGACTCGAGGTGAGTTTCCTAACCTCACTCTAATCCTAATAAGACTAATATAAGATGATTTTAAGTTACTTGTATGATATTTTGTATAAGTGATATGTTGATTTATGATGTCACGTGTATTTCCAATAATTGTAAGACTATGCAAAGCATATTATGGTAGTGCTATCGCATACGTGAGCATGTCAAGGGTTTTATCTATATGTTTATCGGTATCAAATCCATGTTATGTGATCCATGCTCTATATGTTACGTTTCTGCTGCAAATTGTTAAATGCACGATTTACGATGTTGTTGACTGGAATAAATACGCATGCTATGATAATAATAAAGAGAATGAAAGTGGTTTTGCATAAGGGTATCGGTAGTGTACTCACTTGCATTTCATGACACGTGTTAGCATGCATTGTCTGAAAAGAGAGGTGTTTGATGAGAATGTGAATGAGATGAGATGTGAACGTAAAAGAGATGTGATTTCTGGATCCTATGGATCAACGGCTGACGAGCCGGGTGGACATGAACGGTTAGGGTTCCTAGCGCGCCTCTCGCCGTTGAAGACGTCCGATGATGCGCATACGTGGTTGAAGACGTATCATGTATCGTTGAAGACGTCCGGCTAGTGCTCTAATATACTTCTCAGCCGTGTAGACGATTGGTGAGAGTATACACATGGTTGAAGACGTCCCATGTGCCAGTCTCATTGTTTACAGATAGTGTGCGCCGTGAAGACGTCCGGTGACCTATCAAGGGATGAGTATGAATTGGCTGTGATAGCATGTTATCATCCTAGATATACCGTGTGTTGTCAAGTGGATGAGAAAGAGAAAGTGGATGATGAGATTGAGTTGATGAGTAAAAATGATTTGGTTCAAAATGATTTGTTTTGGAAAGTTTTGATTTTAAATTGAAATGGTTTTGAAAAGTATCTGTTTTAAAAAGCAAGTGCCTTTGAAAAGAGTTGGGAGTGAGTCTTATTGGTCATGCATTTGCACGCACGAGTTTATAATAAGGAGAATGTATTCTATGATGTTATGATTATCTGTTTACCTATTTTGTTGAAACCTCTGCTATGCCCGTGGTGAGAATGCGTCTTTTGATAAGAGATTATCCATACCTTAAAGTACTAAACTATGACGCGAGTTGAGAGATGTTCTGTATTTACTGATTATTGTGCGGTTGAGACTCTCATTCAGCCTTATTCCAAGGATGACGGCATGTTACGCCCTGGGCATTCGTATGCCCAGAGTGTTGCAGGTTTGGAGATGGATAGAAGAGTTCAGGATGCAGTACCGTAGAGCTAAGGAGAATAAAGCCTTGCCTAAGACCTGATAGACAGTTTCTCAAGTTTTAAGATTATGTAAATTATTTAGTATGGCCTCTTGTATTAAGATTGAAGTTATTGTAACCCTTGTTTAATTTCTGCTGCTGTATTTATATTCTGATAAGTTTAGATCATGCTTATGCTCTAGTATTTTCCCTTATGATTGCATGGAGCAGAGTTAGAAGGAAAGAACGGTTAACAAACTAGTCACGTGTCTACGGACCCATAAAGGAAAATTTTTATTTTCCCTATTTTTGACTTACTCCGGGGCGTGACAGATGGCGATTTCTCGGACATGGTTGAGAAATTTCTAGAGGTATTTATGGAAAATTTCTTAGTTTTCAGACCCACATTTGATGAATGCCTTCAAAACCTTACGAAAGTCCTCGCTCGTTGCGAGGAAGCAAATTTGATTTTGAGTTGGGAAAAGAGCCATTTCATGGTTCTAGAGAGAATAGTCTTGGGTCACGTTGTATCCAAGCGAGGTATAGAAGTTGATAAAGCAAAAATTGGGTTAATTGACAAACTTTCGCCACCATCTTCAATTTGTCAAATCCATTCCTTCCTAGGTCATGCCGGCTTCTATAGACGATTTATCAAAGACTTTAGTAAAATCTCACGACCCTTGTGCAATTTACTGGCCAAGGATGTTCCATTTATCTTCGATAATGAATGTCTAAAAGCATTCAAAACGTTGCGAACTTTACTGTCCATGGCTCCGGTAATCGAATCCCCCGATTGGTCACTATCGTTTGAACTAATGTGCGACGCTTCTGACTATGCTGTTGGAGCCGTTTTGGGACAAAAAGTTAATAAAATCCCTCATGTCATCTATTATGCGAGTAAAACACTAAATGATATGCAGTTAAATTATACGACAACTGAAAAAGAATTACTTGGGGTTGTGTTTGCCCTTGACAAATTCCATTCCTACTTATTAGGATCCAAGGTTATTGTGTATACCAATCACGCCGCATTACGTCATTTATTGAATAAGAAAGAAACAAAACCTAGATTAATCCGATGGATTTTACTCCTTCAGGAGTTTAATTATGAAATACGTGATAAAAAGGGTTCTGAAAATGTTGTAGCTGACCATCTGTCATGAGTTCTTGTAGAATTCGACGATCTTACCCCTCTTAAGGATTCGTTTCCGGACGAACAATTATACGCCTTATCTGCCTTAAATCGTCCGCGGTTCAGTCATATAGTAAACTTCTTGGCTATGGGATATACCCCGCATCTGTGGTCTCGTTTAGACAAAGATCGGTTCTTTTCTCAAATTAAACATTATTATTGGGATGACCTACTGTTATTTAAACACTGTTCTGATCAAATTATACGAAGTTGTGTTCCCGAGAGTGAGTTCAATTCTATTTTAAACTTCTTTCACTCTCTAGAATGCGGAGGTCACTTTGGAGGCCGTCGTACGGCTGCTAAAGTCCTCCAAAGCGGATTATATTGGCCAGCCCTGTTTAAAGATGCACACGAATTCTGTCAAAACTGCATACGTTGCCAACAAATGGGTAACATGTCACGTTGTGATGCGATGCCCCTTACCCCAATTCTTATTATTGAAATATTTGATGTGTGGGGCATCAACTTTATGGGTCCGTTTCCATCGTCCTTTGGGTTCGAATATATTTTAGTCGCGGTCGACTATGTTTCTAAGTGGGTGGAGGCTGTTGCGACCAAAACGAATGACCAGAAAGTTGTTGTTCAATTTATAAAAGATAACATATTTTATCGTTTCGGCACTCCACGAGCGATTATAAGTGACGGGGGAAAACATTTCTGTAACTGTTACTTTGAAGCTCTCGTCCGAAAATATTCTGTCACCCATAAGGTTGGAACCGCGTACCATCCGCAAACCCAGAGCCATGTTGAATTTTCAAATAGGGAAGTAAAAAGTAGACTAGAAAAAATGGTATGTCCAGACCGCAAAGATTGGTCGATGTGACTTACCGATGCGCTCTGGGCATATTGAACGGCTTATAAAACACCTATTGGAATGTCTCCATACCGACTAGTTTTTGGTAAAGCGTGCCACCTACCGGTAAAACTTGAACATAAATATTATTGGGTTGTCAAAGCACTTAACCGAGATATAACAGTGGCAAGATGCCATCGTAAACTTTAATTACAAGAATTAGAGGAACCAAGACGAGAGGCTTATGAGAATTCAAAAATCTATAAAGAACGTTCGAAAGCATTTAGTAAGAAAAAATTTCGAGGTCGGACAACGTGTCTGGTTGTTTAATTCAAAATTAAGGTTGTTTCCAGGTAAGTTACGTTCTCGTGGGATGGTTCATTTATAATAACACAAGTGTTCCCGCATGGAGCAATTGAAATCCAAGATACCAATGGTGGAACTCCTTTTAAAGTAAACGGTCAGCGTCTTAAGCCGTACTGATCTGATGAAACAGAGGAAAGAGAGATAGAATCAATAGATTTGGTAAACCCAATTTATTTCGACTGAGCACGAGCATCGGTTGAGCTGGCAACGTAAAACTTAGCGCTTCTTGGGAGGCAACCCAAGCTTTTATTAGAATTTTCTTTAGTGTTGTTCGTTTTTTAGGAGTTTTGTCTGCTAATGTCTGAGATTTAATTGCCCAAACAAAGAAAATTGAAGATGAAAACACTTATACAAGAAAACAGAAGAAAAAATGAGAAAAATAGACTACCGCGCGCGCGGCACGCTAGCGCGAATGGTCGCTCACGCGGCCCGCTCGCACGAGAATTCCCCTGTAACAACCCTAAAATTTTTAAGTGTGTAAATAATTATTTTAATAATTATTTTTAGTTAGCAATATTATATGAGTGTGCCTATGTAAGACATGTGTTTGAAAAATTTAAGTGTTTGGTGGACATATCAATTAAATCATGAGTGAACGCGTTTAGTTTGGGAGTTATATTTTATTAACTTATATTTGTTAAAAAAAAAATGAAGGGTTGATATGTATTTTTTTATATAGTATTTAAAGGCCCGCGAATGTGTCAAATAGTGTATCTAATATTAAAATTAAGTACCCGGGGTATGAGTACCCTTTGGGCTAGCCATTTTAGTGGTTTGTGTTACATTCTGGGCTCATATGGGTCTCTTTTGTTAGGCCATAAAAAGAAAAACGGGCTTATTAATATTTGTGTGAGTAATATATGTATTGTGTGTGTATTATATGTATATAGATAGATAACATACCTTAGGGTTAAAAAAAAAAAGAGAGCAGCCGAGAGAGAGAGAGAGAGAGAGAGAGAGAGAGAGAGAGAGAGAGAGAACAAGAGACAAAGAGAGAACAGGCAACCCTAGTCACCTAGAAGGAGAAGAAAAAGAGAAGAGAAGAGAAGAGAAGAGAAAAGAAGGGAGTTCACCATCATCAACATCATCTTGCTTTTCCCAATTTGGTGAGTAAACATTTAGATTTGTACGGTTGATTCGTAGTTTGATTGACTTTTGATTTGTGTTCATTATAGTCTGAATAAATTGTATAGATGGGTGTTTATATAGATACGGATCTATAGTGATATATACATATACATATACATATATATATATCAAAGGTTAGATATAAGTTATTTAGAAAATTGAAGAAAAAAAAAAAAGAATTGACTAACACAAATTCGGATTTGGGTAAAATTGAATAAAACTCTCAAATCTGTTTTAGAAAATAATTCGTATTAATTCATACATTTTGTTTTTGGTAAAACTGTTTGCATAAGTCAATGTAAAACGCAATTCTGCATGTTTTTCGTCTAATGGTATTTTTCTCAATTCTGCACCGTTTGGGCAGAAAATTCATAATTCAGTAGCAGTAAATGTTAACTCCGAATTTTGAATTATGTTTATGAAAATTGTTAGAGATGTTTCTTTGTACGGTATTATTATGAAGAGTAATTTCAACCCATGCTGGTGTTGGGGCTGTTTAATATAAGATTTGTTTGAGACCGTTTTAAATAGTACTGTTGAATGCCAATTTTAAATGATATGACTTATGCTATGTGTAGTATTAAATGATGATTGTGGAAATACTATGCTAGAGACGTGAAAAGAAGTTTGGCGAAGGGCCTTATTGTGAATAATCGGATAATGATAATCCATGTAATAAATGATAAATTTTCGAAGTGGTTAATGACGTGATTAAATCCTCATGAATGGTACTTGTGTGAATTAACGTAGATGGTAAAAAAAAAAAAATGGTTTCAAGTTCCTTAGTGTTCATTGCTTCCCGTTGTGTGATATGTTTTTTTTGGTAGCTCGACTTGCTGAGTGTACCCTTTTGCCAGTGGCTTCGTGATCAAGCTGGCCTAAGCCTTATGCCCGGCTTATTTGTTAGACGTCTAGGCATATTGACTGGCCTTCTGTGTGTATACCTAGTTTGGTTGATACCCCAACCAAACTAGCACCAGAGTGGATGTTGGTAGTATGTCCGGGCACACATGGGATATATGTGTGGGTGTACCATGGAGGGTGGCCAAGTGGTGAACCTAGGAAATTGAATAATGAATCATTCATAAAAAAAAATAAGTTGACCATGAGTAGGGTGACCTTAGTGGTGAACCTAGGGCAAGAAAAAAATGACAGTGATTGTAGAGCGTTAAATGCAAATGGATAAATTGTTGCGAAACATGAAATTGAAAAACTCAAAATGGTTACCGTGGTATAATGCGAAGGAAATTGATATAATGATTCGATATTGGAGAATTTCTTATTCTAATACTAAGGATTTGTGCTAACTCTCGAGTTGCAGGATGGTGGGCCCACTAACCATTGTATACAGGCTTTGGCTCACCATGCTATTTAAGAGTAAGTGTTTCTTTTACTTTGTGGGTGGAACAAACTGCTGCCGTGACTCGAGGAAACTACCGCTTGTCCTCACTCACGTGTGGAACTACAGTTCTGCCTACAACTCTATATGTGTTTGTGGTCAAGAAAGGGAGGGAATCCAGCGGATTCCCAACCTCAGGGAAATTTATTGCGTATTATTATGTTAATTGATTATTGTTGGGTTGGAGTTGAGGGGACCACGAGTGATCCTTGAGACTGGAGCGTGTTTACTCATACCAGTGTTGTTATGCAATGCTGACCCGTGTGATGTTTATCATGCGGGGGCGTTTCTCGAGAAACGCAGTCGTTTTGCAGATTAAGGAGTAGGCCGGTATGACTATTGGATTGTATGGATTTGCTTGAGGGCATGAAGATCTTTACTGTTCATTTGCTATTTTCATTTATTTGGCATTGTGGGCCATTATTGTAGTTGGTATTGGGACGTTTAGTAGCTCTGACTAAAGGTTGTAATAGAGGTTATTCTTTCAAAGCTTTAATTGTAAATGAAAAGATTTTTATTCTTAATGAGAATTGAGAAATATTTATTCAGCTTCTGCTTTTCAATATAAGTGATTTAGTAGTTGTAGCTTTAATCAAATATATTTGCGTATTTTCGGAACCGCATGAGTGTTTTTTTTTAAAATGGAAATGTGGTGGTTTTGTTTTAAAAACATAAATGGAGATTTATTACAAATGTTTTAACCAGGTTTTTAAAAACATCTATTTCCATTTAAAAGTTTTATTAGGATGGGCTTCGTGGTAATCACTCCGATAGTTGGGCAGTCGAATAGTAGTCTAGATTTAGTTCTATACTGATTATTTGGCTTTCCAAAAATCGGGGTGTGACATCCCCTTAGATAAATTTTTGGACAAAACTTTCACCAACTCTCTACCCAAACTCGTGCCTAGGATTGCGCGCGTGAACAGGTCGCTGGAGCAGACCGCTCGCACGATGTTTAACCTTAGAGATTTTTTTCACATTTTATTGAGTTGAAGACACTACTTCAACTCGCGCCTTGATTCGCGCGCGTGAGGACCTCGCTGGAGTGGCCTGCTCGCACGGATTTGTCACTTGGCAAAAAAATTTTGAACTCAAAACAAAGCCTCAGCTTCTTCTTCTCACGGAGGGATCGACGCGCGCGAAGCTCGCTCGCGTGAGGAGCCCTTTCCTTTAAATACAGGGCTGTGCCCTAAATCTTTTCAGACTCTCTCTTCTCTCTCTTTCTCTCGCGAACTCTCTCTCCCTCTCAGATCTCTCATCCCCCTCTCTTCTCTCCCCCCAACACCACCACTGCCAACCACCATAGACCACCACCACCACAGATCGACGCCGTCACCGCTACACCGCCGTCGCGGATTGCGCCCAAATTCTCTCTTCTCTGCCCCCTCTCAATACAGGTACCACACACACCCATTCATATTTGTATACACCTATACATATAGAAGCATACACACACATATATATATAGATACATAGATATCTCCATTTGTGTATATACACACACTCACTGATTTATTTATATACCCATATACACACACTGTGTAGATCTAGGGTTTGGGATTTGGGGAGGTTTTTTTGAATCCACACACATATAGATATATATATACATATATACATATACAGATATCGATATATATATATATATTGGCACACACGGAAATTTGTAGAATAAAATTTCTACAAACCCTAACCCTTCATTTAGACAACAATAATGAATTGATGTGGGTTTGTACCTATAGCTACATGTTTATGTATGTAGATTCGTGCATAAGTTTAGGTATACACCCAAACTACTTTGACAACATACATCATTCGATTGAGAGCATTCCGTTTGAATTAGGATTTGAATTAAGAACAACTTAGTACACAGATCTCTTTACACCTTATATAGAATTTCCAGATCTATAGACGTACCTACACCATCTTCAAACCCTATTTTCAAACCATATAGATAGAAACCGATATCGATATATATCGATACTTATCCTCGTATACACACACTAATACAAATTCTCAAACCCTAACCTCGAAGTTGAATATATCCATAAATTCTAGGGTTCTAATTAGGATTTTATCCACGTATGGCCATGAGTAGGTTTACATATAAGCACACAAATACACACATTTATCCTTAACCTTATATGTGGTTGTTTTGAGAATAAATTTAGGGTTAGGGTTTCATTTGGATGTATTATCATCAATTAAGACTTGTGGACTCATACACATACACTTATACATGGACCCACATATACAACCGCTAATTCAGTAACTAAACCTAACTTTGGTTAGGGTTACAATTCCACAACTATGACTTTTAAATATGGATGTAAAGTCCTACGGTTGTGGATATGTTAATGAACAACATGGTTTTATACTGACAATTTCAATCGAGTAACCCTTTTGACAAAATTATTCGTATATCATGTTCATTTTAGTCTCACGTTAACCTTACATTTCTAAGATTGATTTTGGAGCTAAAGTTATGATTTCGGAAACTCACTAATAGTGGTGTCAAGTAATAAGGTCACACTGAATCTGAACTTTTAAACTCTTTTTACTTATAAATATGGTCAATTGTCAAAATTGTCAATGTCTTGGGTATGATCTTAACATAATGATTGACATCACAACCTACATTCATGACATTAACTCTGATTCAACTTTGACTAAATCTTTGTGCTTTTTACATTAGTTAGACAAATCACGCACCAAACACTTGGAATTTCTTATCCCATCGTCAAACTATTCATCAATACGACTTTTACAATTATATACATCGATTATAAACACTCAGCAAGTACCCCGTGACTTGCCGCAAAGTGTGTGCCCTTGTCAGGACAGTGGGTGAGAAGGGACCGGCTCTTCTCACAGTTGCTGGGTGTTCCCCTGTGAACCCCATTTTATGTTTAACTGTTGAATTATATATTGATTGTGTCCCTTGTCAGGATTTTGCTTTGCAGGTGACCCATTTCCCTACCCCTTTCCTTTTCTATTCTCTGGGCATAGTCTAATTTAAAAGCTCGCATTTTCAAATTTTTTTTTTAATTCTTACATACCTTTTCAAGTATGACCAAACGTCCTGCAAAATCTGCCTCATCCTCCCAACCGCCCCAAAAGAAATCGAAGGGCAAAGAAAAACAAACCCCACCTTCCCCTCCTCCAGACGACCCTAACCCTAATGAGTTAGGACCTGAATACGCCAACCGCGGTCTGACCTACGAGGCCGCTATCGATACTGAATACTTCGCGTCAGATATGGCTACCAAGTGGGGTCACAACAACCTCACCGCCCGCAAATTGACCCCACAACTCTATTTTAGAAACCTCGACCTCATTAGTTACCCACGCCTCGTTTGCCTATTTTTTCAAAACCTAATATACCATAAACAATCCCTTAGCTAGCACGCCTTCCTGTCCATAACCATTGATGGCCATGATATCACCCTTAACCCAGACAATATCGCCGACATCCTCCAAATTCCCTCCCATTCCTTCCTCAACAAAGCCAACTCCTTTATCCATATTATCCAGGACATGTGTGGCTGCTGATCTGGGTCGGGGTAGTCTATACGATGATCTCATATGCCCCACCAGATGTGGTTTGTCGACCATGTCTTTAAAAGAAACCTATACCCCCTTGGTCACAGCAAGAACGGACCAAGGAGATCCACCATGCCCTCCACGCCGTTTATTGCGGAGACTGGTTTCATCCTAGTCTCGTGATTATGGAGGGTATGCGTCTCACTATCTAGGCCATTGATCATTATGTCGACTCCAAACTCCTCTTACCTTATCCTCGCACCATCACAGCCATTTTTCGGGCCAAGGCCTTCCCTATCCCCGCCGATGAGCTGATAGATGGACGTATCCCAGAGTTTGCTTCTGCTGATTGGAAGCTGAGCTTGGATCATCTTGATTTAGAGGTGAGGAGGGCACGTGAGCAGGCCCAGGCACATCGACAATAGGCAGCACAGCGTCTCCCTCCCCCAGAAGATACCCCATACGTATGGACCTACGGGGACGTCTGTGCATTCTATGGAGAGACCCTGCAGCTCTAGCCTTATATGCGCTCATATTTCTAGTTGGCCCATCCGGACCAGTTAGACGACATTCTAGCCTAGGGCGAGGCTGCATACCAGTCGACTTTTTCGAGGCCGATGTAGTAGGTGGCCGAGGAATAAGGTGAGGTACATGGAGATGAGGAGGAGGCTGGTGATGAGAACGGAGACGATGGAGGTGATAGGAGTGATGGAGATGGCGATGGTTCTGCGACTACTGGCCAGGGGAGTACATGTTTGGAGCTGGTGCTACTGGAGGGCGGGGATGATTAGACTGCTTTTGGATGGGTGCCAGACTTCATTATTTTTCATTTTTTTCTTGTATTTGGATGGGTGGATAGATTAAGACATTTGCAGACCTTGGCTTGTATATTATTTATTTCTGTGCGTTGTACTTTATTTTCTTTTTCTGGTTATTTTTAGGATGGTGATGTACCCGGCTTCGACCGGTTAGTTTATTTTCCGTCTTCCGTTTCATTTTTGTTACGTGGGTTTGTAATTAATTTTAGTTCTGCTTTTATTTTTCTTTTATGGATTGTTTAATTCCTGCTGCTTCTGGTTAGTCACAACATTAATGTCGCTATTAATTAGATATGCTTCCACTTTCATGCTTGCTTATATAATGTTTTCATCTATTCATTTCGGCAATTGTCATTGACGTGATCATGCACAGCAATTCCAACTCCCATTGCACTATAACAGGAATCTCTTAGGTTAAGGTTTGGGGGTCGTTATGTCAGAATTTTCTATTTAATTCAAAAATAAATTGTCTAGGTTTAAAATTGAGTTTATTAATGCTACACACTCAGCAAATAGTGACGTTAATTCTATTTCTTCTAATAACTTGTTCTAATAAAGTTCAATTGTGGCTAATTTTTGGTTTCAGGTTTATAGTTTTCAGTTATCCGTATAGTTATCTCGGCCCTCATATCTCATTTTCATCCTCATATTATGGATCATCCTATTTCCCCTCCTACTTCACCTGATACGTCTTCGAGTGTGTCGAGTCATTATTAAGCCTCTAGTTCTTCCACTTCCGATACCATACCGAGTCCTAGGGTAGCCAGGTCTTACGGACTAGTTGATCGTCCCAGCTGGAGTCGTCATCATCCTCGCTTTCCCTTTCATGTCCGTTCTGATTCGGATGAGGATGACCTTTTCGGCGATGACCCTACCGTTATAAAAGGCCCTTATGGCGCTCCACCCACCACTTCTGAGTTGTCTTCTTCATTCGATTCGACCGAGTCCCCGTCCGATGACGATGAGGGAGTTCTTTCAGGTATCGCTGCCATTTCATTGATTGACCTAATATCGACCGATGTACCTACACCTGAGGTTACCTATCCCTATAGGAACCTCCCTGATTATGTACCGGATGTTGTTTGACAACGTCCGGGACACCCTGATTGGTCACCAGAGGATATTGCCTCGATATTTACACCTTATTCTGATCCTAAGGATGATGCGGTTGATTTGGGTTCGGGTATCATTGATGAGATTGAGGTAAATGTGATTCTGGAGATTACTGTTGAGGATGATTTTGATGAGATAGGACTGTCTTTTGATCCTACTACACATCCGGAATGGGAGCTGGTTGATTGGTACTTCCTTTCTGGCGTGCTACCTCATTCAGACGTGTTTCGTGGTGTAGACGTCCTGGTTATCTTTTATAAGGACTACATCCATGTCATTGTCATGTTCCCACCTGCATAGGGACATGCAGTGAGTTGGTTTGGGGGAGTATATGGATATTCTTTTCATTTCATTTTAGTTGTAGTAGTTTATTTTGTTTCGTTTATTTTCAAATTCAATTTTATGTTTAATCGTTATTTCTTTCACTTTTGTTTATTCATTCCTTTCATTCGCTGTAAAAAAAAATCGAAAACAAACATTTTTTTCTAGTAGCTCTATAAATAAATAATTCAATGTAGCATTAATTCTTGCTGTAATTAGATTTCATTGAAATTTTGAGAATATGAGAGTGTAATCCGATGACTATCGAAGCTATGAAGGTATGTTTTGAATCTATATATCCTTAGAATCATTGTTTTATATCTTATACTTGCATATCTTTTTGCACGGCACGTAGTCATAAGGATACATGTTGATGATGAATTATAATATAACTTGGATTTCTAGATAGTAATACTGTGGAGATTAAACCCGGTGAGCTTTCGAGCCTTTCTTCCTTTTGAGGTTTTTTCAAATACTTTTATCAAATCTCATTGACATAGCGCATTATTTCGTTGATTAGTCTCAATATTCTTTATTTTGATTGAAAGTCAAGTTAGTATTGTAATTACCATGTTAAAAATAACATATAAAAAAGTCTATTTCCTTTGATATCATAACATTGAAGAATCATGTAACCTAGAAAATGATATTAGGCAATCTATTTTGATAAATCCTTTTTACCTTTGGCCTACCCAATGCGAATATTTTATATCCCTTGTAAACCCTTTTTGAGCCTATTATTAAGCCTTTCATTTGTTCACCTATTATCCTACCCACTCCGATATGGAGGTCGCCACTATTAAATATTACCTAACCCATGTCCAAGAGTAGTTGAAGAATAGTTTTACATAAAGAGATTGGGCTAATACGACTCATGTAAAGTGGAGAATTGAGAAAAAAAAGGTATAAAAAATAAGATGGATATATAATAAAAAAAGGAAAAAGAAAAGAAGATGTTGAAATAAGGATTGAAAAAAAAGGAGATGAATCCCTTGAAAAAAAACAAAAAAAAAAAAAGAAATATGAAAAAAAAATAATAAAGAGTCATTGTAGTACAGCCTTTGCGTTACAAATATTACAGCTATTTCTATTTACTCAAGGACGTTTTGAATTCCTTTTACCTTTCTTTTCTTAACTATAACCCTTGACCAACATTACAACCCTTGTAAAGTCCTAGTTGATTCTATGGAAACATGATTTGAATATGGAACCGATAGAAAAGGGAATAAAAGCATGGTGGTAGTAATATTTATTTGACATTCGATATCTATTCATGAGACTATATTCTTGTCATGTTATACGTTGTTCCCTGTCATATGCGAGATTTATTTGTTTTGTATAGAATTATCCTCCTCGCATATATTCGAATAATTACATCTGTTTTCGAGTGATTTCATTTTTGAGTGTAATTAACAACGTAAAATTTTGTAGTCGAAACATAACTAGCTAGTTATATAATTTATATTCCAAGTTCATAGTTGTCGTGTATCCACTTGAGTACTATTTCACACACATTCGAGTCTTCGATATATTCTATTGATTCTGTTGATATATGTTTTCGGATTATTTTCATGGTGTAGGAAAGCGTACGATTGTTTTACTCTTGATAACTTGAAGTTTTATTTGAATTTGATTTTATCAAGGAAGGATGTCGATATTGAAATATTTAAATTTTGAACAAAATTTTTATTTTACAAAGTTAATAAAGATGGTTGTGGGTGACTTGTTGATGAAAACCCTCACGAGACTTCACTCGTCCGACTAGGGACACCTAGAGGTTTAAAAGGCTTGTTGCACAAGCTAAGTGCAATCGTAATCCATACGAAAATGGAATATGAATTTTTATTATTAGTAGCTTTATTTGTCTTTACTTTTTGCTCGAGGACTAGCAAAATGTAGGTTTGGGGGTGTGATCGGGAGAGAACAAATCCTAATTACACGCCTTAATTCACATTTGTTAGCCATTTTTATCCTATTTTTGTATAATTTTACTTCGTTTTCCACTTTATGGCAGGATTTAGAAGAAAGCAAGGATTCCAGGTTAAATAAGGAGAAAAAGCAAGCAAAAAAAAGATGGAAAATGCCCATCGCATGAGCGGTCCGCTCGCGTTAAATCCCAAAAATCGATCGAGCAACCTCCCATTTTACGCGCTCGCGTGATCCGTACAGAAAATATAAAACGCGTATTTTGGGGTGCTAAAGACCCCTACATGGACGAAATTGTCCAATTATGTCCAGAATGCAAATTTTAGCAGTTTTAGTGAGATTAGATTTAGGAAAACCCTCCTAATCTCTCTATAACTATATATAACTCATTCTAAATCAAAAGGGGGTTACACATTCATTCATTCATCACTTTTGAAGGCAAGAGGAAGGAGAAGAGCAAGCTTGAAGGTCTCTAATGGATACCATCAACTCAATCTTCACGCTTTCATCCACTATGTGCAACTAAACTCCTAATCTAGGGTTTCAATGAAACCCTAGCTATGTAAAGGGGGAATTCTATGCTTTCTTATTTTAGAATTTTATGTATTGGGTAGTGATTGTATGTTGGTGGATTATTTATATATAATCAATTTTTAATGATAATAATTAAGAGTATTTTGGATCTATTCTTGTCTTAGATTTTTCCTTATGCTTATTGAACTCAATAGTCCTTGATTTTTGTGATTGATAGGAGTATTTACATACAATAGTGCTTATGTGATTGTGATGTTGACATCTTTTATAATCTATGCTTAGGAAAGATGAGTTATGCTACACCCTAGTTATAGGTAGATAATTCATGTGAACCATAGATGGATTATGCTTAGGTTAAACTAACGATATCTTCTTGTTGATTCTATTGGGCTTGTAGCTACGATAGATCATAACTATCCAAACATAGAACTTAGAATAGAAAGTCCAGACCCCCGATGCATAGTTAGTGGTGGATTTATAATCCTAGATCTCATCTATTCATATTTAAACCAATTATCAATTTAGCATACTAGATTACTTAGATTTAATTCTTGAATTTATTTCCATAATTTCATAGTTTA
Source organism: Hydrangea macrophylla (assembly GCA_033977485.1). Lineage (NCBI taxonomy): Eukaryota > Viridiplantae > Streptophyta > Magnoliopsida > Cornales > Hydrangeaceae > Hydrangea > Hydrangea macrophylla. The sequence goes on from CM066986.1 coordinate 45,719,205, forward strand.
ATTCACAGTTTAATTAGTAGTAACAATCAAATCATCAATCAATCAAACTTCCGTTTTTCTTATAACTAAATAGATTAGATTTTATTAATTAAAGGACAAAAATTAACAATCTCTGTGGGTTCGACCTTTACTTCCACACTGCAAATCTTTTGAAAGTAAAGCATAAGTAAGCATACTTTTATATCTTGATTTTGACAAGATCAATGATCTCTAGATATTTCAAGATGATCTCATATGAGATGCATGGGATCTATAAATAGAGTTTTGAAAACTTATCTCTTAATTTTCAGGGTTAAAACAGAGATTTTATAGGTCAGAAAAGGGGTAAAATGTCCATTTCGGTGCCTAAATGCAGTTTTCAGACAATTTCCTCGCAATTAGAGGCATCTGGAAAGGTCTGGAACTCAAAAAGCTCAATAGAGGGGGTATATGTGAGGTGGAAACTTAGGTGGGACCCGCCACCCCCCTTTATAGGACCGCCATTTACTATTTATGCTCCCCTAGTTGCCTTTATGTCCTGTTTCAAATATTACGTGCACTGCTTTTCCAGATTTTTGTAAAAATACTTTTTTGTGTCCGAAATTGTCCATTTACATACTGTTGGAAAGTTGCCAAGTTGAATTTCAACATAAAAATATTCCAGGAGTTTTTGAAATGAAAATTGAAGTTCAATTGAAGTCCGAAAGTCCTCTGGAAGTTTTCTCGTCTTTTTGAAATCAAACGGCATCTTTTTCAAAATTCCTTTTCAATGTGCATCAATTTTGAACTTTTATTTAAAGTTGAATCTCTGGATACCTAGAATTCTGCGTTTAGAACACTTCATGTTCATATAACCCTGAGTGAATATGAATTTTGAGAGACGATTTTGACAAAATCAGGATTTATACATGGAAAATGGCTTTTTTGAACTTGAAGTCACTTTCTGAAGTTCGATCTTTCAATTGTGTGGAATCTAGTACCTTCTATAGGGTATATTTCATCATCGAATCCTCCAAGACATTGTCCACCCTAAATCCTATTAGTGTGGTCAAAATTGGGTGTCTACATTGTAGGGTTGTAAAAGATGTGTATCCTTTCGATTCTTCGTGACAAAACGGATACGGTCTTCGTGATGAAATGATGGTTGCTAATGTTGTGTATCCTTTTAATTCTTCATGAAAAAATAGATACGGTCTTCGTGATGAAATGACAGTTATGAAAGTTGTGTATCCTTTCGATTCTTCATGATGAAACGGATACGGTCTTCGTGATGAAATGATGATTGTGGAAGTTGTTTATCCTTTTGATTCTTTGTTATGAAATAGATACGGTCTTCATGACGAAATGATGATTGTAAAAGTTGTGTATCCGGATACAGTCTTCATAATAAAATGATAGTTGTAAGAGTTGTGTATCCTTTCGATCCTTCATGGACGAAACGGATATGGTCTTCGTGATGAAATGACAGTTGTGAAAGTTGTGTATCCTTTTGATCCTTTATGGATGAAACAGACACAGTCTTCTTGATGAAATGATGGTTGTGAAAGTTGTGTATCCTTTCAATTCTTTGTGAAGAAATAGGTACAGTCTTCGTGATGAAATGACAGTTGAGAAAGTTGTGTATCCTTTCGATTCTTCATGAAGAAATGGATACGGTCTTCATGACAAAATGATGGTTGCAAAAGTTGTGTATCCTTTTGATTCTTTGAGATGAAACGGATACGATCTTCGTGAGGAAATGACAGTTGTGAAAGTTATGTATCCTTTCGATTCTTTGTGACAAAATAGATATGGTCTTCGTGATGAAATGACGATTGTGAGCTAGTAGGATCTGAAGTTGAAATGAGGACTTCTACCGATTCTCTCTAGAAATGTGAAGGGAGTCTAGGATGGTGAGGGCTTCCCCCCCATGGGTGGTGGTTCCAAGTGCTAGTGCTAAGAAAAGGAAGGAAAAGCTCTTCCCTCTTCCTAACAATGTAAGTAAACTGAACATCCAAGCTAAGAGAGTTATTAAGAGGTCTACTCCTCCTACTGATTTTCAGGAGGGGATGAAGACCCATTAGTCCAGTGGGCTTTAAAGTGTGTTAGTAGTGACGAGGAGGAGTCCTTACAAGGAGGTGAAGGAAGTTTGGAACAGAATGGCTTTTCTGTGAGTGTTGGGGAAGCTGTGGTTGCAACCAATGGGGAAGATGGGGATATTTCTACTGGAGGAATTAAGGGTGTTGTTTCATCTTCAAATGTTGATCCCAGTGTCTTTGTTGCTCAATCTACAACATGTCAGAGGGAAGATTTTAAGGCTGAGGAGACAATTGTTCTTAGTTCAAATGATATGTCATCTTTCGGGTTTGATGTTCTTCATGGGCAAACACAGCATGAACCTGCTCAACCTAGGGATTTTGATCAGGAAAACCCAAGTTTTGATCCGAAAGTTACCTATTCCACTAAATGTTTGTTGTTTCCTAGTAATGAGTTACACGTGCCTTCCTCTGCTGAGCCCAACGGTCATAACGCTGACTTTAGCATTTCTGCAGTGTCTTTCCATCCGAGTACTGTGTCTCTTACGGGCCCCAACGATGGTCCTTGCTTTGATTTCATTGGGGCTAGACGTGATGCATTAAATGCCCAAGCCATAGAAATAGAGGTGGGCCATCCGAATGGCAGTGCAAAAGAAGGTGGGGGCCCATGTCCTTATCTGATGGCAACGGATGGAAATTCAAATGATCAGATTGGGCCCACAGCTAGACTGGTTGAGCTTCCTGAAGACCAGTACATATTCGCTGTTAAGGACAGTCCGGAGCTCAGCTTAATGACGCAACGTGTGGCTGGTGGGGCCCAAGCGCATTTTATGCATTCTGCCGAAAGCTTCTCACAGTTAAGGATGGGGCTTGTAGGACCCATACGGTCAGTTTCTTTTTGTCCAAATGCTGCAGGGACCGGTCAAAATCACGTCAATGCGCTGCCTTTGGTTAAGGATGCATTAATTGATCACATGCTTGCTGCTCCTCAAGAAAAGTCTACTCCCTTTGATGTCAATTCGGCAATTAATGCCTCTTGCCCTGGTCATATAAACAGTCAAATTGAGAATGAGCTGGCCATTGTTAAGCCTAAAAATCTGGACAAGGCTGCTCTTTCTCACATGGAGGTTACGCAAGATCAAGTGCACAATGCAGCTGGTGAGGCCCAACGTAAATCATGGGCTGGGTTATTCAAATCTGAGGGTCAGAATGGAAGTTTGGCCCAAATTGATCTGGGCTCAGATTTGGAAATAAATTACAGAACCACAGTTTGTAGCAAGGAATTTAACTTGGAGTTTGTGGACCATGGAGGGATTGAAGATAATCTTGTTCTTAAAATTCCAAAAGAGTTAACTGTAGCTGGGAAAGACGAATGGACGGCTACCTTGGTTGGCCGGTTTCTAGGCAAGAAGCTCCCGTTTTCCCTTGTCACTAACGTTACTGATCGACTATGGGCTAATGAGGGACTTATTGATACGTTGGCCACTGATTCTGGATGTTTCTTTTTTTCATTCTCTAGTACGGAAGCTAGGGATGCTATTTTAGAAGGAGGACCATGGTTTGTGGCAGGTCAACCTCTCCTTCTTAGGCCGTGGAAGCCACATTTCTCCTTTGAAAACGAGGAGATCCACTCCATTCCAATCTGGGTAAACTTTTATGGTATACCACTTGAATACTGGAATCTGAAGGGAATCAGTTTTATCTCTAGTTTCATTGGGAAACCAATCCGAGTTGATCGCATTACTGCAAGTAGAAGGCGTATAACCTATGCTCGTGTTTGCATTGAAGTTTCTGCTGATTTTGAATTCTTCAATGATTTCCATATTGAAGCAGAAGATGAGGAGACTGGCAATACTATTAGAACAAAGATCAATTTGGAATATCAATGGACCCCGGTTCGATGCAAAAAGTGCTCCCAGTTTGGTCATGATTGTTCTCGGACTGCGTCTCCAGGTCTGAGCTATCCAGATTGCCACCATCTCAAGAGGAACGGTAAGGATAAGGGGACCTGGCAAGTTGTTTCAGGCAAAGATAGAGGAAAAAAGACTGTTGTTGACCACACTTCTGACCGTACTAAAAGCATGAATGGCTCGGAAACTCCGGTTGCGAGGGGTAACCGATTTGATGCCCTTTCTCAGCTATTGGAAGATCCTGATCCTAAACCTGTCAAAGTTGATACCATTGTTTCTCCCTCCGCCCGGACATCTTGTCCCGAAGCTAGCTCTTCTTACCATACAGATGTTCCTCGAGGTGAGACTAGAGAGGATTCCACTTTCCCCTTTAGTGTGGATGACATTGATGACTGTGTTGGTGATTTTGGCCAAGCTAGTGAGGTCGGGTCCCCCACAAGGGGTAGTCCCCTCTCCAACAGACAGAAAAAGAAGGAAGCTAAGATGAAATTCAGCGGGAGTCGGCCCAAGGGACGACAACGATCCTGAGGAGGCCCTTGCTTTGGGTGGTTGGGTTGTCTCATGTGTTTTGGTTCATTCCATGTTGCTATGTTTGTTTGCTTGTTGCTCTTCTTTTCAAATGTTTGATTTGGCTCTCGTAGCATGATATTTGCGCTTATTGTATTATCCTAGGGTATGGCCCTTTTTTTGGAATCGATTAACCCATTTTTCGAAAAAAAAAGAAATGACGATTGTGAAAATTGTGTATCCTTTCGATCCTTGATTGATGAAACGGATACGGTCTTCGTGACGATGTGACAATTGTAAAAGTTGTGTATCCTTTTGATTCTTTATGACAAAATGGATATGATTTGTTACGAGGTGATGGTTTGTTGAGTTAAGACTCCTTTTGATTCTTCATGGCAAAGTGGATGTTCTTGAATACCTCAACATTTTGATTTTTCATGACGAGATGGTCAATGAGGTATTTTTGTTAGTGAATTATGTTGAATAATAGTAATGGATAGATATGGCATTAAGGATGTTGAGATGAGTTAAGTTAGTTGTTCGTATTCTTTTCAAATACTTAGTCGGGTACATTAGTGGTCATAGTTCGATGGCAAGAATACGAAGGTCCTAAAAGACGTATTAAAAGTATTAAACATATCTTGTTAGTTTGTAGCTATATAAATTCTATTTGATTTAGTTCTCTCACTCGACTTTCATAAGCTGACGACATTCATGTCGCTGGACATTCCCATGTCCAGTTTATCCAGGTGATGAGTACACGGGTTATGATACTACGCAAGCAGAAAACATGGAGCAAGAGTACACTAAAGATGGCTATGGATATGCTAGTTAGAGAGAAGACTAGTGGCTGTCTTTTGTAAATGCTTTTGGTTGTAATCTCTATCATAAGACTTATTATATCTTTTGTAATAGCTTTTGTATGGCCGTAGAGTCATAAGACCATGATGTATTTACGATGATGTAATAGTTATCCAGTAAGGTGGCCTTATATTGTAATATAACCTTGTAAGTAGATTTTGGTCTTAACGTTTTTGCTATGATATTTATTATTAGTATTTGGTTATGGACAATTCGGTAATGCAACCAATCACGTGCCTCAGGGTCCACGATGGAAAATTTAAAATTTTCCCTATTTTGGCTACACCGGGGTGTGACATATTGTATTGACGGACCTGAGTTTTTCTATTGACACTTAAGACTGTCAACAGTCGATAGGAACTCATAACTTGTATAAGGTACGTGTTCTCAATCTTGAGATGATTATGAACACAGACTATGGATATGAATGCTTTGATTTACCAATCAGTGAGGTCTATAAAGGATCAATACCAGGGTATCTTGGGTATGTCATGCTCATAGGGTTGTGAACATATATTGTTAAGATAGAATCTACCCTCTGATAAAGAGTAAGAATTCCCTTGAGAATGTCACTGAGTTGATTACTGAGAACTGCAGTCTTGTTGATAAGTAGTTATCAACATGTTTGGTAATCATGAGAGGTGAATGAGACTCAAGGAATGAAAGATGTAATCATAATTTAGGGTGATAGTAACAGTTACCTGACTACCTGAATATGGTTATGAATGCTGACGGTAGAGGGACATTAGTGCACCATACAAGTCTAGATATCGCTTTGGATTTGTTCTTTTGCGTAAGAGTGCAGTATTCATTTTATAGTGGAGTAAACGTTAACTGACCATTTGGTTAGTTTGCTGATCAAAGAGTTTGGTCATGGGAATTAACAACTGGTCTGAGCCAACAATAAAGAACCTAGGAGGTCCCACTCTCAGCTCCATTAGGATGCTTGGAAAGGCACATGAGGATGATGTCAAGACAAGTTCAATCTATCAAAAGAGGTTTGATCGATTGAAATCAAGATAGGTTTAATCGATCAAAAGGTTCGATCGATCAAAGTCACTTTGATAGATTGAAAGTAAGGTCAGTTCTGGGAATCTATAAATAGGGCAGCTATATCCAAAAATTTGGGTTCATCGTTTTTATTATACCAGAAGTTGCAGAAACTATTTAGGGCTTCCTAAACCTTCTCTATCCTCTCTATTAGGGTTTCCACCAACCCTAGTCTCTCTGGGAGCATCCATAGGAGTCATAAGAGTGAAGAGCATCTAGTGGAGGCTGCTGGAAGTCAAAGATTTCAGAATTACTTAAGGGTACACTTCTTATCCCCTCTCTAGTACGCATCTATAGAGATAACAAGTAGTAGATCTGGAATACTAATTAGGTTTATAAACTATATTTTTTGCTATGCATGATTTAAAGTTTTTCAAAACCTAAATCCTACAATTGGTATCCAAGCCACACTTGTTTGGATCTATAGATGTGTTTTAGGAATACTAGTTTGATTTGCATGTTAGTATTTAGTGATGTTTTGAAACTGCATCGGCATAGATTTGTTTCTACAGTGTTTTCACAGCAGAAAACAAATCTGTGATTGCATTGGATGCATAGCAGTTTTGATCGATCGAACTTGTTTCGATTAATTGAAACTCTCTTTGTTCGATCGATTGAAAGATTTTCGATCGATCGAACCAATGTAGGCTTCAATCGATCGAATGTTCTTCTATCAATCGAACAGGGTTTTCTATCCAGGTGTTCTTTTCACAGTTTTAAAATTTATATACTTCAATTTTAAATTGTTCTGTAATTTTTATCATTCTATGAAAAAGACAAGTTCAATCAAGTCAACTAAGTTCAATCGATCGAAGGTTCGAGCGATCGAGTTTTCTTCAATCGATCAAAGGGTGATAGAACCAAAGATGTTGTTTTAGTTCTAATTACTTTCATAAAGTGTTTATGGTGTATGAGAGTCAATTAGTAGTTCCAATTGATGTATATATGCATGGGTGTATGTATATCTAACCCTTTTGCAGCCAGTTAGTCCACTATCTCCCATGGCACCAGGTCCTTTTAAATTATGTATTTAAATGTTTGAGATTGGTGTATGTTGCATTTATTTTGGTTTAGTTTTAAGGCATATGTAAAGGGCGCTGCGACTTCCATCCAACATATAGGAAAGTCGCACCGATTTTCTTAGCCTTTTATTTTATTGCTATCTTTCCTATTTCTAGATAAATTATAAGCTTCCAAAGAGGCATAGGACCAATATAATAGAATAGGAAGCCTATAAAGATGGAACGAGAAGCCGTTGTCCATGAAGATGGAGCCGGAGGCGACCAAACCAAGAAGGAGGTTCTATGGAGATAGAGGCATAAGAATGCCGCTAGTTCAATTTTAGTTTTTTGTTTTATGTGCTTGGATTGTGATTGGTATTTTATACATTGTTATTACTTGCATGCACTTAAAACAAGTTTTCTAAAATAAAAAATCAAAAACCGTTTCAACACATTGGTAAATATTGGATGTTTATGGGTAATGTGTAGAAATAATTTTTCCAAAAGAAAAATCCTTATTTACTAAATCTAGTGGGAGAGGGTTTTGTTTATAACACCCATGATCTTCCATTAACAGTTCACTGTAAGATAAGTAGTGCATTCTGTGTTACCTCACCAGGGGTAATCATTCCATACACTACTCATTGGTTACTATATGTGAACTTCCTACGGATAGGATCAATCAGACGTGTTAGAGGGTGAACACCACACAGAGGCACTACTTGAGGCGATTGTGATTGGATCCTAGTTAATGGTGCACCCTAGCTAAGCTATGGATAAGGGATCCCACATGGGGCATTATTCAGAAACTTAGAGATCAAATAGGTTCAGGAGTCATAACTTGTTTTGCAGGAGTTGCATAGTGGACAAGTCATGATTAATCAAAAGATCGAGTATTGACCAATACACGGAGGCTTTACTCTTTTGTCTTAATATTCCGGAGAATTTGTTTTAAAATAAATTCTTAAGGATTCTTTTATTTCAAATTGTCGAATTCTGATATCCATATTTATTTTGTCTATTTGATTTTTTAGTACTCATAATATCTGGATCTGCAGTTTTAACTATGAAGGATCACATTTATGGCCTCACCACTCCATGCCCTGAGAACCCACTGTAAATGCTTCAGCTACTTTTAGAAGGGAGTTCGACAAATAGTAGAAATCAAATGGAATGGCCTGTTGCTACATTCTGGCCTCTATGGTTAGTATGTTACAACACCAATTCCAATCAAATGATTCTGCCAGTACCATTATCAAATCCCTAAAAGATATGTTTGGGGAGCATGGCAGGCCTGCCAGACAGGTTGCCATGTTGAAAATAATGAGTGCCAAGATGTCGGAAGGAACTCCAGTCAAAGAACATGTTTTAAAAATGATTAGTTATTTAAACGAACTGGAGACCTTGGGAGTCAACATCGACGTACAGACCCAAGTTGATATAATCCTCAATTTGCTGTTGCCATCATTCACTCAATTTGAACTTAATTATAATATAAATAAAATGAATTTCTTAATTAATACGTGAATTAATGAGTTCCTTATTGACAGCAGAAGGGGTGATCAAACCTGGGGGGTAACGTTTGGAATGTTGAGAAATGCTCAGCCTCTTCTCGATCTGCGCTGAAAGGCAGAAAAAGAAAGAAGAAGGCTAGCATTGGTGGTCCAAGTGTTGGACTAATCCCGAAGATTGCAAAATCGAAGGGAAAAGGTAAGGGAAAAGGGAAGGTGGGTGGATAAGGCAAAGGAAAGTGTTTCCAATGCGGTGAGAAGGGCCACTGGAAGAGGAACTGTCCAGAATTCTTAGCTATAAGAATTCAAGGTATGATTGAATCACATGTGATTGAAGTAAGTCTTATAACGAATACTTCAAACACTTGGTGCATTGATTCTGGTGCGACTAACCATATTTGTACTGCGTTATAGGGGTTTAGATCAACCAGGAAATGCAGTGCTGGGGAGTACGTGCTGACTCTGGGTTCTAGCGCAACCGTTTCTGCTGTTGCTATAGGATTAGTAGATTTAGAGTTTTTGGACAATAAGACAATAGTTTTATCAGATGTACTTTATGTCCCTTTAATGAGACATGATTTAATTTCTGTTTCAGAGTTATCGAATAAAAATTATTCTTTTCATTTTAGAACAGAAGTTATCATTAAAAGAAATAGTTCCTTTATATGTTCTAGTGTTAAAACTAATGGCTTGTATGTGATTACTCCTAATATTTATAATGATTCTAACATGGAACTTAATAACTCAATGGTAACTATTCCATCTAAAAGAAAGGAACTTTCCACTAATCCAATAAGGCTTTGGCATATGAGGCTTGGCAATATCAATCAAAATAGGATTGGCAGACTAGTCAAAGAAGGGGTCTTAGGTGATTTGGTTCTCAAACCAATGGAAGTCTACGAGTCTTGTTTAGAGGGAAAGATGACCAAAAGGCCCTTTCCTACAAAAGGGAATAGGACCAATGCATTGTTGGAATTAGTTCATACTGATGTGTATGGACCAATAAATGTTAGAGTACGGGGTGGTTATGAGTATTTCATTATATTTACTAATGACTACTCTAGGTATGGATATGTGTACCTAATGCAGCACAAGTCTAAAGCCTTTGAAAAGTTCAAAGAGTTTATGGCTAAAGTAGAGAAGCAATTGGGCACACATATTAAGGTCATTCAATCTGATCGAGGTGGCAAGTATCTCTCTAATGAGTTTATTGATCTTCTCGTATAGAATGGGATTATATCACAGTTGACTGCACATGGTACACCTCAGTAGAACAGTGTAGTAGAGAGAAGGAATCAGACTCTTTTAGAAACCTCTGGGGTTATGCTTTGGAAATCGATGCATTTATACTAATCTAGTACCAAGCAAATCTATTCCCAGGACACCACGGGAGATGTGGATTGGGCACAAGCCTTCTTTGCAACATCTCCGAATATGGGGGTGTCTAGCACATGTGCTGAAAGGAATGATGAGCAAGTTGGATTCTCGATTGGAAATGCTGGGGTTATGCTTTGGAAACCACTGCATTTATACTAAATCTAGTACCAAGCAAATCTATTCCCAGGACACCACCGGAGATGTGGATTGGGCACAAGCCTTCTTTGCAACATCTCCGGATATGGGGGTGTCTAGCACATGTGTTGAAAGGAAAGATGAGCATGTTGGATTATCTATTGGAAGTATGTTATTTTATAGAATATTCAAAGGATACTTATAGATGGTATTTTTATGATCCAAGAGAATAGAAAGTGTTTGTTAGTATAAATGATGTTTTTTTGGAGGATGATTATATCATGAACCATAAACCTAAAAAAGGATAGATCTGATAGAAGTAGACGGAGAGCTCTTTATTCCTCCAATAGTTAAAAGCGATGTAAGACATGAAAATGCCACTTCTTCACCCATATTTGCACTGGTACCTTGTCGTAGTGGGGGGATTATTAACCAGCCTGATAGATACATGTTCTTAGGAGATGTTTTTGAAGCTGTCTTTAGAGAATTTGAATCTGATCCTACCACGTATGAACATGTAATGGCTGATGTTGATTCAGCTCATTGGGTTAAAGCTATGAAGGCTGAATTGGAATCTATGGATTCCAATCAGGTCTGGGATCTTATAGAACTTCCAGCCAATATTAAACCCATTGGCTATAAGTGGGTCTACAAGAGGAAAAGAGGATCTAATGGAAAGGTTGAGACCTTTAAGGCAAGGCTTGAAGCGAAAGGTTATACTCCGAGGGAAGGCATTGACTATGAGGAAACCTTCTCACCGGTAGTCATGCTCAAGTCCATCAGAATACTTTTATCCATTGCTGCATGTCTAGATTATGAGACCTTGCAGATGTACGTCAAGACTACATTCTTGAATGGCAATCTTGAGGAGGACATCTATATGCAGCAACCAGAAGGGTTCATAGCTGGTGGGAAAGGTAACTTGGTATGCAAGTTGCAAAAGTCCATTTATGGGCTCAAGAAGGCATCCAGGAGTTGGAACATTCATTTTGACCAAGCGGTCAAGTCATTTGGTTTCATACACAATCTGGATGAGCCATGTGTATACAAGAAGTGTGAAGGAAAAGTGGTAGCTTTTCTTGTGCTTTATGTTGATGACATTCTACTCATTGGTAATTATGTAGGGGCACTGTCATCAATTTAGGTTTGGCTAACTAGTACTTTTGATATGAAGAATCTAGGAGAGGGGAGCTATATCCTTGGGATAAAGCTCTTTTGGGATTGGAAGTGAAAGATAATGGGATTATCTCAAGTTGGCTATATCGAGAAGGTACTTACTAGGTTTTCCATGGATAATTCAAAGAAAGGTTTATTACCTTTTAGGCATGGTTTAGCATTCTCTAAGGACTAGTGTCCTAAGAAACAGGAGGAGAGAGATCGCATGGCAGGAGTTCCCTATGCTTTGGTAGTAGAAAGTCTCATGTATGCGATGTTATGCACTAGACCAGATATCTACTTTCCCATTAGCATGGTTAGCAGGTATTAGTCGAATCCAGGTCCAGAACACTAGACAAGACATTAAGCATATTCTAAAGTACTTGAGAAGGACTAAAGATTACATGCTTATGTACTGTGGCAGTAAGTTAATTCTAGTAGAATACACTAACTCAGACTTTATGTCAGATAAAGATTCGAGGAATCCGACATCTAGGCATCTCTTTACCTTGGGAGGTAGTGCTGTTAGTTGGAGGAGCATTAAGTAGAAATGCATTACAGACTTAACTACAAAGGCTGAGTATGTGGCTGCTTATAAAGCCGTAAAGGAAGTGGTTTGGCTCAAGAAGTTCCTCATGGAACTTGAGGTGGTACCAACATTGCTATCACCTATTACGCTGTACTACAATAATAGTGGGGCAGTAGCTCAGTCCAAAGAGCCAAGGAACCACATAAAGGGAAAGTACGTAGAGCAGAAATATCATCTAATCTAAGATATTGTTCAACGTGGAGATGAGACTGTCACCAAGATTGCCACCGCTGACAATCTTGCGGATCTGCTTATAAAGGCCTTTCCACAGAAGGTCTTTGATCGTCATCTAGTGTAACAACCTAAATTTTTAAGTGTGTAAATAATTATTTTAAATAATTATTTTTCAATTAGCAATGATATATGAGTGTACCTAGGTAAGACATGTGTTTAAAAATTTTAAGTTTGAAGAACCCATAAATTAAATTGCTAGTAAGCATATTTAATTTGTCCATATTTAATTTGTTAGTAATACCAGTAATATTTCCCCGTTTGTTTTTGTATTAAAATTTCTAATGTTTCATTATTATTATGACATGACATGACATTTTGAGCTTTAATTAAATTGTATGATAGATTATTGTCTGACTGAGTTACAATTTTTGTAGAATGACGAGTTTAGTGTCGGGTAATGTTTCGGGGCCCACTAGTAAGTTAAGTAGTGAATTTAACATGAAAATTAAGTACCCGGGGTATGAGTACCCTTTGGGCTAGCTATTTTAGTGGTTTGTGTTACATTCTGGGCTCATATGGGTCTCTTTTGTTAGCCCATAAAAAGAAAAACGGAATTATTAATATTTGTGTGAGTAATATATGTATTGTGTGTGTAGTATATGTACATAGATAGATAACATATCCTAGGGTTAGAAAAAAAAAAAAAGAGCAGCCTCAAGAGAGACAGAGAGGGAGAGAGAACAAGAGACAAAGAGAGAAGAGGCAACCCTAGTCACCTAGAAGGAGAAGAAAAAGAGAAGAGAAGAGAAAAGAAGGGAGTTCACCATCATCAACATCATCTTGCTTTTCCCAATTTGGTGAGTAAACATTTAGATTTGTAGGGTTAATTCGTAGTTTGATTGATTTTTGATTTGTGTTCATTTTAGTTTGAATAAATCGTATGGATGGGTGTTTATATAATACGGATCTATAGTGATATATACATATACATATATATATATATATATATATCAAAGGTTAGATATAAGTTATTTAGAAAATTGAAGAAAAAAAAAAGAAGACTAACACAAATTCGGATTTAGGTAAAATTAAAAAAAAAAAAAACTCTCAGATCTGTTGTAGAAAATAATTCGTATTAATTCATACATTTTGTTTTTGGTAAAACTGTTCGCCTAAGTCAATGTAAAACGCAATTCTGCACGTTTTTTGTCTAATGATATTTTTCTCACTTCTGCACCGTTTGGGCAGAAAATTCATATTACAGTAGCAGTAAATGTTAACTCCGAATTTTGAATTATGTTTATGAAAATTGTTAGAGATGTTTCTTTGTACGGTATTATTATGAAGAACAATTTCAACCCATGCTGGTTTTGGGGCTGTTTAATATAAGATTTGTTTGGGACAATTTTAGATAGTGCTGTTGAATGCCGATTTTAAATGCTATAACTTATGCTATATGCGGTATTAAATGATGATTGTGGAAATACAACGTTAGAGACGTGAATAGAAGTTTGGCCCAAGGGCCTTATTGTGAATAATCGGATAATGATAATCCATGTAATAAATGATAAATTTTTGAAGTGATTAATGACGTGATTAAATCCTCATGAATGGTACTTGTGTGTATTAACGTAGATGGTAAAAAAAAAGTGGTTTCAAGTTCCTTAGTGTTCACCGCTTCCCGTTGTGTGATATGTTTTTTTTTGGTAGTTCGACTTGCTGAGTGTACCCTTTTGCCAGTGGCTTCGTGATCAAGCTGGCCTAAGCCTTATGCCCGGCTTATTTGTTAGACGTCTAGGCATATTGACTGGCCTTTTGGTTGATACCCCAAGCAAACTAGCACCAGAGTGGATGTTAGTAGTATGTCCGGGCACACATGGGATATATGTGTGGGTGTACCATGGAGGGTGACCAAGTGGTGAAGCTAGGAAATTGAATAATGAATCGTTCATAAATAGTAAGTTGACCATGAGTAGGGTGACCTTAGTAAAAATGACAGTGATTGTAGTGCGTCAAATACAAATGGATAAACTATTGCGAAACATGAAATTGAAAACCCGAAATGGTTACCGTGGTATAATGCGAAGAAAATTGATTAAATGATTTTTTTTTCGGGAAATGGTAAATAAATAAAAAGGAAAAAGCCAAACGACATCTACAAATGTACAAGGGGCATACCCCAAGAAGTACAACAAAACCATGTAAAAATTAAAGGGGATGCAACACTTTCAAAATCAAAATGATCAGAAAGGGCCCATCCACAAGAGCCATCTAACTCATAACAAAACAATAATGAAAGTTAAGGGACAGCTTAGCCAAAGCCGAGCACAAAACCGCACAAAACATACAAAGCATTAAAGCCCATCTTGCAAAAGAACAAGAAAAGGAACAAAACTCAACAAGGCCTCCATCGCTCAAGAAGGTTAGAGAGAAGAGGGTCGTCTTTCCACTTGGTTCGAATCTGGATAAGAATTTGATTGCAGATTTCTTGGAAAATAATCTCCTTGCTTTTTGTTTCCATCTTGAAGGTTCTAGCATTCCTTTCTCTCCAAATATTGTACACAACAATCCCTAAACTCATTTTCTGGATAATATTTTTCGGGTGTCGATTCTTCCAAGTCCTCGCTGCCCATTCAACAAGAGAGCTCCTGATACGAACCCCACCAATACTGTGACGAAACCCGTAACACGATTAATGTCTCGGACCGTTCTACTGTCAGATTCAATGGAAACCGCGACCCAACACCTATAACAGATGCGAACCTTGGTATAAAGGATGGAGACGCCACAATCAAGGATGGAAAACTCGATTGATAAGTCAAGGTACGAACGCCACAGAGTAAATCTGATAAGTTCGAATAGTTCTTCAAAGAACCAAAGAGAAAACTCTCACAATATTATTAATGATCAAAAACTGAATATTACAAACCCTAAAACTGTTAAAATAGCTGAGCCTTAAAGTTGGGCCCTTTTAAACCTACGGAATATTATAGCCCAATATAATTCACTCCAAAACTAAAATAAAAAAACAAACTAACAAATATGAAAAAGTTCTTAAGTTGGCATGCAAGCCTATAATTTATTCTAGAGCTTAAATCATAGACACCCAGCCTTGTGGATCACTAGTATCCTCCTTTGGGCCACTCAAATTAGTCTCAACCCAAATTTGTTGAACCAGCCCATTGAGATTGTCCTTGAACCGCTTTGCTCGCGCCCTTGTAACCGGACCAATTGGCACGTGGTTTGGGTCCGCATTCCACCTTGTGCTAGCCGCCATGTTCTCATCAGCTCCAGTTGGAAACTGAGCAACCAGTCCCAAACCTTTGTAGAATACCCTGCCAAACAAAAGAGGAAAATGAGCAATTGAAAAACAAATGATCATGAGATTCCATACCTTTGTGACATAACACACATGCCAAGGGCCCTGGAGTGAAGGAGCAAATACGATCGTGAGTGGATAACCTTTGGAGAATGGCCAACCACATAATAAAGCTATGACGGGGGACATTACCTGGAAACCAAATAAGCCTAAACCAAGGAACTTTAGGACTAGAATCTCTAATGTGATTCCAAGTATGACCCGAGGAGAATTGGCCATTGGGAGAGGGGATCCAAATAACTTTATCCTGTGTCTCCGAAGGGGGGGGGGGGGGGGGCAAGGACCTTAATTGGCCTCTAATTTCAATAAGATCAATAGTATTAGTAAGCGGCCAATTCCAATCCTCTCCATCCATAACCTCAGACACCTTTGCATCCAAGGAGATAGCCGTATCATAGCTAACTCTCTGGCCAAGTCTTTCCACAATGGGGCCCATAGGGTGCCAATTATCATACCAAATATAGGTACCACAACCATTACCTATTCTATGTTTAAGCATTGGTCTGAATGGTCTGAGTTTGAGAAGCTTCCTCCAATACCAAGAACATTGTGGAGGCTTGACTGCCCAAAAGCTCTTCCCTTTAAGCATATAGGTTTGGACCCAGTTGGCCCAAAGAGAAATACGATTCGCAGAAAATAAAGCCCAAATATGTTTAAAATTCAATACATTATTAAGTTGAACTAAATTCTTCAATCCCAAGCCCCCTTCGTTTTTAGGTTTACAAACATTTGTCCAAGAGACTTTAGAGCCAAAAGAGTGCTCAATATCTCCGGACCAAAGGAATCTTCTCATAAATTTCTCAACCTCTTTAAGAACACTCTTAGGTAAAATAAACTTGGCCGCCCAATAGTTCTGGATACCTGTTATTACAGATTGAATGAGTTGCAATCTACCAGCAAAAGAAAGACACTTTGAGGTCCAGGAAGTAATTCTAGAACTGATCTTATTAACAAGGTCATCACAATCCCTCTTCTTTAGTCTAGACGTGATAAGAGGAATCCCAAGGTATTTCAGGGGAAGGGACCCGAGAGGAAATTGCATAATGCGACATATAGAGATGGAATCATCCTCACCAACACCGGACATAAACATGCAACTCTTGCTAGTATTAGCTTTTAATCCTGTGAGATCGTAAAATTGGTTAAGCGTGTGTTTCATAAGTTGAGCTGACTCAAGGTTACCATAAAATAGTAACAAAAGGTCATCAGCAAAACACAAGTGTGAAATTTTAATTTTCTCACATTTCCAATGGTACTTGAAACAAGAGGACCTGTGGATATTATATTTTATCAATTGGCTCAAGGTATCCATAATAATAACAAACAAATAGGGGGACATAGGATCACCTTGTCTTAAACCCCTTGCCCCTTCAAAGTACCCAATGGACTCACCATTAAAATTTATAGAGTATCTAGGAGTGGTCACACAAGCCTTAATCCACATTTGCATTTTAGTAGGAAAGCCAAGCACATCAAGCAGATCAAATAAAAATTTCCAACTAACATTATCATAGGCTTTCATGAGGTTAACTTTCACTGCCACCCGAGGGTGTCCAGAAGCTTTATGATAATCCCTCATGAGATCTTGGGCTAAGAGAACGTTGTCACTTATTTTCCGACCTTTAACGAAGGCAGACTGAGCATCATCAATAAGGTCGGGGAGAATAGTTTGGATACGCTTAGATATGATTTTGGAAATACATTTGTAGATAGTGTTGCAACAAGAGATCGGCCTAAAGTCACCCATCTTAGAAGGATTAGGAATTTTAGGGATTAAGGCAATGATGGTAGCATTGGATTCTTTTAAAAGCTCTCCGGTAATAAAAAAATTCTTTTATGGCAAGAGTAACTAAAGTACCAGTAGAGTTCCAAGTTTCTTTGAAAAAATGAGCATTAAATCCATCTGGGCCAGGAGCCTTATTACTATGGATACTGAACATAGCATTTTTTATTTTTTCATTAGTAGGAATACGGTCCATACTTATGATAGACTCCTCAGGGATCCGTTTGTGAATAAAATTTCTAAGCAAAGAGGCCCCAGGGTAGGAATTAGACGCAGGGGCACCCAAAAGAGTTTTAAAATACCTTATAGCTTCAATTTTTGCTTCCTCTGCACTATTAGTATAACTTCCATCAGGGAGTTCAAGGGACACAATGTGTTTCCTATTACGACGGTTCTTAACAAATTGATGGAAATAGGCAAAATTCCTATCACCTGCCTCAAGCCACTGAACTCTAGATTTTTGTCTTATAACCTCTTCCTGATACGAACTCTGCTCACGAAGTGAAGGAACCCATATGAAATTTATTCCCAGATCGTTTCTCTAAGATAGGAATGGAAGGTATGTGATGACGCCACAAACAGTTGTGGAAGACTGCTTGATAAGTCGGAGTTAGAACGCCACAGATGGAAATCTGATAAGTTCAAAGAGTTCTAAAAGAACCAAAGAGGTTTACTCTCACTCAAAATGATTTCATTCAGAACTGCTTTGTTTATGATGGATACATCCCCTTTTATAACTGAATTACAAAGACAACTACAATAATAACAAGCAGTTACAATAAAGCAAGTAGTTGGAAGCTAAAAATAATGACAGGTAGTTGGCAGTTGGCAAGTAGCATCTTCAAATCATCTTCCAAATGCCAAAAACGTCCATTACACCTAATCAGCTCCTTCTATGGCCTGGATAACATTAGTCAACCCCTTATCATTATGTGGTCCCATCTTGGCCTTCACTACTTTGGAGTTAGCCCAAACTTCGTGGATCAGCCCATTAACTGCTTCTTTGAACCGTTTAGTCCTTGCCCTTGTAATTGGTCCAACTGGGACTTGTAATGGATCCTTTGGTGCCCCTTGATTCCCATCACTTCCTCCACCCTTATGGCCTCCAAGAAAGTCCCCATTAAATAACTCTCTTGACGACGGAGAGTTAAATCATGGTGGTTATCATCAAGGAGGCTTTGACACCGCTGAAGATCCTCTCTAGCTTCTTTCGCTCTCATATTTTCACGGCCAAAGGAACTTTTAACAAAATTTTTAAGATCGACTATAAGATTCCTAAGCTTGTGACATATTTGATATTGAAAATTGCCTTCAACATTATGGGACCACGAATTAGCAACAGTTTCAGCAAATCTATCCAAAGAGGTCCAAAAATTATAAAACTTAAAGGGAAGCTCTTTTTTCCTTTGATTAGTATCAACTGTGATAAGAACAGGAGAATGGTCAGAAATACCAGCTGGGAGGAAGTTAGCATGGGCAGTGGAGTATCTGCCGAGCCAATTTTGGTTGACCATAGCTCGGTCCAGTTTTTTCTTAATGAATTGAGTAGAAGTATTCCGACTCCAAGAGAAGAAAACACATGTATAACGAAGATCTACAAGGCAAGTGGCATTCACAAAAGTGTTAAATTCCTCTGCCCCTTGGTCTCTATCCGGATTTCCCCCAAATATTTCAAAAGGGTTTAATACCGTATTGAAATCTCCGAGGGCTATCCAAGGACGAGACCCAAGGGAGCCAGAGATAAGACATAATTCAGCCCAAAGACTCCTCCTTTCTTGCACAGTGTTGAAAGCATAAACGAAAGAAGCCTCAAAGCCTACAGAGTGGTCCAAATTTTCAATAAAAACATGCATAACTTGACAAGAGCTTTTTAAATGTGTCAAGATCACTTTGTCTGGATTCCATCCAATCCAAATTCTATCCACACCTTGAGGATTGCTATTAGTTATAAACTTCCAATTGCGGAGAAAATTCTTTTGAATCTTATCTTGGTTAGGCATTCTTACCTTTGTTTCAAGCATACCCAAAACATCAATTTTATTTTCAAAAACAAAATTTTCAATTTCTTTTTGTTTAAGGGGCATATTTAGCCCTCTAATGTTCCAAAAGCTAACTAACATTAAGTACGTTTGAAGGGGTGTCATTTCTTACCTGAAGAACTATTCCTGTTCTTCTTATTTTGGCCAGTAGATTGAGTGGTCCTGGCAGGAGAGCTGAGGGATGATTCCCCTAAAGAGACTTTTGTCGAAGAGGATTCTCCTTGTTTTACTTTATGCTCCTTTTCATTGCCCTTACCGCTTTCTATTGCTACTGCATCCTGAGAACTTCTATTATCCCCAGTCTCCTTATCCCCTGTAATGGATATAGCCGTGCTATGTTGCTGAGCTCTAGTATCGCCTTCAGTAAAAGACTCTTGAAGCATGGAAAATTGATTATTTCCCACAATGGTCTCTCGGTTTTTTCCAATAACAGTGTGGTGAATTCTATCCACAATCGTGGTATTTATATCCTTAGTAGGATCACTGAGACTCTCACAAATGTCTTGTGGCTCCTTAGAGTTTGAATACTCCCCAAGAGAAGGCTTATCTCCATCTTTGATTAAATGATTTGGTATTGAAGAATTGTTTATTATGATACTAAGGATTTGTGCTACCTCTCGAGTTGCAGGATGGTGGGCCCACTAACCATTCTATGCAGGCTTTGGCTCACCATGTCATTTTGTAAGTGTTTCTTTTACTTTGTGGGTGGAACAAATTATCGCGTGACTCGAGGAAACTACCGCTTGTCCTCACTCAAGTGTGGAACTACAATTTTGCCTACAACTTTGTATGTGTTTGTGGTCTAGAGAGGGAGGGAGTCCAGCGGATTCCCAACCTCCGGGAAATTTATTGGGTATTATTATGTTAATTGATTATTATTGGGTTGGAGTTGAGGGGACCACGAGTGATCCTTGAGACTGGAGCGTGTTTACTCATACCAGTGTTGTTATACAATGCTGACCCGTGTGATGTTTATCATGCGAGGGCGTTTCTCGGGAAACGCAGCCGTTTTGTAGATTAAGGAGTAGGCCGGTGTGACTATTGGATTGCATGGATTTGCTTGAGGGCATGAAGACCTTTACTGTTCATTTGCTATTTTCATTTATTTGGCATTGTGGGCCATTATTGTAGTTGGTATTGGGACGTTTAGTAGCTCTGACCAAAGGTTGTAATAGAGGTTATTCTTTCAAAGCTTTAATTGTAAATGAAAAGATTTTTATTCTTAATGAGAATTGAGAAATATTTATTCAGCTTCTGCTTTTCAATATAAGTGATTTAGTAGTTGTACCTTTAATAAAATATATTTGAGTATTTTCAGAACCGCATGAGTGTTTTTTTTTAAAATGGAAATGTGGTGGTTTTGTTTTAAAAACATAAATGGAGATTTATTACAAATGTTTTAACCAGGTTTTAAGAACATCTATTTCCATTAAAAAGTTTTATTAGGATGGGCTTCGTGGTATTCACTCCGATAGTTGGGCAGTCGAATAGTAGTCTAGATTTAGTTTTATGCTGATTATTTGGCTTTCCAAAAATCGGGGTGTGACTTCTAGATAGTCTAGGTCTCAGATGTAGTCATGAATGGTTATGAGTACAAGTGGGAGTTTGTTTGGTTTGTACCCTCAAACCATTACTTTATGTATGAGACATTGACATTTTGATATATGGATATCGGCTTTACATTTCATTATGTATGTTTCTTTCATGAGATGATTGTTAATCATTAAGCATCATAGTAAGTAATTCGTGTATGTATAAGATGCATACAAGTGAGATACAAATTATTATTCATTGATACTTAGAATTTGTCATAGTGGATGATGAGACTGGATATCTCATTAGGTGTACACTGTAGCATGATTGACTACCATTGGATGGAGTGATTAATCTCAATCACTAGAGTATAACTCTTAGTTAATATGCTAGTGCTTGTAGTGCATTGACGGACTTGAGCTTTCCTATTAACACTTAAGACTTAAGACTATCAATAGTCGATAAGAACTCATAACTTGTATAAGGCACATATTCTCAATCTTGAGACGATTATGAACACAGTCTTTGGATATAACTACTTTGACTTACCAATCAGTTAGGTCTATAAAAGATCAACACTTAGGTATCTTGGGTATGTCATGTTCGTAGGGTTGTGAACATATATTGTCAAGATAGAATCTACCCTCTGATAAAGAGTAAGCATTCCCTTGAGAATGTCACCAAGTTGATTACTGAGAATTGCAGTCTTGTTGATAAGTAGTTATCAACATGTTTGGTAACCATGAAAGGTGAATGGGACTCAAGGAATGGAAGATGTAATCATTATCCAAGTTGACAGTAACAGTAATCTGACTGCCTAAATATGATTATGAATACTGACGGTAGAGGAACATTAGTGCACCATATAAGTCTAGATATTGCTTCGGATTTATTCTTTTACATTGGAGTGCGGCTATCGTTTTATACTGGAGTAAATGTTAACTGACCAGTTGGTTAGTTTGCTAATCAAAGAGTTTGGTCATAAGAGTGAAGACCATCTAGTGGAGGCTGTTAGAAGTTAAAGATTTCATACTTACGTTCATGACTTAAAGGTATAATTCTTGTCCCCTCTCTAGTACGCATCTATAGAGTTAACGAGTAGTAGATCTAGGCTACCAATTAGTTTTATAAACTATATTGTCCGTTGTGCATGATTTGAATTATTTTGAAACCTAGATCTTATAGTCAGGTGGGACAGACTCCTCGATTGGGCCCTCTGGATAGGTAAATTTGACAAAGAAGTCTGTTACTACCTATCCTTTGACTGCTGTCTGAGGCCTTAAATTACTTTAAACTCTTCTAACTCTAGTGCGTATTTATGAGTCTCTTGGACATCGCAGGTCGGCATAGAATCCTATGCAAGGGATGATTCGTAAGGATGACTATGGTATGACCTTAGAAGCATGAGCAAAGTCACCAGGCTGAGGTGACAAGAGCGAAGGCCAGCTTCTGAATACATAAACATCGGCTTTCTGCACCTTGGATTGCCCAGCTAGTGTAGTACACAGGATACTATATCCTATGTTCTTCTCTGACCAATGCTGAGCTTACCATCGAGAGTGATACTAACAAGTACAAAAATAATTCCTCCTTCGGAATGTGCATTGAGAGTAGGGGAGGTGAGGTTAGGTACTTCTTGAGTTCCTGAAATGCCTTCTCACACTATTCTGACCACTCGAAGGCCTCACGAAGAATTTTAAAAAATGGCAGGCACCGGTCAGTTGCCTAGGACACAAATCTATTCAATGTGGCCACCCATCCTGCTATACTCTGAACTTCGTTGGTTAATCTCGGTGATCACATGTTGATAATGACCTGGATTTTCTTTGGGTTGGCTTCAATCTCTTTTCTACTGACTAGGTGCCCCAGGAACTTGCCGGAAGAGACCTCGAATACGTACTTTCCTGGGTTCAATTTCATCTAGAACTTCCTAAGGATGTTAAAGGCCCCGTCCAAGTGCTCGAGATGGTCGGTCTCATCCCAACCAGGAGGTCATCAACGTACACTTCTATACTTTTCCTGATTAGATCCCTGAACATGCGGTTGACCAAGCATTGGTAGGTCACATAAGTTCCCTGGTAGGTAATGAAGGAGGTCTTCTCTTCTTCACCAAGATACATGCGGTTTTGGTTATACCTTGAGTATGCGTCTATGAATGAAAGGAGTGAATGGACTATTGTTGCATCCACTAGGAGATCTATGTGTGGTAGTAGATAACAATCCTTAGGGCAGGCCTTATTCAGGTTGGTACAGTCCACACAAAGCCTCCATTTACCATTACTCTTTTTCACCAAGATAATATTTGCCAACTAGTTGGGATATTGTAATTCACAGATTGACTGGGCTCTGAGGAGTTTTTTGACCTCTTCACGAACTGCTTCCTATCTTTCTGGGACCATTCTCCTCTACTTTTGTTTAACCAGGTTGAAGCTCTGGTCAACGTTGAGTTTGTGGGTCATGACTGGGGATCGATTCTGAGCATGTCCTTGTGGCACCACGTAAAGATGTCTTGATTTTGCCTCAAGAATTGAATTAACTTTTCTCAAAGCTCAGGCTCTAGAAGAGACCCGACACTGACAACCTAATCAAAATTCTAGGAATCAAAATTTTTTTGGGTGAACTCCTCGACCGAGCATACTCTGTCCTCTTCCTTCCTCAAGTCCATCTCTTCAATATTCAGTGCCTCTAGTACTGCGCCTTTGTGTAAAGAGTTGACATAACAACCCTGGGTGATGGCTTGATCTCCTCTCAGAGTCCCTGCTCCCTGTGGGGTTAAAAATTTGATTACCAAGCTATAGGTCAACACAATCGCCTTGGCCCAATTAAGGGTCGGTATACCGAGAATGACATTATACACGGAAGGGCCTTCTACAATGATAAAGATGGCTAGCATAGAAAACTATTATGGATTAGTCTCTATTAGCACTGGTAGCTTGATTATGTTGAGTGACTATGTACTGGACCCTTTCAACTCCACCAGAGGGGGTAGCCACTGGTCAGAGTCTATCTTATAAGATTTTGAGCTGGTCAAACGCTAAGGCGAAGAGTATGTCTATGGAGCTTCTAGTGTCCACCAACACTCGTTTGACCACGTAATTAGCAATCGTGAGCATCACCACTAAAGGATCATCATGAGAGTAATGTATGCCTTGGATATTGTTGGACAAAAATGTGAGGGTGTCAGTTGGTTGATGACTGACAGGCTAGATATATGCAAACTCTAATCGGGATGCCCGAGCATGCCTCTTTCTAGTCGACTGCGAGTATTCTCCACTTGACATTCCCCCATAGACCATATTGATGTTACTAAGGGGCTGTTACTACTTGGAGGGTCAGACATCTTGCTGTGGCTATCTATTGTTAGTGACAAACTCGGTAAGATGACCCTTCTCAATGAGCTTTTCAATGGCAATTTTTAGTTTGAAGCAATACTTAGTATCATGACTGGGAAAGTGGAGTGAAAGCTGTCAGGGCCTAATCTCGGCCCCCCTTTTGTTGATCCTACATTCGCTTCTTCCTTGAACCCTTCTTAGAGTCTTCATGCTTCTATTTGGCTTTGGTCAACTCGTCATTTGTGAAGCCTTGAGTTTTTAGACTTCAAAAACTCCTCGGTGTCAATGTATCTCCCAACCCTCTCTGAGAGTTTAACCAAAATTGCTAGTCATTTTCTATAAAACGATGTGATGACCTTGGCATTCTGAACCCCCGATCAAAAGGCTGTGATGGAGACTGTCTCATTTAGGACATAGACCTAGAGTTTCTATTAGTTGAACTGGTCAATGAAATCCTTTAGAGACTCCACCTTCCATTGCCTGATAGTAAGAAGCAGAGTGTTAGGTTGTTATCGGTCGAGCATGCCTATGAACTAGCTGACAAACTATTTCCTGAGCTCCTACTGACCGATCGGGGATTCAGGGAGTGGAACCACTACGTAGTTGGGCCTTTCAAAGTGATAGGAAAGGATAGGCAATATAGTTCATCGGTGTTGGTGGCAAGGGCCATATGGGCCTTTTAGGTCAGGACATGGTCGACCAGGCTACCCGAGTAGTTGTAAGAATCTAGGTAAGGTTGTTTAAATTTATAAGGGATGTCAAGCCTAGTGATCTGGCTGGAGAATGGAGACTCAATCTCAGTGTTAACATGATCTGAATAGAATTATGGCCCAGCTTCTTGGCCATTCTGTCAATCTGGTTCTCTAAATCCTCGATATGGGCCTCAACGCCTACCCGACCGGTATCCGTTCGATAGGTCAAGTTGGTAGAAGAGGCTTCTTACTCATAGTGCGCTGTCTTATGGGATAAGACTTGGCTATGAATCTGATTGATCATGTGCTTAGATCATCTTATTTCCTGATTGAGTAATCCTAGGCCAATTCACGGGTCTTGTGCTCTTACCTCTCTTCTTTGGTTGCGCGCCTATTGTTAATGATATCTCGGGCATCTTCAACAAGGTTTGGATTGGCCCGGGCATGTTGTTCAGTCTGGATTAGTTCCTGATAACTCTTAGCATTCGTGGACTATGACCCGGCTTGTGAAGGGTTGTTTTATTAGGCTAGCAAGGCTTTGATCTGCTATTGGGTTTAATGTCGGCTTCCCAAGAGTTACACAACAGTTATGGTGATTTGTTCTAGGGTCTGATCAGCTGCTACCAGCGTCGGGGCTAGTCGATCTGCCTGGTTAGTTTGCTTAATAGTCTTCTTATTCTTATGGAGGCATGGTGATTAGTCAAAGAGATTTGTTTCTAGGAAACTGTAACTTCCCACAGACTGCCCCTAACTGATAATATCTATTTTTGGTGCAAGAGAAAAGATGACAATGGATGATGTGACATAATGTAAGGAAAAAAAAGAGGAGACATTAGTATGTGGTTCGGCCCTGTTAATCAAGAGACGTACGTCCACGGTGGGTCTAAGCACTTTTATATATTATAAGGCAGTCGGTGACCCTTGGTGAGCCAATAACCAAGACTAGAACTACCAAAGGTCTACCGGGCAAGCTGACTACGGATGTTATAGGTGTGCTGTGTAGATTGAACCCTCCCCTACAAGGGGTAAGGTCTCTTTTATACATGCAAGAAACATACTAAAACAACCATAGGGATGGGACCGTTTGAAGCATTGTATAGAAGACCTTGCCAATCGCTGTTATGCTGGGCCAAAGTTGGAGATACTCAAATTCTTGGGCCAGATCTGGTGCAAGAAACCAATGATAAGATTCAAGTAGTACGTGTGAAGATGAGGATGCCATAAAGTAGACACATACATTGCACTGACAAACGCCGTAAGGACTTAGAGTTTGCAGTTGGATATCATGTATTCCTTAAGGTCTCGCCAGTTCAAGGTATCGTTAGATTTGGACAGAAGAGAGACAAGCTATTTCCTTGATTCATTAGAACATTTGAGATGCTATAACGTATTGGAAAGGCTGCCTATAGACTGGCATTACCACTGAAGATATCAAGAGTGCACAATATTTTCCACAATAGTATGTTGAGGAAGTATGCCCATAACCCAGCACATAAGATCAACTTCGAGGACATAGAGGTTAATGGTGATGTAACATTTAATGAAGGGCCAATGCAGATCCTAAATTGATGAACTAAGAAACTCAGGAATAAGGAGATTCCCTTGGTAAAGATTCTGTGGAAATACCACAACAAAGGAGAAGCTTCATGGAAGCTAGAGTCGGAGATGCGCGAGAAGTTTCCATTTTTGTTTTAGCCCTACCTACTTTAGATTTTGAGGATGCAATCTTTTAATAAGTGGTAGATGATGTAACACCCTGTATTTTTGAATGTATATAAGACTTGGTATTGTTCCCTATATACGTGTATGACCCAATCGATGGAAGTTTCCTTTTGATGGAATTTTTGATGTCCCAATCGATTGGCATATTCCCAATTGATTGCCACTTTTAACTCCTAATAGATTACCCTTGTTGATATACCCAATCGATTGCCCTTAACCCAATCGATTGCCTTCATAAATATCTGATATCTATTGATTGCCACTGGTCCCAATCGGTTACTAAGGTACAAAACTTGATCTCTAGGTTTGCTTTAGGTTTTGATGTGTGGCACTCATATTTTCTATATTCAGGGCCTTATTTCGTGCCTATGGATTGTTTGGACAGTCCTCAAGAGAGAGAGAGAGAGAGAGAGAGAGAGAGAGAGAGGGAAGGACAGAGAGAGTGTGAGATATACACATATATACATAGTCCCATACATATATATACATATATATATACACCCACATAAAAACATACACATACACCCACTAGCCTAGATAGAGAAGAGGAAGAAGAAAAAGAAGAAGAACGAAAGAAAGGGGGAGGCAAAGAAGTGACACAGAAAGAGAAGAGAGAGAGAGAGAAGTTTTGGAGCTTCCATAGCCACCACACACAACCACACACACTAGGTGAATTCTAAACTCACTTGGTCTCTTTTATTTGATGTTCTGCATAGTTTAAAGAAAGAAAGACGTAGCAAATAAGTCCCTTAGACGTTTAAAACTCTGGACTATCATCTCACTGGGGAAGATGAAGTCCCAATCGATTGGGCTTTTTCCCAATCAATTGCCTTAGACCTGGACCTAATCGATTGGACAATCGATTGTCATTATTTATAACCCAATCGATTGCCAAGTTTGAAATCAATTTCCATTAACTGACTCCCAATCAAATGCCATGTTTGCAACCAATTGACATTATTTGAGATTTAATCGATTAAATTTTTTGCAATTGATTGTTATGACTTTTAATCTAATCGATTGGACCTCTATCCCAATCGATTAGAAGATACAGAATATGGTTATTCTCTGTTTGTTATTATATGAATTGTTTTATTTTTCAAATATCGTTTGATGTTCTCATTATATGGCCATGCGTTGACAAGGAGATAACATAACCTCTAAGAATAAAGGATAGTTGATTAAGGGATAATGGATTAACGTTATGATGTTAGATATTATGTCGATCATGAATAGTTTGATATCCGTTTCATTTTAATCAAAATAGTCAGGCTACAAGGGAATGTCATGTATCGTTAGTAGTACGACGATAAGTAGGTTTGATAAATTCTGGGATTCTGATGGGAATGGGAATGGGAATTGGTTAATCATATGTCCTCAAATGCAGTGGACTGTTTATATGTCCTAAAAGGCGGTGGATCGGGCCAATCATCTCTAAGATAGCTCGTAATCCAATCATATGTCCTAAAAAGTGATGGACTATTCATATGTCCTAAAAATTGGTGGACTGGGATTACTAGTAGACATCGTTAAGTCGTGGTAATAGAACTGATGTGTCTTTGCTCAAAGCGTTAAATCCCTGATATGCAGAGGTCTGTACATTTATTCTAAAAGGTGGGGGATAGATTGACGTGGTATCCATGGCATGTGGTAGACTTTAAATATGTTCTAGAAGGTGATGGATAGAGCATTGGTGTATCCAGAAGTATTAGAATCAAATCAGTTCCTCAATGAGTTAGTAATGATAGGTCCTCATATAATAAGACGCGGAATTGAATAATGAATAGTGCTAATAAAGTGATGATACTATTGTAGAACTATATCTTAATCATTTCAGAACCTGTGATTACTTCATATAATTGGTACCTTGCTAGTTTTTTGCTCACTCAGCTCTAAGTAAGGTGACAACCTTTAATGCCTGGACATTCCCCATCCAGACTACCCTATCCCTGACAATGCAGGTAATGAACTGTACGACGATGTCTACTACCCGGAGGGTGGTCCCACCAATGCGGAGTATGCTAGAAAAGATTATTACACTGACGATTACGTTTACGCCAGCTGAAAGAGTAGTACAGACTGTAGTTTTTAATACTGTTACTAACTTTTATTAGTACATTTTATGAAGGCATATGTTTCCTTCAAACTTGTAATATTATGTAAATGATGATGTAATAATATAGGGATCTTATATATGATAAGTTTAGTTTCTATTACTATTCTCTTTATCTCTTTGTTGTTAGAACTGTGTGGTGTGGACAATCTAGTGACTTCACTAGTCATTCCCTACAGACCTAAAAAGGAAATTTATTTTTCTCTATTTTTCCCATTCCAGGACATGACATTTATGGCGTCAGAGAATAAAGTGTTGGGAATTTATGACATTTTCAACAAAACACGGGCAAATTTTATGTTTCCCGTGATTAGTATTGACAAAAATTTAAAGTTCCCACTTTATTTTGGAAAGCCATCCATATCTCCCGGCATCTCCCTAACTCCTCTCTCTCTCGGAAAAAAGAAGCCCTAGCTAGGTTAATCATCATTCTTTGGCAAAGAAACAACATGATAATCTATCTCCATTTGAGATCTATGGAATACACAGAGCAACAACCAAATCAGAAGCTCCATCCCAAACAGGTTGACAACACTTGTTGGAAACCATTATTTTCGATGGGACGATGGCTCAAAATAGAGCACGTAGAAAGTCAATTGCCACTGATTCAGTAAATATGTGAGATTTCACATAACATGTTATGTTTTGTAATTTTAATGAAACAATTACAATCTCCACCCATTTTTGTTATACAGGTTGTCTTTGATTTAATAATATCAAATCCATCCACTTCTCCGTAGTAGTAGTTCTATGCTAATTGGTAACTTTAGCTTCACAGTCACAACTAGAAAAGATGGAGGGAATTGTTCATAAAGCAGATCAAACCGAATTCACAAAATGCTAGTAGACAAAACATAATGCTTTGCCCTATGACTGGCATTGGAGCATTGCTATTTGGCTATGACAGAGATAACTCTGAGGTCTCCCTTTTTGTTTATTCTTTTTCCCCCTCCTTTTTCGAGAATGGTAACATAAGCGTTGTTGTCAAGTGTGAGTAGTTTCCTTAAAATTATAAATCATGAATTGTATCGAATCGTTAATTTTAAGATTCAATTAAGGCTATATATGTATGTTATCTGCACATGTAAAAATATCATTTAAAGTGACTAAAATGAATAAACTAATCATTTAACATGTTTATTTAAATATCAACATGTTGAACCAAAGGCCTATTTACCCTTTTTCCGAAAAAAAAAAAAAAACCAAAGGCCTATTTGACCAAGTGGTATCACCTCCCTTCCCTAGTAGGGAGGAGAGAGGTTTGACCTAGAGAAGAGTCTTTGCCCCTATTTGTTCTTCAGAAAGTGTATGGCCCTTGTTAGGCTTTTTTATGGGTCATTGAGGGGCTATGAGGATGGATTGGGTTGGGGTGTGTGTGTCCAAAATAATCCAGATAATTATCCAAACAAAAGGGCTCAACATGTTGAAAGTTTTTTACTTAATACTTCAAAGTTCAAAATGAGAAATCTTGAATCGTTTTGGGTTGTATGAAACTCAAATCAATTAGTATTAATTGGCTTAAAATGAAAATATTTATATAAACATATATACATCAATTAGAATTGTAGTGTGTAATAGTTTTGTATTTACAACTACAAGAGCTAATAGTAGAACGTCTCTAATTATTTGGCATAAACAGTCTTTCATTATTGAGTTTATTTAATAAATTGATGATTGGAGTTTTGAAGTTCAGTTGATTATACATAAATGCATGTGTAATATACTAGTATGTTCGGTTGACTAGTGTTGTATGAGTGTTGAGGTGCAATCAAATGTAATTGAATGATTCAATTCCACACTTTTATATGTTGTATTGTGTGACTTTCTAACTCCATGACAAAGCAAATTGGGACTATGTTGATCAATTTGATATTCAAGAACAAATAAGCTTGTAAAAGTTTAATAGTTACTTGTAGATGGTATAATTTTATCAAATCTATGTTTTGTAGTAGATTGTGCAATCTACAAATTTTTTATGTTTATTTTCTTCTTCTTGTTGGCTCATATCAATTATGTGGTTACTCATGTTGGAATGTTCCACAAAATGTTCACTTATTAAAGCTTTTGTATGTGTTTTTTGTGTTTGTTAAAATTTTTAGAAATCAGTTTCAAGACCAATATATATCTCATATCATTTGAATTAGAAATTTATTGGTTGAGTCATCACCCAAACTTGGAATTTAATTAGTTGAGAAGTGATATTAAATTTGCAGAGAACAATTTGGTGTCAATTGCGTTAGTAGTCTACATGATATCTGCATAAGTGACCGCGTTCTTAGCTATATTTGGAGTAAGCTTCTCCTTTTATTTTT
The DNA here is from genome assembly GCA_033977485.1 of Hydrangea macrophylla. Taxonomy (NCBI): domain Eukaryota; kingdom Viridiplantae; phylum Streptophyta; class Magnoliopsida; order Cornales; family Hydrangeaceae; genus Hydrangea; species Hydrangea macrophylla. The sequence goes on from CM066986.1 coordinate 45,750,374, forward strand.
TTATATGGACCTTCTAAGCTCTTTTTTTTTTGTGCAATCTATTTTCCTTTGAATTAGCATCTTACATTCATCAAGACTCTTCTGATATTTTTTTCCCTAAAATTTTAACCTTTATTCTAAGATGTTTTGACTTTTATCTTGATGTTTTTTCCCCTTCTTGTAGGTTTTAACTAAGTTGCAGTGGAAGTGCAAAATGATTATAAGAGTTGACTTCAGGGCTGATGTATTTTTATTTAGGCTTAAAAACACTTTAGTACCCTATACTTATACCCAAGTTTCACTTTGGGCCCTCTACTTTCGATTATAACACTTTGGGCCCTATAGTTTCAGTATTGTTTCAATTAAGGACAATAAGTAACACTGTGAGCCAAAAATGGACAGAAAGCACACGTGGGACCCATGAAAAGCCTCTTTAATGCCAGCTCATGTTATATATATCACATTTACCCTATTTACCCATTTAACCTACCAAAATCGTACCGCTAAAAATGGAAGAAACTCATTGGAGCTTCGAAGATTTGTGTAGAGTTTGAAGATCGATTTGAGGTGGAATCAAGGGTTTCAAAGATTTGTGAGGGGACCGATTGGGTCTTCAATTTCTGCGTTGGCAATTGAAGTTCTCCAAATCACAATAAATGTAAACATTTCTTTGTTTATGCTATTTTTTGTGACATGCAATCACCTAAATTGATTAGTTTAGTCTGATATACAGATTAAATGTTTGTTTTATCATGAAATGTACTCTATTTGAGAATTATTTGGGGGACAAATGTAGTGGCAGTGGGGTCTTGTTTTTCAAATAGGGGACCATTGTTTGATTTAATGGAGTAGTGGTCCCCCCCTCTTCCTGTTAATGTATTTTGGATCACATTTTTTTCATTTATATAATATTCCATTTGAAAATAGTGTGCATCTACACTTTGCAGATACTTGTGGGGCATAGAGAATTAGGTGGTGAGGAAATACCTACATATGTTGAGGTGGAGGTGCAGGTTGAGGGTGAGGGTGATTCAATAGGAGAAGATTCTAATGATACTGTGGAGTATGATCCTACTATTGAAAGGAGTAGTGATGATGATGATGATGATGTAATGTTTGAAAGGTACACAATTCCTTTTGAGCTAGCTGGTGAGCAAGTTAGTGAGCAAGTTACTGAGGAGGATGGTGATGAAATGGACAATGAGATTGACTTGCATTCAGATGAATTAATTAGCTTACAAAGTGGCAGTGATGGAGAAGTAGACTCATGTCCTGTATTTAAGGCTAAAACTGACCTAGGAAAAGTGGACCTCTAGGTTGGAATGAAGTTTATATCCAACCAAGAATTTAAGGAACATGTGAAAGAGTATGCTATTAATGGAGGCTACAATGTAAGATTCACAAAGAATGCATGGAATAGGGTGACAACAATATGCAGTGATGGGTGTTAATGGAGAGTGCATGGGTCACTAATGCAAAAGGAAAGAACATTTCAAGTTAAGACATTAACTAACATTCATACCTGTTCAAGGACTTACAATTCAAGGATGGTCAACTCTAGGTGGCTTGCAAATAAATTTGTGGACGAGTTAGAATTGACCCTACTATGAAGTTGCAAAAGTTTCAGGAGAAAGTGAGAAAGGACTATGTAGTTGGAATAAGTAGAAGTCAAGCATATAGGAGCAGTGCTAAGGCTATTGAAAAAGTGGAGGGATCATACCTTGAGCAATATGCAAGTCTGAGAGACTATTGTGCATAGATATTAAAAACTAATCCAGGTAGTACATGTAATTTAAAGGTGGAAAGGGTAACTGAGGATGGTGAGCCTATTTTCCAGAGATTTTACATATATTTTAATGCATGTAAAAAGGGTTTTCTAGAAGCTTGTAGACCCATCATTGGACTGGATGGGTGTCATCTAAAAGGTCCATGTGGGGGCCAATTGTTAGCAGCTGTTGGAAGGGATGCAAATGACCAGTTATACCCACTTGCCTATGCTATTGTTGAAAGTGAAAACAAGTCCTCTTGGGTGTGGTTTCTTGAGCTATTAGTTGATGACATTGGAGGGCTTGCAAGCCAAAAATGGACTTTCATCAGTGACCAACAAAAGGTGTGTTTGAGTATTATATGAATGAGATTAACAAAGTTGACCCTACAGCACATACATTGATGGCTAAGATGCCTACCTTCTGGTAGTGTAGGCATGCTTTTAGTCCTCACCCCAAGTGTGATCTGCTCTCCAGCAACATGTCAGAGGCATTTAATTCATCCATCTTAGAAGCTAGGGATAAACCTATTATAACACTTATGGAGATAATAAGGGCCAATATAATGACAAGAATGAGGATCAAGTTTAATAAGATGCAGAAGTTTCATGGTGTTGTTTGTCCAAGGATCCAAGATAAGTTAGAGGAGATCAAGTCAGAGAGCGGGACATGTGTACCTACTTGGTCTGGACATCTAGAGTTTGAGGTAGCATGTTACCCTGATAAGTATGTGGTTAATTTACAACACCACACTTGTTCCTGCATAAAGTGGCAGATTACTGGTTTGCCTTGCAATCATGCAGTGACTTGCATATTTTACAATAAAGAGAAGGTTGAGGATTATGTTGATGACTATTACAAGGTTGAGAAGTACCTCAAGGCATATGATGGAATGATTCACCATGTTAATGGACCCAAATTTTGGCCCAAAACCAATCTAGATCCTATTAAGCCACCTACTTTCAGAAGACCACCTGGAAGACCTAAATAGCTGAGAAGAAAAGAAAATTATGAACCTATCAATCCTCACAAACTAAAGAGGAAACATACTTCCTTAAGATGTAAAAAGTGTGGGGAACGGGGACATAATAGTAGGACATATGAAAGACCACCAAGAGCCCATGGTGCTGATCCAAGTGGGGGTAAAAGACCACCAAGGGCTAATGGTGCTGGTCCAAGTGGGGGTGAAAGACCACCAAGGTCTGGTACAAGTGCTAAACCAAGTCGTGGTAATCCAAAAAATAGTGGTCCAAGGGTGAAGCACTCTTCAACAGGTGGTACTCCCAAGTTTGGAAGAAGGGTCAAGTAAGCAGTAAACTCTTCTATATGTGGTGATATGTCCAAAACAATCTAGCCGTGAAGACAGTGCCATGTCATCCAGAGGCGCCGGTTATTCCGGTAAGGGCGCCCTTGTGGGGCCAAGTATTCCCGAGGCGTTCAAGAAGACCACGCGGTTCGCACCAACTGGCAGGGCATGAAGATCGCGGGGTCCCGTGATCCCGTCCAATCCAGTAGTTTCCTAAATCAACTACAAGTCTGCGAAAGGGGATGTAGTAGTTTCCTAAACCACTTAGGAAACTCTCCTAAAATCATGTAAATCAAGTGTAATTAGATTAGGTTTCCTAATCCTACTAACTTACCATGTAAGGGTGGACTCTTGCATCTATAAAAGAGCCCACCTACCCTGTTTACAGGGATCGGGATTCCAATCCAATTATTATTCTCTAGCTTACAAGCCTATAACAGAGAACTCACCACCATACACATATACCCAGCCGGTATTACTGGTAGTGCCGCCCACCTTTGTTGGCTCACCAGGCCCGCCGGTGATCTGCTAGTGAGAGCGCACAGACACAACTGTGGACGTAGGTCACCTCGTTAACGGGACCGAACCACATACAAATTATTGTCTTATATTCTCTCTAAACTCTTCTTACCAGTTTTAGGTAGCATCAATTTGGCGCCGTCTGTGGGAAAGACAGTCTTCTCGTCAACAAATTCTCAACTGATCAACATATCGCCAAGGATGGGCAAGAAAGCCGCTAATCTGACCGGTCAGGAGAACCCGTGGCCTGAACAGCAGGCTGCCTCCATGACGACCGAGCAGATAACGGTAGCGCTGGCACAACTCTTGGAGGGCCAGCGCTGAACACAGGAACAGATAGGTGCGTTTATGGCCCGACAGGAGAAGCGCCCCGCATTAGAGAATCAGCCTGAGAAGAGCGCCCCTATTCAGAGGCCCGTTCGGGCATGAAGGCAAGTCCGTTCCGCTCCGGTGTCCCCACCGGACAGGGAACAACCCTGCGATGGAGAGCGCAGCCATGCCACCAGGCGCTCGTAAAGACGACCTCAGCCCAATCCTCGCCGAGTGGAGGATGCCAGAATTATTATCGATCGGTGGCGCGCGGCCAGAGGGGAGCAGTCTGAACGGAGTGCCCGAGAATCGGCCGAGGACCCTCCGGCCCTGAGCCGGGGGGATCTTAGGCACAAGCTTTCCCGGACCCAGAGCCCGGCCCTATCCCTGAAGTCGACACGCTTTGAGGAAGAGGTCTCGTCATCCGACCCAACCTACCGCTCGGGTGCAGCAGCAAATCGAGAGGATGAACAGCAAGTCCGGCCACGACTTGACCAACATGGAGACTGAATCACCCTATACCGCTCGGGTGACACGGTTTCCTATTCCACGAAAGTTCAAACCCCCTCACCTCAGCTCCTATGACGGCACAGGGAGTCCGGTAGACCACATTCGCACTTACAAGGCTCAGATGGCACTGGTCACTACGGTGGACGAGCTGTTGTGCCTGGCCTTCCCCAGTACCCTCAAGGGGCCAGCCGCACAGTGGTTCCATTGTTTGAAGCCCTGGACGGTCAATGATTTCAAAGCCCTCAGCAAACTGTTCATCAGCCAGTTTGTCGGGATGCTCAACCGGTCGCAACCGGACACTCAGCTGCTAACCGTCAAGCAGCGCAAAGTGGAGTCCCTCAGGGAATATGTGGACCGTTTTAACCTGCAAAGGCTCCTGCAAAGGCTCCAGATTCGCAATCTTAATGAAACGGCCGCAATCATGGCCTTCTGCTCGGGAGTTCAACACACCAAGATCGCCACGTCGTTCCATCGTGACCGACCGGCAACCCTGGTGGAGCTCTCGGAGAGGGTCGGAAAGTACATTGATACCGAAGAGTTCCTGAAGGAAAAGCGTGCCAGCCAGGCGGGAGATGAATCCCCAAAGGCCAAGCGCAAGCGTGAAGGATTCGAGAAGGGCTCGGGAAAGAAGCCAAAGCAAGATCAGAAGGATGCTCGGGGTCAGCCCCTAATCGCTTTCACACCCCTTTCCCGGCCCATACATGAAGTCATGGCCGCCGCAGAAGCGCAGAGGTTGCTTCAGCAGCCAGCCAAACTTAGAGCACCGCCCGGTAAGAGGAACCGGGACAAATTTTACCGCTACCATAGGGATCACGGCCACGAAACAGAGGATTGCTTCAAATTAAAGATGGCAATAGAGAAGCTGATTGAGCAGGGACACCTCGTTGAGTTTGTCACAGTAGATAGACGACCCCGACAGGATACCCGAGCTCCTGATCAGCCACCACCACTTGGCCACATCCACGTGATCTCTGGAGGAATGTCAGGCGGAGGTGATTCACAGTCGGCACGGAAGAGGCATGCTCGGGCATCCTGAGTGGATGTCTGGCAGGTCCAATCCACCGGCCCCTCCCCAATCGATGTTCTAACATTCACATCCGACAACCTGCAGGGCGACCACTACCCCCATGATGACCCGATAGTAGTGGCGCTTTCTATAGCAAACTATATGGTAAAGAGAGTGCTAGTGGACACAGGCAGCTCGTCCGACATTATGTTCACGTCGGCGTTCGATCAACTCGGGATCGCCAGGGATCGGCTCCGGCTGGTTGCTACCCTCCTGGTTGGGTTCAACGGCTCCAGCACACAACCGCTTGGGACAATCGAGCTTCCATTTCTCATGGGGACCTACCCCCAGCAGGCCTCCGTGCTGACCAGTTTCGTGATTGTAGAAGCCCCGTCGGCCTACAATGTCATCCTTGGCAGGCCTACCCTCAACAAGGCCAGAGCAGTTGTCCCCACCTACAGCTTAACAGTGAAGTTCCCGACCCCTCAGGGACCCAGATGCTTGCGTGGAGATCAAACCACACCCCGGAGTTGCTACGTCAGTTCGTTACATCGGGGGGCAATCACCGAGACATTGAGCATTCAAGAGATGGATCCCCGGGACCAGAACGATGCGGTAGGTCCGATGGAGGAATTAGAAAGTGTAGTGCTGAATCCCGAGTCCCCTGACCGCACGGTCAGCATTGGCAGCTTATTGGATCCCGGCCTAAAGGAAAATTTGACCCAGTTCTTGAGGCAAAACCAGGACATTTTTGCTTGGAGTCACGAGGATATGCCCGGGATTGACCCCTGGATAATGTCCCATCGCCTCAACGTCAGTCCAGACTGCAGGCCGGTGAAGCAAAAAAGAAGGGGCATGGTCCCCGAGAGATAGAAGGCAGTGAGTGAAGAGGTCGAGAAGCTCCTCAAAGCCCGTTCCATACGAGAAGTCCACTACCCCGACTGGTTAGCCAATGTGGTCCTTGTCAAGAAAAGTAGCGGGAAGTGGAGGATATGCGTGGACTTTACCGACCTCAACAAAGCTTGCCCCAAGGATTGCTACCCGCTGCCCAGGATAGACCTCCTTGTGGACTCCACGGCGGGTCACTCACTCCTCTCATTTATGGCGCTTACTCGGGGTACAACCAGATCAGCATGTATCGGGGACGAAGAGAAGACAACGTTCATCACTGACCAAGGCACGTATTGCTACAAGGTTATGCCATTTACTATAAAAAAACGCCGGGGCTACCTACCAGCGCCTGGTCAACTACATGTTCAAAGACCTCATCAGAAAGTCTATGGAGGTGTATGTGGATGATCTACTAGTCAAGACCCGAGACGAGACTGCCCACCTCGAGCATCTGGCCGGGGCCTTCAGCATTTTGAGAAAATTCAGGATGAGGTTGAACCCGGCTAAGTGCACCTTCAGCGTCTCGTCCGGGAAATTTCTGGGCTACCTAGTCAGCAGACAGGGGATTGAGGCAAACCCAGAGAAGATCAAGGCTATCATCAACATGCGGTCGCCCAAATCAACAAAGGAAGTTCAGAGCCTAGCCGGACAGGTGGCCGCACTGAACAGATTTGTCTCCCGAGCTACCGACCGGTGCCTGCCATTCTTCAAAATCCTCCGCAAAGCGTTCCAGTGGTCAGAAGAGTATGAAGAGGCATTCCAGGAACTCAAGAATACCTGGCGTCCCCTCTTCTCCTCTCAACACCCGTACCGGGGGAAGAATTATTTTTATACTTGGCAGTGTCACCATCGGCGGTTAGCTCAGCACTTATTCGGGAAGAGCACGGGATACAGTTCCTAGTGTACTACACCAGCCGGGCGTTACAGGGTGCAGAGAGCAGATACTCCCGCATCGGCAAACTGGCACTCGCCCTTATCACCTCAGCCTGAAAGCTCCGCCCATACTTTCAGGCCCATGCCATTGTTGTCCTCACCGATCAACCTCTTCGCAGAATCCTCAGTCATCCAGACACGTCCGAAAGGCTCGTCAAGTGGGCATTGGAATTGGAAGAGTTTGAAGTGATCTACCGACCTTGGATAGCCATCAAGGGACAAGCTAGCAGACTTTTTAGTCAAATTTACATACCATGAGGACCCAGTTGAAGAGTCTGAGCCCCCGGCCTTACCGCCCAGGTTATACTTTGACATCCCAACTTGGGTACTACATGTGGACGGTTCCTCCAACCAGCAAGGCAGCGGGGCAGGAATCATCCTAACTACCCCCGACGGTATCCAGCTCAAGTATGCATTAAGATTTGGTTTCCGTGCCTCTAACAACGAGGCTGAATATGAAGCTCTCTTGGTCGGGTTACGGTTGGCCATCTCTATGAGTGCACAACAGGTCCAGGGATACAGTGATTCCCAGCTCGTGGTCAACCAGGTTAACCAAGAGTACGAAGCCCGAGAAGATAACATGGTAGCCTACTTGGCCCTTGTCCGAGTGGTTTCTAAGAAGCTCCGAGGATTCTCCATCACGTAGATACTTAGAGAAGAAAATACCAGGTCCAACCAATTAGCTCGCCTCGCCTCGTCTTCTGAGTCAAACTTGCCCGGGATACGGATACAATACCTACCCGAGCCGAGTGTAGACCCGGTCACCCTGGGACCCAGCTGGATGGACCCGCTCGTGACGTTCTTGACAATGGGGACGCTACCAAACGACAAAGAAGAAGCCTGTCGGGTCAAATACCGGGCGATACGATACCACATTGTTGACGACATTCTCTACAAGAGGGGATTTACTATCCTGTACCTCCCCTGTGTCCATCCTGCGCAAGTCCAAGCTATACTATTTGAAATCCATGAAGGGGTGTGCGGGAACCACATTGGAGGCCGAGCACTCTCCAGAAAGGCCTTACTGCAAGGCTACTACTGGCCAACCATGGCCCGGGATTCCCAAGAGTATGTCAGAAGATGTGACAAGTGTCAGAGATACTCTCCCATGATTAACTGACTGGGAAAACTCTAGACACCTATCCACAGCCCCTGGCCATTCGTCCAGTGGGGATACCAATGGGAAAGGGATAGGTCAAATTTGCCGTGATAGCTGTTGACTACTTCACCAAATGGGCAGAGGCCGAGCCCTTGGCGACAATAATTGAACAGAAAATGGAGTGCTTTGTGGAAAGGAATATTCTCAATCGGTTCGGCATTCCCCGGGTCCTGGTCAGCGATAACGGTAGACAATTTGACACCCCTATCTTCAGGCAATTCTGGTCGGGCTACGGGATACTGAATCATTACTCCTCCCCCGAGCACCCACAAGCCAACGGTCAAGCTGAGGTAACCAACCGGATAATCTTGCAGTCAATCAAAACAAGGCTTGAAGGTGCCAAAGGACTATGGGCTGAAGAGTTGCCAACCCTCCTGTGGGCCTACCGCACTACACCTCGAGCTGCAACAGGCAAAATGCCATTCTCTTTAACTTACGGATTTGAGGCAGTAGTCCCCACAGAGCTCGGGTTGCCAATATACCGGGTGGCCAACTTCAGTGTGCCGGATAATGAAGAAGCCCTCCAGTCAGAACTAGATCTGGTGGAGGAAAGGAAAGACCAAGCCTACAACGGTCATATTTTGGCCTCAATTGCGCTGCAAGGAGATGTGGCCCATGTGGGTAATCACATGGCTGATGCAGGCTTTCCCCGAAATTCAGGAACCTTGTCCCCTAATGAAACCACATGCATTAGGCAGGCTACACATCATAGTGGGTCCCAGCTCTCCTTGGGTAATTTAAAGAGTATTTCTAAGGTTGATAACCACTGGAAGCCTAGCGGGTCGGCCCCACAGGTTGACAATCAAGCCCCCTTTGCGTCTGAATGTGGAGGGCCATCACGTGAGACTACTCAACTTAGTGCCTTTCCTACTAAATCCAATAGTCAACAAAGTTGGGCCTCTGTGATCAAGCGGAAAACTGCTCCGGATTTCAAACTTCAATACATCAAGCCCACGGTAGGTGATGATAGTGCTTTCTTTGTGTTACCAAAGGAATTGGCTACTGAAGGCAGTCAAGCATGGGAAAACACTCTTGTGGGATACTTCATTGGGAAAAAATTGCCTTACTCCTTTGTGAAGAATGTCTCGGCTAGGATGTGGTCTAAAGCAGGCCTGACTGATATGGTTGCCACTGATTCAGGTTATTTTTTCTTCAAATTCGACAGTAAAGAGGCTAGCGATTCAGTGCTAGAAGGGGGTCTGTGGCACTTTGCTGGGTAACCCATAATTCTCCGTAATTGGCTAGCTGGTCTAAGGTTAACTAAAGATGCCCCCTCCTCTGTCCCAATCTGGATTAACATCTTTAATATACCCCTTGAATATTGGAACTCTAATGGTCTAAGCCACATTGCTAGTATTATTGGGAGGCCACTCCATGTTGATAAGCTGACAGCTACTTGTCGAAGAATCTCGTGTGCTAGGATTTGTATTGAAGTTAGTGCCGAGCAAGAGTTACTTAATGCTTTTGACATACAGGTTGAAGATCCTATAAGTGGTGATCTTGAACTCATCAGAATTCATGTCGAGTACCAGTGGACGCCTATCCGATGTAACAAGTGTAAGAAATTTGGCCACAATTGTGCGAAGGTTCAAAATGATGTCGCCCAGCAGAAGAGATTTCTTCCTAAAAAGGATCCTGATGCAGGGCAGTGGATGGTTCAGGGAAGAGGGAAGCAGGTGTTAGTTGTTGATAGTTCTCATAATACCCGTCCAACTTCTAATTCGTACCCTGTGACATCAGGATGTGCTCAACATACGCCCATGGAGATACAATCTGAGAAAGTTCCCAGTGACCAAGTATACAAAAACCAGTCAATTCTTCACAAATGTACCCTCGTCCTCAGAGTCCTGAACGTGTAATCTCCTCTTTTGTTTATGAGAAAGTCAATTCCAATACTGCACCCCAGCTTTCTCAGGGCATCGAAGAAGCTAATACTTTTGCTGTCCTAACTGAGAACACTGCTCAACATTGTCAAGAGGGGTTACAACAGTATAAAGACAAAGGGGAAGGTAATGTGGGTGAATCTAGAATGAGTATAAATGACACTAAAGGAATTATTTCTGAAGAGAAGGGTACCTTGGGGCAGGCTGTTGATGGCCAGCTTGTTGTGACCCATCCCAGTACAACTCCTCCCTATTCCTTAGGTTCGAAGGGTCAATTGGCCTCACATCCTGATAATGAGACAGAGTCTGGGGCAAAAGACTATGTGAGCAATGCTACACTTTCGAAAGAGGTTGAGATTCTTGATGCAATTCCTAAATTACTTGGGCTGATTGGTGATGATCCACATGCAGATCCACATTATAGTAATACTCCTCCAGGTCAGTCTCCTATTTCTAATGGCAATCCTTATACTCATCATTCAATAAAGAACAGAAAAGGGGGCTCCTCAAGTAAGAGGATACCATCTCACAAACGATCTTAATGATTATTTGTTCTTGGAATATAAGGGGCCTCAACCAGCCCTCTAAACAATCTGAGGTTGCTAAATTTATCTATTTAAATAATATTGATGTCCTTGGTCTCATTGAAACTAGAGTTAGAATTTCTAATGAGGAGATTATTAAAAATAAGATCTTTAGGGATTGGAACTATGTCTCCAATAGCACCCTTGACTCTGCTGGGAGAATTTGGGTGGGTTGGAACCCAGATAAGGTCAATCTTACTGTGCTTAGTATCTCTCCCCAAGTAATCCATGTTAAGATTGATAGTGATGATTTTAGCTTTCAATTTGAGGCTTCTTTTATTTATGGTTTTAACACGGGACAGGAAAGGAAAGCTTTATGGGCTGAATTAAAATCCCACTTTGATTCTAAGATAAATCAGGTTCTTCTTGGAGATTTCAATGTGGTGTTAAAATACCAATGAAGTCTCTGAGCCAGACTTTGGTTTAAACTCTGATATTACTGATTTTCTTAATACGATTAACTCTCTTTGCCTATCTGATTTGAGGTTCTTGGGAGAATTCTTTACTTGGAGTAATCGTAGATATGGTAGACCAGACTATACTCAGAGGAAATTGGATAGAGCTCTGGTTAACCAAACTTGGTTGGACAGTTTTACTGATTCTTATGCCCATTTCCATGAGCCAGGTATTTCTGACCATTCCCCTCTTGTCCTCTACCTTGATAAGATTGCTAAGAGGAAGGGTAAAACCTTTAAATTCTTTAATTTTTGGACACAACTTGATACGTACAATCCTATTGTGTCTAATGCTTGGAACACTACTGTTAATGGTACGATTCAGTACCAAGTTTGTCATAAACTCAGACTGGTTAAATATGCTTTAAAAAATCTTAGTAAAAGTTTTAATGGGAGAGAAAAACTTTTAGCTGATAAAGCTAGGGTTGACCTTAAAGTGGCGCAATCTGACCTCCTGAAAAATCCTAGTTGCTCTTCTCTTATTTCCAATCAGAAACAATGTTTATCCGAATTCCTTAAAGCTATTTGGATAGAGGAAGAATCCCTTAAACAAAAATCTAGAATCCAATGGTTAGAAGCAGGGGACAAAAACTCAAAATACTTTTTCCAACACATTAAAAGTAGAAGAAATAGGAAAAGAATATTCAAACTTGAAAAACCTGAAAAACCTGATGGTTCCTTCACCTGCAACATTGAGGATGCAAAGCTGGAGGCAATTAGGTATTTTAAAGATCTTCTGGGTACTACTGCTAGTAATCAATACCCTGGGATTGATGCTTTGAGAAGGGTTATCCACAAGAGGATCCCAGAGAATATTATGGAAGTTCTTGACAGGATTCCCACATCTGATGAGATTAAGAACACTCTTTTTAGCTTACATGACAACAAGGCCCCAGGCCCAGATGGTTTCAATGCTTGTTTTTTTAAAAATTCTTGGACGACTGTTGGGTCTGTTGTCATTGATTCTATCAAAGAGTTTTTTAACTCGGGTGAAATGTTAAGAGAATCTAACGCTACCATCATCGCTTTGATCCCTAAAGTGCCAAACCCTTCGAAGATGGGGGATTTTAGACCTATTTCTTGTTGTAATACCATTTACAAATGTATTTCTAAAATCATTGCGAATCGACTTCAATCTTTTCTTCCGACTATTATCGATCAAGCTCAATCTGCTTTTGTTAAGGGTAGGAAAATTAGTGACAACATTTTACTTGCCCAAGATTTGCTTAGGGACTATCACAAAGTTGGAGGAAAACCTAGAGTGGCTACTAAGGTTGACCTCATGAAAGCGTATGATAGCGTTAGTTGGAAATTCCTTTTTGATCTTCTTGATATCTTGGGATTCCCGCCCAATTTAAAAAAATGGATTACTGCTTGTGTCACTTCCCCTAGATACTCTATTAACTTTAATGGGGAATCTGTGGGGTATTTTGATGGAGCCAGAGGCCTTAGACAAGGCGATCCTATATCCCCTTATCTTTTTGTTATCATTATGGAGGCTCTTAGCCAACTTCTCAACTACAATATTCAAAATGGCAATTTCAAATATCACTGGAAGTGTGATAAACTTAAAATATCCCACCTTTGCTTTGCTGATGACCTAATCATTTTAATGAATGGTGATATTGACTCTGCTAAGACGGTTCGAAGAACCTTAAACCAATTTTATAACTTGTCTGGTCTACAAGCCAATAATGCTAAAAGTTGTGTCTTTTTCTCTGGGGTTGAAGACCCAGTGGCTAATGATATCCTGAAGGAACTCCAGTTTACCAAAGGAGCACTTCCTATGCGGTATTTAGGAGTTCCTTTGATCACTACTAAACTGAAAAAATGCCATTGTGATGAGTTGATTAATAAAATATGTTCTAGAGTTACTTCCTGGAAATCTAAATTCTTATCTTTTGCAGGGAGGGCCCAGCTTATACAATCTGTGTTGCTGGGGATCCAACAATACTGGTCAGGGATGTTCATCCTCCCTAAAGGGGTTCTTAAACAGGTGGATCAAGCCCTTATGAGATTCTTTTGGTCTGGCACCACAGAGAAGGGACATAGGGCCAAAATTGCTTGGGCTAAGGTTTGCAAACCCAAAAAAGAAGGTGGTTTGGGGTTTAAAGATGTTTACCTTACAAATACTCTTCTGAACTTAAAGCACATTGGTAATCTTCTTGACCCTAAAAATAAATCGTTATGGAAAGAATGGGTGCACTTGTACATGATCAAAACTAAGAGTTTTTGGGAGATTAAAGCCCCAAGCCAAAGTTCTTGGTATTGGAAAAAACTCTTAAAACTTAGGAATCTTGTTAGGCCAGTTCTTATCCATAAAATTGGTGATGGGAGACATACCTCCCTTTGGTTTGATAACTGGCTTCCTATTGGCCCCTTATTTGAAAAATTCACTAGAAGGATTGCTTATGATGCTGCCATTGATTCTAAAGCAAAAGTTGAGACTATTATAAGTAATAATGATTGGAATTGGCCTTTATCTAATTCTATAGGCTTGAATGAAGTTAGAAATCTCTTAACTAATATGTATAAGCCTAGTAGTATGTCAGATAGTATCTCTTGGACTATATCTCCCTCTGGGAGCTATAGATTCGCACACATTTGGGACCATTTTAGAGACTCTGCTCCTGTGGTCCCTTGGCACAAAATTGTTTGGTTCTCAGGGTGCACCCCGAGACAGAACTTCGTTCTTTGGATAGCTGTTCAGAATAGACTTGCTACTCATGATAGAATCTATGCCTATACCTCAGGGCCTCTTGCTTGTGTGTTTTGTAATTGCCAAATGGAAACGCATAACCATTTGTTTTTTGAGTGTGCTTATGCTTCTTTTATTTGGCAGGGTTTGATGCAAAGATGTGAGCTAAGATGGAATAGAATAGACTGGGATGCTACTATCCTTTGGATGGCTCAATATTGGAAGGGGAAGAGGATTCAACATGCCATCCCTATTGTTTGCCTTGGTATAGCAGTATATGGAATATGGAAGGAAAGGAACGCAAGGACATTTAAAGGGATTTCCACTCCAAAAGATCAGTTGCTGCAAAGTTTGATATCCCAAGTCAACATGCAAATTAGAGCCCAATGGAAACAACATCCCCAACTTGAATTATTTGCTAGATATTGGACCTGAAAGGAACTGTTTGTTTGGTGGTTGATGTTCTTTTCTTGCTAGTTTGGTAGTTTCTTGGTTAACTTGCTTTTGTTTTGAGCTCAGTTAGCATTTCTTTTTGCATTCCTGTTTGGAATCCTTTGTTTGCTTGACTGCTTCATCCTTGGGATGACAGGGTATCTTTGGTTTCTCCTTTGATATTGCGTCATCCCTTCTGCTTGTGTTGTTTTGTGGTAGGTTACCAATTTTTTTTGTGCTCATTGTATATCCTGGGGTATGCCCCTTGTACTTTTGTACTCCCCCCTTTTTTCGTTTAATTTACCAATTTTCCAAAAAAAAAAATAAAGGTGGCGGCCTATAAGCAACGGGTTTCTCAATACTACAATAGCAAGGTGAAGCACCGCAGTTTTCAAGTCAGATTCCTCATCCTCAAGGCAGTGAGCCAGTCAACCCAAATCCCGAGCCATGGGAAATTGGGGCCAAACTGGGAAGGCCCATATAAAGTAACCGGGTCAACCGACCGGGAACCTACTGGCTACAGAGCATGGACGGGCTCGATCTCTCTCATCCTTGGAATGTGCAACACCTCCGCAAGTATTATCAGTAGTATTTGCCCACGGGAATTCAGTATTGGTAGAGAAATTTCCTTTTGTAGCTCTGATTGAGTGATAGCAATATATTTTTGTTTTTAATAAGATTGGAAATTTTATTTTGCAAAATTACTCCTGTCGGTACACCCTGCAATGAAGAAAAGACCTCGGGCCTAACCCCGGGGCACCAAAGACCTTGGCTAGCAACCAAGGTATAAAAAGACCTCATGCCTAACCCCAGGGCACCAAAGACCTTGGCTAGCAACCAAGGCATAAAGAGACCTTGGGCTCCGAACCCAGGCACTAAAAATACCTCGGGCTCCGAACCCAAGCACAAAAGGACCCTAGAACCAACCATGTTCCAGGTCGGTTTCCTATGGTTGCTCCTCAACACGCCCCCGCCTTCATAGGACGCTTGGGGACAAGGGGATACTAGACCTAAACAGGAAATTACTTAAAGCTTCGCTTAGGTCCAACCGACGACGGGGCCAAACCCCTAGGTGGCCGACGATGGCAAGCTTCAAATGGCCCTGCAAACACCCATGTTCCAGGTCGGTTCCCTACGGCCATTCACTCTTGCACTCCCGCCTTAGAAAAATGCTTGGGGGGCAGGGGAATATTAGACCAAAACAGGGAATCACACCGGTCACTACAAGAACTTGGAAGATATTCCCAAGTACTTATAGTGATCAGAGATATATCCCGGACGGTAAAACAGGATACACCTATGATACACCGGGACATCCCAGACGGTAATGCAGGGTATTCCTATAATACACCGGGCGATCCCGGACGCTAAACAGGACCAATTCCTACAGCACTGCTAAACAGGACCAGTTCCTACAGCACTCTGAGCAATTACCTTTTAAGCAGGTTAGAAAGACTAGGTGTTCTACTGGTTACAGTCCTAAAACATTTGCTAAGGCAGGTGTTAGGTTGGCCAAAAACCGAACGGATACTAGCAATTACAAACAGGCACAGTGCAGAGAAAGAACACAGTTAATGGAAAGTTTGACCTCGAGGGCCTTTTCATTAATTAAAAGAAACTGTACAAAGCCTGGGGGCAGTTGTAGTAGCCTCCTCAGAAAGAAAAAGCTACAACAAAACATAAAAAAAAAAAAAAACTAATCTACAACCACCACTTCCTCCTCCCCCGCGGCCTGCTCATCAACAGAGGGGTCCCCGGTCGGTGCAGCTTCAGCAGCAACCTCAGCTTTGGCGGCGACCTTGGCCTCAGCGATGACCTCGGAGTCAGCTTAGCCTTCTTTCCAGTAATCGAACTCGGCACAGGAGTACCCGGACAGATCCTAGTCGGGATGGTCAGCAGTAGCCCGCTTTGCCAGGTCGGCGTAGCCTGTGAGGAACCCAGCCTCGAATTCCTCCTCAGCTTCTTTGGCTCCAGCCTCCCGAGCAGCAGTAAGCTCCGAGAGCGTGGCCGTCATAGCTTCGAGATCCTTCTCGGTAGAGATCTTCCCAGACTCTGAGGCTGCAACCTTGGCCTCAGTAATCTTCTCGACGGTGACCCTCCCAGCCTTCGCAATCGCAGCCTTAGCCTCCGCAGCCTTCCGGGCAGCCCGCTCAGTTGACAAGGAGTCACAGACTTCCCGCAGCTCCAGGGCCGTTGCCCGGGATCTTTCTTCCTCCACGGTGAGGGCAAACTCTGCGGATTCCCTAGCAGCCCTCTCCACGGAGAGGTCGGCCTCTGTAGCGGCCAACCTCTGAGCAATGCCAGAAAGAGTGGCCTCGGCCCCAGCTGCAATACAGCCGATCTGCAAGAACAAGGAAATGTCAGTATAGGCATGGAGAAAAAGCTAATGTTCACATTGAAAAAATTTACCAAGTGGCTGATGCAATATAGCCAATCGATAATGGCCTCGGGGCTCATCAGGGTGCACTTGTCAACCTGACTCTGCAATAGCTCGGGCCGTACTCTTTTGCGGACGTCGTTTGCTGTCTCAGTCTCCGGTAACGAAGAGGGGCCCGCACAAGCCTCCTCTATGGTCAGGAAAGAGACCTCGGACGGTTTGGCTACTGGGGAAGTGGTGAAGGCGCAGCAGTGGTTATGCCAAGAGGTGGTGGTGGTGGTGCAGCAATTGTTACCATGGGCGTAGAAGCAGCAGCAGCTTCCTTCCCAGCCTGGATGGATATCCCCCGGGAAATCCTCTTCAAGGGCTGGCCCTCGGTGGGGGTCGGCTTCTTCCTCTTTTGGCCAGCTCGGGCCATCAGAGCTGCCTCCTCCTTCAACGCCGCCGCGTTCTTTGGAGCCATTTCTGTAGAACCAGAGAGCATGTTAGTTCCACAAAATCCCAAACGAGCCGGACGCTCAAGAAATAGTATTTACCAGGAATGATCGCTGGGAGAACAGGAGCTTTGAGGCGCTGGGACTTATAGGAAATCTTCGGACTTCCTAACCGGGTTAGCACCTTGTTAATATCAATCGGGTCGTCTACCAGTGATAGGGCCCTTGCTTGGAGCTCGTCGGGAAGAATTGGCTGTTCAACTGCTCCCACTGCAAGACAAACACACAAATGGGTTAGTCAAGGCAAAGTAAGGAAACTAAGCAAGAAAGAAAGAGTGATTGGGCTTACTCCTCAGCTTTCTCGCCCAGGAGGTCCTCAACTGAATACCCGGCGCCTTCTCACATAGACCCAGGGTGGATACTTGGAGGAATTTCTTCTTCCACCCTTTGTTGTTGCTTGGGTAATTCACGATTATCTTCCGCCCCTGCCTAGCCGAGAGCGAGAAGAAGCTGGCCTCCCCGTGAACTTGGAAAGGCCGGTGGGTCCAGAAGAATTCCTGCAATGTGAGCTGATACCTGAGGACCTGGGGCCACAGGGATATGTACCCCATCAGGTATCGCCAGCCGTTCAGCGCGAGTTGCCCGGGAGAGATCCCGAGGTAGATGAACGCGTCTCGGGCAACTAGGTGGATAGGCAGATGAAGGCCCGCCATAAAAGCATCCTCGTACAGAGTGACAAAGCCCGACTCATGGAAGTGAGCTCCGCCATCGTGCACGGTAAGAGAAAAGGGACCGAAAAGCTCGTACCTGTCCCTAATTCGATCCAAGTTAGGACCACGCAGGGTACTAACAATGGACTCACACGCGAAGACGATTCCGGGACTATTTGGCACAGACCCTTCATTGCCCGACCCCCGAGACGTCGAGGCTATGGGAGAATCCTGGTGTGCTTCCTCGTGAAATGCCCAAGCGGGGATTATTCCCTCATTATGTTGGTCTGAGGGGGCTAGGGAAGGAGGGACCGGGCTTGAACTCATAGACCCTGATCGTAACTATTCGTCTTCCAACCAGGACGATGAGTTAAAATCTGAATGACACATGACTGCGCCTGTGGAAGACCTAAAGGGCAGACGACCTGAGAATGGGTCGAGAACTCCTAGTCTGATGTACAAGGGAGGTATATCTAACAACCTAAAGGGTAGGTCATACAAGACTCTAAAAGGCAGATAACTCTCTATCAGATTTCTCCCGGGAACACCCACTCGGTCAATCCGCTCTAATGTACCCCCAGACTGGAAGAAGTGACAAAACCTAAAAAAGAAGAAATCCCACGATTGCTCTAACCTGAGTGGGTTCGTTCCCTCCAGTTTTGTTCAAAAAAGGAGAAGAGAATGAAGAACTGAAGACAGAAAGGGAAGACATACAAAATTAGCGCAGAAAAGAACTCGGGAATCATGCTCGGGAGTCTTGGATGCTCTCAAACAGCTCGGTAAATTCTCTCACTTGGCAGCAGGGACTAGAGAGAAGAACAAGTGTTCCTTATATAGGAATAGCGGATGGTCCAGATTAATCAGATCCAACGGCTTAGGAATTTTCCCGCCAAAGGTCGCCGACAGCTTTCACCTCGGGCACGTGAAGGGTTGCCTTAAAAGACGAGCACATTAAATGCGTGACATGATAGTCCGGTTACCATAACTATTCAGTTACATCCGAACTGACTTCGCTGGGTCCTGACCAGGCCAATTACTCCCTAACACATGGCGATACCCACACCCGAGCTCCTACTTGAACCGGTCGATTACTCCACCAGGGGACCTGGAGTGTGGGCCTCATCCCGAGCAACATTCTCGGAGGACATCCGGACGGTTTCCAAGAAGCTACTGATTTTCGAATCCTCACCCGATGACGCATCCCGTCAGTTTCGAAAATGGGGGGCAGCTGATATGTCCAAAATAATCTAGCCGTGAAGATAGTGCCACGTCATCCAGAGGCGCCAGTTATTCCGGTAAGGGCGCCCTTGTATGGCCAAGTATTCTCGAGGCGTTCAAGAAGACCGCGCGGTTCCCGTGATCCCATCCAATCTAGTAGTTTCCTAAATCAACTACAAGTCTGCGACAGGGGATGTAGTAATTTCCTAAACCACTTAGGAAACTCTCCTAAAATCATGCAAATCAAGTGTAATTAGATTAGGCTTCCTAATCCTACTAACTTACCATGTAAGGGTGGACTATTGCATCTATAAAAGAGCCCACCTACCCTATTTACGGGGATCGGGGTTCCAATCCAATTATTATTCTCTAGCTTACAAGCCTATAATAGAGAACTCACCACTATACGCATATACCCGACCGGTATTACTGGTAGTGCCGCCCACCTTTGTTGGCTCACCAGGCCCGTCGGTGATCTGCTAGTGAGAGTGCATAGACGCAACCGTGGACGTAGGTCACCTCGTTAACGGGACCAAACCACATACAAATTCTTGTCTTATATTCTCTCTAAAGTCTTCTTACCAGTTTTAGGCAGCATCATGTGGTACAAGTGTTGAACCAAGTGGTGGTAATCTAAGAGGTAGTGGTCCAAGAGTGAAGCACACTTCTACAAGTGGTACTCCCAAGTTTGGAATAAGGGTCAAGCAAGCAGTAAACTCTTCCCCCCAAATTTTGAATTATTATGTTTGTAACATTGATGACTTGAATTATTTTTTGACTTAAATTATGTTATTAAATTTTAGGTTCAGAGTCAAGTGAAGCAAAGACATGGACCCAATCTGAGTTCTTCTTTCAATGGAAGCCAAATCCCTATTGGTGGCCAACAACCTTCCACACGGCAATCTTCCACCCAATAACCTTCCACCCAACAACCTTTTATGTGGAGAGGAATAAGGTGTTATAGACAAGCTATTCTAGGAGAAGGCAAGGGAAGGGGTAATGGCAGGGGAATGGGATAGTGCTTAGATTTCTTGTTTTTTTTGTTGACTTTTGCTAATAGAACACAATGTGATTTTTTGGGTACGTAATTATGAACACATTTTGTTGGTATTTTGGGTGTGTAATTATGAACACTGATTAGCATTTATGCACTTGTATGAAAATTATGATCTTTTCTGATGATGATTGTTGTAAGGTTTAGAAGAGCTGCTCTATTTACATTGATTTCATTTGCATTTCTATTTGGTATAACCACAGTTCATAATTATTAAGGCATTCATGGCCGAATAACTGTTATATATTTCAAACCAACTAAGGCAAATATAATTGGCAATTTGATTTGTTTGCATCAGTGCATTGTTATATGGAAACTACAAATGTAATTGCAACAAGAAGCCCAACTACAAACACAACCACCCAAATGCATCCACATTTACCCTTATAGTAGGATATTTTTTTCTCCATTTTCCTACACTTCTTATCTGTATTTCTAATTCTTTCTTTTAGCACATCAATCTCCATAGCATTCTCTTCCTCTTTGCTGACAGCCTTCCTTAACTCGTCTTCAACTTTTTGCACCTTTTCCTTCATCTTGTTGATGACATCTTTGCCATTATCACAAATTGGATCATCATACCAAGCAAAATAACCACAACCTCCATTATTCTGTAAAGTTTAATTGATTTTAAAGTCAAAACTTTAATAATCTTAAAGGACATACCAACAACAAAACTCAAGTTCATACCTGATATATAGGACATCCAAAGAACCTCCTCCCAGGGTTCTTTTCAGTCCAAGAAGTCTTAATGATTGCCCATCGCCCACAATCAAATTGTTTCTTCCTCCTTGAACCAATTGAATGAGTGGAACTGTTAGATGTTGTTGCCATTATTTCACTTTGCTCTGTTTTTTAGTCTCTCTGTTTTTTCTTTATTTTCACTGTTAGTGGTATATGTAATTGCATGTATATAACTAACATATATACATGTTAGTGGAGGGAAACTTGAGAACCCACATGTTTTTGGCACTATTTTTGTTAGGTTAAATGGGTAAATAGGGTAATGTGATATATATAACGTGAGCTGGCAGTAAAGAGGCTTTTCATGGGTCCCATGTGTGCTTGCCGTCCATTTTTGGCTCACGATGTTACTTATTGTCCTTAATTGAAACAATACTGCAACTATAGGGCCCAAAGTGTTACAATAGAAAGTAGAGGGCCCAACGTGAAACTTGGGTATAAGTACAGGGTACTAAAGTGTTTTTAAGCCTTTTATTTATGTTAAAAATTTTGGATTGTAATTTGTAATTGCTGTATTCGAATTGTATTGGATAGTCTCATTGTACTTCCTGGAAAAACATTAATAATTTGGAGGAAATAGAATTTTATTGTTTCTTTTGTGCTCTTTATGTCTTAAAATTGCCGTTTTGTATTCCAAACAGTATTTGGCAGACAAATGTATTATTAGATATTATGGATAGAGACCAAAGAAAAGCGACGGCAATAAATAAAAAGAAACAAAAAGCATTTAGTTCATCAATAAGAAATAAAAATTATGGTGCTTTACTGAAATACTGGTACATGTCAGCTCCACGAATAATGGTGCTTAGTGAAATGCCGGTAAGTTGTGCTGATGTTACACAAAATAATGGCACTTTTCAAATGCCACAAAAAGCGATGTTAATTGTATACCGGAGTTTTATGCAAGTGCCGAGAAACTTCCCTGCACCATTTTAGGCAGCACCTTGTAGAAGCGCAAGTGAAACCCCATCTTTTCTTTTACCGACATTTTTTTTAGATATGCCGACAGTTTTTGAATGCATGTATTTCACTAATTTCTTGTAGTGTTAGGAGGTTTAATCAATTGGATGGGCCTAATCAAATGGAAGGGTTTTTTCTGTCCAAAAGTTCTCATAGTTTTAGAAGTTTAAAAAATTCTTAATTTTCAACGTTTTATACCATTCTGGAAAAATTTTAAATCGATTTTTAATCTTTCCATTCCAATCGATTGGATGGGGTCCAATCAATTAGAAGGAGTTCAATCGATTGATATGGGTTCAATGGATTGGATAAGGACAGAGAACACAAGATGTTGTTTTAAAGGACTAATCACTTCATAAAGTGTTTATGAAGTATGCAAATCAATTAGGGGTTCCAAAGAATATACTATATTGCTGTTTTCATGGATATGTGTATAGCTTATCTCTTGCAGGTTAACTTATCTCTCATGGCAAAGTATGAATGCATGTTTTAAATTTAATTTAAAGTTTTCATTACACCAAAGAACCAAATGTCTATCGAATACAATCTAGGATTTCTAACGGATATTTACTGTTACAAATTGGTAATGGTAGATTGCTGTTAGAAATAGCAAATGTCCATTAGTATTTGAAGGTCATATGTATTAATATTTTTGTAATGGTAAAAGATCAAATACTAACATAATGCATCTGTCACAACTTTTTACCAAAATTTAAATTTAATGTAGAAAAGAGGGAAAAAGGGAAAAAGAGAAAGGAATAAGAGGACAAGAGATGCACTATAGACAAAATAGTGAGGAGAAGAAGAGAGAGGAGATATGGAAGGGAGATGATCAGAGAAGAGAGAGGGTCTCCACCGCCGCCACTCCACTGCCGCTCTTTCTCCCTCTCACTGTCGACAACCTCCATCTCAACTCCACCGCGGTCGCAGTTTTCCAGTGAGATCTCTCTCTCTCTCTCTCTCTCTCTCAGATCTAAACTAGATATGTACTTATACTCATATTTCCAAGGTTTATTGTGTTGAAGATACACAAATAATTTGTTGCTCTTGTCTTTATCTTTAGGATTTAGGTGTAGTTGTCCATGTTTGAGTTTTGTTTCTTGATTTGGTCATTAGTTTAGGTTGAACTACTGTTAATCAGTTACAGTTTCCATATAACTTAATCGATTGCATCTCAACTCCCCTCACAGTTTGCAGGAAAAGGGATTGCCTCAACCAAAAATCACCAAACTCTCTTCACGCTCTGAAGTAAACTCTTCGATATACTTCTTCATCTTTCATTTTTCTTTTGTTGTTGTTGTTGTTGTTGTTCTTCTTCTTCTTCTTCATTTGTACTATTAACAGTAATAGTTATCCCACATAAACCGATATTGTGTGGATAGTTATCTACTATCTCTCTCTGTTTTGGGTTTCAATTTCAATTTCTAATATCTGCATTGCTTTATTTCTTTGTAGTTATCTCTCTGTCATTTTAGGTTTTGTTGGTTTCTTCATTGGAGGAGCAATGGATATAAGATCTCTTGTAAACCCACATTCTCTAGAAAATGTTGTATTTCATTTATTATTTATTTTACTCATTTTTATGATCTAAATCTAGTGCTACGTTCAAGAATTTGGGTAAGGGAGTTTCAGTGAAGTCACTGTCGATAGAGAACTAACGGCGTTAGCCTCAGACTCATCTTTATACGGGAGATAGAGTCAACTATGGGTAAATCTATTCTTTTTATCTCAATGGTTTTTTAATCCTATGTGTGCTGCAATTTTGATTTCTTTCCTTTTTAAATTGGTGTGTCTTCTCTGTGTTTGTTTGTGTGTCCCTAAACAGCCCCCCAAATCAGCCCCTAAACTATCCCTAAACAGCCTTAATCAAAGGAGAACTGATATTTGATCCGGATATATGTAGAGGAAGCAATTGTGGGTGTCCAAATTCATAGTATTAATGAAGCTTACTAGGTCCCACTTTGTTTTCTCATTTTTATCCCTATTAATTTAAATTTCTCCATAGTATGGTGATTGCTACAATTGGGATTTGGATTTTATATTTTGCTGGGTTTCTATATTTAGTTTGTGACGGTTCTTTTTTTTTTTGTGTGTGTCCCCTAGGTGTTCGATTAAGTTCTTGAGTGGGGTGTGCCTGACTGTAAGGGGTGGTGGGATTTGGATATGTTTGGTCTTTGTATCTTCAGGTTCCTTTGTGTTAAGAAGGAAAAAAAATTAGATGGAAATGGTTTTTGCATTAGGAATTTTGTAAGCTTGAATTGGAACATAATTGGCTATAAATTTGTAAGCTGGAAAATGTTCCTTTTTGTTTCCTGCTCCATATAGAAGAGAACAAGCATTGCTAGAGGGGAAGCTTATCTCCCTTTCCTCCATGATGAGAGTAGGGTGATATTGGGTTGAATGCAAGAGCACTCCCTCGGAGTTGAATGTCAAGTCAGACAACTAGGATTATATTGGGTTAATCAAAGGAACATCTAGGATTCTCTAAATTGCTCTAATTGTTTTTCCAAATGTAAGTTTATTTTTGTTGGGGCTTAAACTCTCTAATTTTGTATATATTGATTTAGTTAATCCATTGGGCACCCATATGTATGAATTGTTTGATTTTTTGTCTATTATTGTGGTTAGATGTAGGATTAAAAACATTCACTACCCTGTAGTTTAGTGGTGTTTCACGTTGGGCCCTGAATTTTCAAAGACTCATGCTTTGCTACCTAATTTTTTTTATCCTAAATGTTTCCCTAACACATGGAGTTCTTTGTTTGCTTTATAAGGTAAAGTAAGGAAATGGAAATAGGGTGACAAAGTAAACTCTTATTTTTTATTTTGTGAGTCAGTTCCCTTTTATGCAGATCATTTTATAATATGAAAAGATTTAATTGCTTATTTTTTTTGTTGAATAACATAGACTTTATTATGTGCAAAGTAAACTTTTTCTAGATATTTTGAAGCAGTTGGAGCATCAAAAGTATAAAAAAAATGATGGTTCCAAAATGAGAAGGTAAAATGATAGATGATATATCATATATAAACTGTATCTTTAGATGTAAGCACGTACAATTGGTTAATATTGATTAGAATACATCGGATTATGGCCCAAATGTTGTGTGATTTTAGTTGATTATGTGATGGGACAAAAAAGTGTACAAGGTGACTTGGTTTTGGTGGTACCCAATTGAGGAATTGAATTGGAGTTTCTTGAGTTTGTTCCTCTTATATGCTAGTAAATTTGTATTTGTCAAAGGGGGCACATGGTTGGTTGGTTGTGGAGTCACTTTTGTGGAGGGTATTGAGGGTTAAACGACGTGTGATTTTGGTGGTTATTCCTCCCCTCCCATAACCACACAACAGCAAATATGACAAACCATTGAAATGAAATTACAAATGTAAATTTTCAAGTCTTGGCATATTGTTGTTATTGTTATTAGCAATTGATACACCTAAAATTGGCTCTATCCTATTACCGAGCGGTTCAAATCAGCAGCCAGTCCATGTCCCATTCAAATCATGCACAACTCCTCGGACAAGCATCAGCCCGAGTGGTCTAGTCTACTCGAGACTCACCATCCCGAGCGGTTCATTCACGACCAGACCAACAGGTCAGGAAGACCACACTGCCACGGTCCATACAGGTGCTGTCAAGTCAGGCCCCAAAGGCACGCCCTAGAATATTCCAGGCAGTTTCCTATTCAAACTAGAAGACATTAGGGCAAATTGTTTCCTAATCCAATTAGGAAACCCCCACAATTAATGCCAATCAATCCTAACACAATTAGGAAACTTACTTGATTGGTGTCAATCACATCCTAATTGGATTATATTTCCTTATCCATGTTCGAGTAGGTCTCTTGCATCTATAAAAGAGGCCACTCACCCCTATAGAAAGGGTTCAACTTTTCAGTCTCTACAGCACCTCTATAGCTGTCACCAACACGCCCGGCCGACCTACGATAGCTCCAAACTATTGTTGGTTCACCATAGGTCCCCGGCTTTTTATAGTATAGTGAACGTGCTCAGACACACACGTGGACGTAGGTACCTTCATTAACAGGGCTGAACCACATACAAAAAACCAGTCTCTCTCTCTCTTTTTTTTGGAAAATGGTTAATCGATTCCAAAAAAGGGCCAAACCCTAGGATATTACAATAAGCGCAAAATCATGCTATGAGAGCCAGACCAAACAAATGAAACGGAAAGCAACAAGCAAACACACATAGCAACATGGATTGAAACAAAACACATGAGACAACCCAACAACCCAACGCAAGGGCCTCCTCAGGATCGTTGTCGTCCCTTGGGCCGACTCCCGCTGAATTTCATCTTAGTTTCCTTCTTTTTCTGTCTGTTGGAGAGGGGACAACCCCTTGTAGGGGTCCCAACCTCACTAGCTTGGTCAAAATCACTAAAACAATCATCGATGTCATCCACTCTAACTGGGGGAGTGGTGTTCTCTCTGGTCTCTCCTCGAGGAATATCTGTATGGTTAGAGGGGCTAGCTTCGGGATAAGATGTCCGGGTGGAGGGAGAAGCGATGGACTCAACTTTGACAGGTTTAGGATCAGGATCGTCTAAAAGCTGAGAAAGGGCTTCAAAACGGTTACCCCTCGCTATCGGATTTTCCGAGCCATTCGTGCTTTTAGTACGGTCAGACTTATGGTCAATAACAGTCTCTTTTCCTCTTTCTTTGCCTGAAACAACTTGCCAAGTCCCCTTATCCTTACTGTTCCTCTTGAGAGGGTGGCGATCTGGACGGCTCTGACCCGAAGACACTGTCCGAGAACAATCATGACCAAACTGGGAGCACTTTTTGCATCGAACTGGGGTCCACTGACATTCCAAATTGATCTTTGTTCTAATAGTATTGCCAGTCTCCTCATCTTCTGCTTCAATATGGAATTCATTGTAGAAGTCAAAATCAGCAGAAACTTCAATGCAAACACGGGCATATGTTATACGCCTTCTACTTGCAGTTATGCGATCAACTCGAATTGGTTTCCCAATGAAACTAGAAATAAAGCTGATTCCCTTTGGATTCCAGTACTCAAGCGGTATACCATAGAAGTTTATCCAAATTGGAATGGAGTGAACCTCTTCGTTTTCAAAGGAGAAATGTGGCTTCCATGGCCTAAGTAGGAGAGGTTGACCTGCCACAAACCATGGCCCTCCTTCTAAAATTGCATCCCTAGCTTCCGTGCTAGAGAAAGAAAAAAAGAAGACTCCAGATTCAGTGGCCAAAGTATCAATAAGGCCCTCACTAGCCCAAAGCCGATCAGTAACGTTTGTGACAAGGGAAAACGGAAGCTTCCTACCGAGAAACCGGCCAACCAAGGTCGTCGTCCATTCATTTCTCCCAGCTACAGTTAAGTCCTTAGGAATTTTCAGAACAAGATTATCTTCAATCCCTCCATGGTCCACAAATTCCAAATTAAAATCGTTGCTACAAATTGTGGAACTGTGATTTATTTCCAAATTTGATCCCAGCTCAAATGGGGCCAAGCTACCATTCGGACACTCAGATTTGAATAATCCAGCCCAAGATTTACTCTGGGTCCCACTAGCTATATTGGGCACCTTACTTTGCGTAACCTCCAATTGAACAGGAGCAACCTTGTCCGGATTAACAAAGGCCAGCTCATCAATTTGACCGTTAATTTGAGGAATAGACTTTGCGGGATTTGTCATGTAAACGGGGTCCACAAGGTTGTGGCCTGCTTGGAGCGGCAGGGCTCGGGTCCCACAGTCACCAGGAGGCAAGCATAACGCTGATAAACCCTCCATCCTTGCATTGTTATGAACATAGGAAGGAGCATTACCATATTGTGACGTTTGGGCCCCACCACCTTCAACGTTCATCTGATTTGACGTGTAACCCATATGATAAGTAACATCCGTAGCCTGATTCGTGGGCTGCACACTGCACAGCTCTTCTACATTATGACCATTAACCAGATTTTGACTAGGGAGCAGTTGCTGCGCGTGGGCTCCACTCGGTATTGCCGATTTGAAATAAAAAGGAGTTGTCCTATCTTGAGAAGCAGCAAGGACAACAGCAAAATGATGAACCGGAGTGGACGTACACGCGGGGTCCACAAGAACGTGGCCAGCGGGGGGCCTCAACGGTAATGTGATGGAATCAGATAGAGAAAGGCACGTGGCTCCAAAAGTGGTGCCTTGCTAGTATTTAAAGAGAAAGGACTTACCGGCATGGCATGGGTCCCACATTTATCAAACCGCATGTAAGAAAGATTGGAAACTCCCACAGGCGCGTCAAATGCACTCGCACGCTGTAAAGGCTGGTGCAGGGGATCTGGACCCACATATTGACCAATAGGGCTGAGGGACAAAACCGTGTCACATGAATGTAAAGGAGCGTGGGGCTCACACGCAACATCCAGCTGGGAACGCGTGAATCCGTCTGATTTAGGATCAGTGAAGGGGCTGGGGACCACCTCAGACGCGGCAAACTTCTTAGGGCAAATGATATTGTCAACATATAGATCAAAACAAGATTCTGTATCAATATTCATTTGCTTAGTATGAGCACCAACACAATCTGCAGTGGGCTCATGAGGGAAAACTGAAGAAAATACAGAAACATTGGCGTTTTCAACATCATAAACACCAATATTTGCTTCCATTCTGTGGTTCACCAAGCTTGGAATAACAGGAACCCCAGGACAGGACCCTCCTCCTATGGATTGGTCTTCATTTTCAATCAGCTTTTCCTTACCATTATGGTATTTCCTAGCCTTAGCTAGCTCACAAGAGTCTCGGACAGAGGCAAAAGAATGGACAAGTTCTTCATCAGAGAAACCCCCATTAGCATCCACTGGTACCACAATACCCACAGAGAGGACTTTCTCATCAGAGACACCCCCATCAAGATTTGTTGTTGATTTCGCAGCCAAACTTTCTTTATCTGCTTGATGCGACTCCTCCTCATCATCACTACTGACACAATCTAAAACCCACTGGACTAATGGGTCTTCATCTCCCTCCTGAAAATCAGTAGGAGGAGAAGACAACTTAACAACTCTCTTAGCTTGGATGTTTGATTTACTTACATTGCTAGGAAAATGGAATAGCTTTTCTTTCCTTTTCTTAGCACTAATACTAGGAACCACCACCCAAGGGGGGGGAGCCCTCACCATCCTAGTCTCTCTCTCTCTCTCTCTCTCTCTCTCTCTCTCTCTCTCTCTCTCCTTAAATTGCTTTAACCAAATTTTGGCATCATCAGCTTAGCGCCGTCTGTGGGAACGACAAGTTCTTCATCAACAAATCTCTTGGCTGATAGCCATGCCTCCGAAGAAGAGTGAGAAGACTGCATAGCAGGCCAACCGGGATCTTCCGCCGGCCCCGGCACTGGCTGCGGCAGTCATGACATCTGAGCAGATCCTGCGACCCTCACACAACTCTTGGAGGGCCAGCTTTAAATCCAGCAACAGATCAAAGCCCTACTGGCCCAGTAAAGTAGTCCTCCAGTGACTGGGAAATGACCCGGGAACGTTGCGCACGATCGGGAACCGATCTTGACCAGACAACGTGCCCGAGCCAACCCATCCTGCGTTGAGGATGCGAGAGACATCAACAGTAGGCGTACTGCCCGAGAGGAAAGGCAGGGGCATATGGCCCAGGAATCAGTCCAGGGTCACTCAGTCAAGAGCCAAGTTATCCCTAGGCACACGATGAATCCGAGTCATAGCCAAGCCCGATCCTAGGGGACAGCATACCGCCATGAGAAGGAAGCCTCCTCCATCAACCAGACTTATGGCCCGGATACCGGTCGGGAAGGAGTGGTGGCATGTATCAAGGACTTACAAAAACAAATTGATGGAGTGCCCAAAAGGTTGGGCCAGAACCTGATGTTGTCAGAATCAAGATATAAACGTATTCTTTACTTTTCAAAGGATTTGCAGTGTGGAAGTAAAGGTCGAACCCACAGAGATTGATTACTACAGCAACTTAATTTTAAAACCTAAGTCTAATTAATTAGGAAAAACGGATTTTGATTTGGATTTAATTAAACTAAGAACATAAAAGTAAATCTAAACTATGAAAGCAATTAAAAGTGTTTTTAATGAATGTTTAAGGGAACCTAGGATTACAAATCCACCTACTAGCTTCATAATAGGAATATCTATGAATTACTTTAGCTTATTACGTTGGATGAATATGGGGAATTGTAGCTACAAGCCCAATTCCTCCGACAAGAAGATAATCATGGTTCAAGCACCAACATAATCCATCTGCGGATAGCACGAATTATCTCACACTAAACTAGGGTTGTGATCTAATCCGTCTAACCTAGGCATGGACTATTCGGATACTTGATAGCACGAATCAATAAAGCACCATCACATGTAAACAACCTAAACAAGCACAGCGAGAATAGATCGTTGAGCACATCACAGTCAAAATAGATCTAAGACAAGAATAAATTCTGAAAGCAATGATTTAATCAATGTAAGTACGATTTATTTATAAAATCCTCTAAACATGTGACTGTCATCCATACATAATAAAACTAAAATAAAAACATAAATAAAACCCTATTACTCATCTAGGGCTTCATTGAAACCCTAGATCGATGATCTAAGCTGCCATAGAAGTAGTGATCGGCAAGTAGTTGATGGAGGAGGCCATGGAAATCCTTGGTCTTCTTCTTCTTCTCCTTGATTCTCCCTCTTCAAGGGCTGGAAGTGTGGTTGTAGAATGTGTGTATATTAATTGTCAACCCTCTAATTGAAGTAAAATAGAGTTTATATAGATTTACAACATGTTTTGGAAGCCTTTACAACTCGAAACGGACTGAAACTGATGTAATTTACAGTCTGGACGTCGTTTAGCAGTCTCGTTTGCACAGGAGTCTTCAGTATACTGAAATACGCAACTTTGGTTTTTGGGCATATCGCGCGAGCGGGTCGCGCGAGCGCGACTTTTGGTCCTTCGCGCTCGCGGATCGCGCGAGCGAATTATTGGGGGTCTCGCGCGAGCGGATCGCGCGCGCGACTTCTGGATTCTCGCGCCCGCGGACCGCGCGCGCGACATTGGTTTTTCAGCTTCTTTCTTGATGCTTTTTCACCCTGTTTAGCCTGGTTTAGTTGATTTCTTCCAAAACCTGTCAGAAACTAGAAAACAGAGTAAAAATATACAAAAACAGGATAAAAAGGTACTAACAAATGCTCGTTAAAGCGTATATTTAGGATTAGTTCTCTCCCGATCACACCCCCAAACCTACATTTTGCTAGTCCTCGAGCAAAACTAAAATAAAAACTACTAATAAAAATCTATTCCATTTTCGTATGGATCACGATTGCATTTAGCGTATGCAACAAGCCTTTTAAACCCCTAGGTGTCCCTAGTCGGACGAGTGAAGTCTCGTGAGGGTTCTCGTCAACAAGTTACCCACAACCATTTTTATTAACTTAAAATTTTAAAAACTTTTATTAAAACGAAAAATAAAACAATCAATACTCCTTATTATACAACAAAGATTCGAAATAGAATAACGAACATAAAGAAACGGAATCAAACGTCTACATACATCATGAAAAACACTCTCAAGCACATGCATCGTGTAAATCAATAGAGTTTCTCATAAAATTGCACGTGTGTGATATGGTAGTCAAATGAACACGCGCATGTCATTAACTTGGAATATAACTCGGATGACCATCTAACTATGTCTTGACTACGAATCTCACAATGTCAATTACACTCTCAAATGAAACACTCAGAAACAGGTGTAATTTTTCTAATATATGGGAGCAAAGGAAATATATTTTCAAAACGATAAATGCTCACATATGACATGAAAAAGACGCATGACACGAAAGAACAGTAGTCTCATGGATAAGATGCCAATAATCAAAAGAAATTAATCATTACCATGTTTTAATCCCCTCCCATCATTTACATATCCGAACCATGTTTCCTAGGATCAACTAGGACTTTTCAAAGGTTGTAATGTGGCTCCGGTAATGAAAAAGTATAGGACAGATATATCAGGTAGTTTCAGAATGGCATTGTAAGGCATGTTCGATCTCTCTCATTCTTCTTCTACAAACTTTTCATCTTTTCTTTCTCTTCTTCCTTTTCATTCACTTTTCTTCTTTTCTTTCTTTTTTTTTTTCAACCTTCTCTTCTTTATTTTGTTATCTTTTCTTTATTCTTTTCCTCCTTGTTCAAATGATTATTCATCGAATACCAAGCAACTACCCCAATAGCATCTTATTTTATTCTTCTCAATCAACACATCGCCTTAATACTACTAAAAGTTGATCACTCTTCCAGTGGTATACTCCAAGTTGATCAAGTTGGAGCTTTTAAAGAGGATAATGGTGAACAAAGAAAAAGAGGCATTGTAATGGCTCAAAGGGGCGAACTAAGGAAATTTATAATTTATCGGTCGGCACTAAACAAAGAAGGCCTAAAATCATTTCCTAGGGTAATACGGTTCTTCAATGTTTACGACGGAAGATTATTTAGCATGGTAACAAATATTTTAACTTGACTATCAACCAAAACAAGAATAATGAGACTAATCAACAAGTTAATGCGCTATTTCAATGAAATTCGACAAACACAATGTATTTATAACCCTCAAAACAGAAAAGATAGGCTCAATAGCTCACTGGGTTTAGTCTCCACCTTGTGTTATCTAGAAATCCGAATCATATTATAGTTCACATCAAACATGTATTCAAGTGACTACGTGCAGTGCATAAGTTTGTGTGCAAATTTATGATATAAAACTACGATTCGAACAATACATAACTTAAAACATTTCAACATGACTCTAGCAAATATTTAACCACATATTCTCATGTTTACCATTCTATAACAATTCAAATTACATACTAAGAAGTATCGGATTAAAATTGCAAAAACGTCAGTAATATCGTTTATTTAAACACACTTATTACAAAATTTTAAAATTTTAGTGCATAATAACGTGCATGTGTGTGCATACCCCCAAACCTAAACCTTTCATTGTCCCCAATGAAACAATAAAACGAAATAAAGGAGAGTACATAAGATAGGAACGATAATACCTCGATTTCGACAATGGCAAACAGGTGAACACAAAGGAATATGACAATAAAGTTCAATGTTACCTGTGACTACTAGATAAATGAAAAGAACTTCAAAAGAATAGTAAAAGGAAATGAAACCAAAATTTAACAAATAAATCTAAAATCTAAGTTAAACTAAACTAAACTAGCAAAAGGAAAAGACATAAAACGAAAAAGTATAAATATAATAAGGAAAACACTAACTAACTCGATCTAAAATGGCGTAATAAACAAAAACAGAAACAAAAACATTATCAGAACAAGTACGGGGGAAAGATACAGAAAAGAAAAGAAAATATGCAGAAATGGGGGAATCGCGCGCGCGGTCCGCGCGAGCGGCCGTCGCGCGCGCGAATTTCCAATTTTTTTTTTTTTTTTTTTTTTTTTTTTTTTTTTTTTTTTTCTTCTGAAAGTAAAACTTTCTCGCGCGAGCGAGGTGCCTCGCGCCCGCGAAATCAGGCGCGAGGAACTACTGAGGGCTCATAAAAGAGAAAACAAAGAAAAACATCTAAGGGGCAATCTCGCGCCAGCGGGCCGCGCGAGCGATGTCTCGCGCGAGCGGGCCGCGCGCGCGAGATGGGTTTTCTTCATTGTGTGGCTAAAATTATGTACGTACTATTAAAATAACTTAATTCCAACCCCCAAACCTATCCAGAATGTCTAAAACAGACACAAACAGACCCAAAAACGTCCAAAAATAAGAAAACAAACGACATTAAGCTTGGGTTGCCTCCCAAGAAGCGCTAACTTTTACGTCTTTAGCTAGACCGTTCTAGCTCAAGACTCATGGAGGCCGTATATCGGACTGTGTACCCCTAAGAATGTCAGGTAGAGCTCGGTGGTACGCAGAAATAACATCGCTTTGAATTAAATCGATTAACGGTTTGTCATTATGTTCGAATCGATTTCTTACCTTCCGAGTAGATTCTTCATTAGGGTCCACGGAATTAGGATTCATCCACTCATCATCGTCCGCTATATCGTTTTTGTTACTCACGTTTATTTCTTTGGTAGACTCAATCTTCCGTGTTACCTCACCTTCCACCTCACATAGGAAATCGTCGTTTTTAGGAGGTTGATCCATAGCATTAAAAACGTTTAATTTTAGATTCATGTTCCCAAATGACACTTTCATTACCCCCGTCCGACAGTTAACACGTGCGTTGGCGGTTGCTAAGAATGGACGGCCTAAGATGACAGGAGTATGTTTCCTAACATCTAGCACGGGTTCAGTGTCAAGGACCATGAAGTCGACAGGATAATAGCATTTATCAACTTTAACCAAGACGTCCTCGACGATTCCTCTAGGAATTTTAATAGAACGATCCGCTAATTGTATAGTAGCGGCCGTAGGTTTCAGTTCACCTAATCCTAGTTGTTGATAGACGTGATAAGGTATGAGATTAACACTAGCTCCTAAGTCAAGGAGAGCCCTATGAATGATAGTGTCACCTATGACACATGAAATCGTAGGCGTACCGGGATCTTTATATTTTGGAGGAGCGTGTTGGAATATAGAGCTTACTTTTTCCGTGAGAAAGACCTTTTTAGGAGTATGACTGCGTATTTTGCGCTTTTGAGTACATAGGTCTTTTAAACATTTAGCATAAGCGGGAATTTGTTTAATAGCATCGAGGAAAGGAATATTGATTTTAACTTGTTTAAACACCTCGAGTATATCCTCAACCCTAGACTTTTTATTTGTAAGATTAGACGGTTCCTCAACGTTTGGTGGATATGGCATTCTAGGAGTATAATTCGTTGGGACCGATTCTTTGCCGTTCTTATTTTGGCTCATGTCCTCACCCGTCTCTTTATTAGAGTTAATATTCATACCTTTCACATTCTTATTCGGAATTTCTATTACCTCCTCCTCTCGGGTAGTCAACCTAGTTGAGACGGCGTTCACTTGTTCATTCGACCCCTTAACCTCATATTGTCCCTTAGGATTTTGGATTGTTTGACTAGGCAACGTCCCCTCGTTTCTACGACTTACTACAGTAGCTAGTTGTCCCATTTGGGATTCAAGCTTCGCAATGGATTGCGTATGAGAGTGCACTATTTGTGCTTGTGCCTGTACTTGCGTTTCAATAGTCTTAAGGGACGCCAACACCTTTTCCTCAAAAATATTACCCCTTGAAGGATTCGAATTAGGAGGCGGTTGTTGGTATTGATTAGGTTGAAACTGAGGTCGATACGCATTTGGAAAATTAGTCGCCTCATTGGGATTATTATTATTATTTTTCCACGAGAAGTTAGGATGGTTTCTCCATGGCGCATCCGGATTATTAGTAGTTGCATTATAGTTATTTCGTGGGTATTGTTGAATAGAATTAATGTGTTGCTCCACGAATTCCGGGAATTGACTCGCCGATGGACATGCAAGTATCGAATGTGAAGGATCAGAACATAATGCACAAATTTCACGAGCGGGTGGGGCTGTCGTTTGGTTCATTGTTAAAAGTCGGTCAAGTTTGTTAGATAGTTCTTTTATTTCAATTGATTGACTTGACTCGAATTTTACATCCCTCTTAGGTTGATTAAGATATCCTTCCGAACGGACAGACACCGTTTGGTGCATTGAATTCTCGCTTAACGTTTCAAACATTTTCCAGGCCTCGTCGGCGCTTTTGTGTAGGAAGGTTCCCGCACAAACGGCATCGACGGTATTCCTAACAGAGGGAATAAGCCCCTCATAAAAGACCTGAACAAGTTGCCACTTAGGGACTTGATGATGTGGACACGAGCGTAGTAATTCTTTAAATTTTTCCCACGTGTCGTAAAGTGATTCCCCATCTTGCATTACAAAATTGGTTATTGATTTTCTTATCTGGTTTGTACGCATAATCGGGAAAAACTTTTGTAAAAATGCGGTGTGTAAGTCTTCCCATGTTCTAATTGTGTTTGGCTCCAAAGATTGGAGCCAATATTTAGCTTTGTCCTTTAATGAGAATGGAAAGAGCCGCATATTTAGTTCATCATCAGTAAGATTTTGGATTTTCAACGTAGAGCATATGTCCTGAAAATCTCCTAAGTGTTTATAAGGGTCTTCATTTAGACGGCCATGGAATGATGGAAGTAGCGAGATGGTAGACGACTTTATCTCAAAGTGAGATGCCGTCGCCTCCGGTAATTCAATACACGTTTGTGGCGTGTAAGTCGTCGGAATAAAATAATCTTTAAGTGGAGGAGGTGGAGGGATATTATGATTATTCATATTATCTCCGTTATTTTGATTGTTATTGTTATTGTTGCCAATGTCTGCCATTTTAATCGGTTCTATGTTATTAAAGCGTGGTTTCTTTAGTTTTTGAAGAGTACTACGTATTTCGGACTCAAATAAAGACGTTGGTTTTGGTGTCAAATCGTCGTCTATTACAAACCTAGTTCCAGAAGTTAAATTTGAAGACTTGTTAAGTCTTAATGTACGTTCAAGTTCAGAGTTTAAAGGTTGTAATTCCGGTTTGTTTGAACGTGTACCTAACATAAACTAAAAGAAAAGAAAAGAAATTAAAAACAAAGACTGGCTCAACTAAAAAAAAAAACAAATAGCAAGCAATCACGCCACTAAGATAACAAGCACTCAACTACTATGATGCATGAATATTATCCTGTAATGCAATGACCGCGTCAAGCCCAGCGCCCTGGGTTTCCTAGCTAATGCAGTGCAATTAACCTTAAACTAATGCAAATAGTGCGTCACAGCGCCCTGACTTACAGCGGTTTAAAGCGAATTCCAAAGGAAGCAATTTATTTAATTTATTTCTTTTTTTATTTGCGTAAGCTCCTTTGATGTAATTAGCTGCTCCACTCGGAAACGTTGACTACAAAATAAAAGAAAAAGTTAGTAACTAAAAACAAAAACAGAAAATAAGAAGAATAAAAACTAATCTAATATTTACGAATTAACTAAACTACGATTATAAAACTAAGAGTAGTAATGCAATCCCCGGCAACGGCGCCAAAAATTGATGTTGTCAGAATCAAGATATAAACGTATTCTTTACTTTTCAAAGGATTTGCAGTGTGGAAGTAAAGGTCGAACCCACAGAGATTGATTACTACAGCAACTTAATTTTAAAACCTAAGTCTAATTAATTAGGAAAAACGGATTTTGATTTGGATTTAATTAAACTAAGAACATAAAAGTAAATCTAAACTATGAAAGCAATTAAAAGTGTTTTTAATGAATGTTTAAGGGAACCTAGGATTACAAATCCACCTACTAGCTTCATAATAGGAATATCTATGAATTACTTTAGCTTATTACGTTGGATGAATATGGGGAATTGTAGCTACAAGCCCAATTCCTCCGACAAGAAGATAATCATGGTTCAAGCACCAACATAATCCATCTGCGGATAGCACGAATTATCTCACACTAAACTAGGGTTGTGATCTAATCCGTCTAACCTAGGCATGGACTATTCGGATACTTGATAGCACGAATCAATAAAGCACCATCACATGTAAACAACCTAAACAAGCACAGCGAGAATAGATCGTTGAGCACATCACAGTCAAAATAGATCTAAGACAAGAATAAATTCTGAAAGCAATGATTTAATCAATGTAAGTACGATTTATTTATAAAATCCTCTAAACATGTGACTGTCATCCATACATAATAAAACTAAAATAAAAACATAAATAAAACCCTATTACTCATCTAGGACTTCATTGAAACCCTAGATCGATGATCTAAGCTGCCATAGAAGTAGTGATCGGCAAGTAGTTGATGGAGGAGGCCATGGAAATCCTTGGTCTTCTTCTTCTTCTCCTTGATTCTCCCTCTTCAAGGGCTGGAAGTGTGGTTGTAGAATGTGTGTATATTAATTGTCAACCCTCTAATTGAAGTAAAATAGAGTTTATATAGATTTACAACATGTTTTGGAAGCCTTTACAACTCGAAACGGACTGAAACTGATGTAATTTACAGTCTGGACGTCGTTTAGCAGTCTCGTTTGCACAGGAGTCTTCAGTATACTGAAATACGCAACTTTGGTTTTTGGGCATATCGCGCGAGCGGGTCGCGCGAGCGCGACTTTTGGTCCTTCGCGCTCGCGGATCGCGCGAGCGAATTATTGGGGGTCTCGCGCGAGCGGATCGCGCGCGCGACTTCTGGATTCTCGCGCCCGCGGACCGCGCGCGCGACATTGGTTTTTCAGCTTCTTTCTTGATGCTTTTTCACCCTGTTTAGCCTGGTTTAGTTGATTTCTTCCAAAACCTGTCAGAAACTAGAAAACAGAGTAAAAATATACAAAAACAGGATAAAAAGGTACTAACAAATGCTCGTTAAAGCGTATATTTAGGATTAGTTCTCTCCCGATCAGAACCCTACTCAGAATCACGCCAATATCGAGGCAGAGTCACCATTCTCTAGCCAGATCACGAGGTTTGCCATCCCGCGCAAATTTAAGCAGCCTCACCTAGATCCTTATAACGGCTCGAGAAGCTCGATCGACCACGTCCGGACCTACAAGGCTCAGATGGCCCTAGCCACCAACTCCGATGAACTACATTGCCTGGCCTTCCCTAGCACTTTGAAAGGCCCGGCCGTGCAATAGTTCTACTCCTTGGAGCTCCGATTGGTCCGCAGTTTCAAGCAACTTAGCAAGCAGTTCATCAACTAGTTCATTGGTATGCACGAATGGCCAAAACTTGACATGCAGCTACTGACAGTCAGACAAAGGGATAATGAGACCCTCAAGGAATTCACCAACCGGTTTAATCAAGAGAAGCTCAGAATCTATGATCTTGATGAAACTGTCGCTATTATAGCATTCTGCTCAGGAGTTCAACACACCAAGTGCGCTGCGTCGTTTCACAGAAATTGACCAAAAACCTTAGTTGAACTCACAGAGAGGGTTGGAGAATACATTGGCATTGAAGAATTTTTAAAGACCAATGACCCCGGGCGCGTAATCAACGAGTCTTCCAGAAGTAAGTGAAAGCGAGATCAGCCTATGAGTTCTGGCAGTTCTTCCAGCTCACAGCAAGCAGGGTTTGGTAGTCCCGACCCGACCTCCAATTCACAGCGATCTGAGTCCGGCAGCCCCGACCCTACCTCTAGTTCGCAGCAGTCAGGATCCAGTGATCCCGACCTTGAATCTAGCTCAGAGTAATCGGGAGCCCGGTGATCCCAACCCAACCTCCTGTCTCTAACAGTCTCGACCAAACCAACTACAGTGGTACTTGCCCGATCATCGGATGAGGCTCCGCAGACTGTCAGAGAGCTCTTAAAAAGACCTCGGGCTCTGAACCCAGGCACAAAAGACCTCGGGCTCCGAACCCAGGCACTAAAAAGACCTCGAGCTTTGAACCCAGGCACTAAAAAGACCCCGGGCTCTAAATCCAGGCACTAAAGACCTCGGGATAACACCCGAGGCAAAAGACCTCGGGGTCACGCTGAGGCATCGGCTTCACTTAGGTCCAACCTACGATGGGGGCAAATCCCCCTAGGTGGCTGATGATGGCAAGCTTCAAAAGACCCTGCAACCACTATGTTCTAGGTCTATTACCTATAGTCCTGGCCTCCAAAAGACCCTCGTCTTAGCGAAAGCTTGGGGGGCAGAAAGGCATGATGGACTAAATAGGTAATCAAACCGGGTACTTACAGGCCTTGCGGTAACTAAATCCAACTCTTAGACAACCCGGGCGCCTACAATACTCAGAGGCCATAACTCCACTTAGGTCCAAACTGACGATAGAGGTGACTAAAATCTCTTAGGTTGGCCGACAATAGAGGAGCAAAAAGACCCCAAAGCAACGCAATTTAGGTCGGCTCCACCAATATGGTCAAACTCTTCTCCCAACAGTCTTGACGAAGGCTAACTGGGCTGAAGGTAACCATCCTGGGGAGTTAACATAAAAAGACCCTAAAGCAATACGCTTTAGGTCGATTTTTCCAACATGGTCAAATTCTTTTGCCCATAACCTTGACTAAGGTTTACAGGTAGAAGATAACCATCCTAGGAGCTAACTCAAGCAAAAGACTCTAAATTAGGCTGAGTCTCAACTCTTGGCCAATTCCTGAGCACTCACAAGACTCAGAAGCTCCAAGGCAGCTTCCCCGAGCACTCCAACAGTGGCAAGTGGCATCAAACAGATTTCCAAACTTGCCCCGATATGGCGTCCAGCCAACCTTGGAAATAGGGGCTAGCTAATACACCCAAAATTAGCTCTATCCTATTACTGAGAGGTACAAATTAGCAGCCAATCCATGTCCGGTCAAATCATACACAACTCCTCAGACAAGCATCAGCCCGAGCGGTCTAGTCTACTCGACACTCACCATCCCGAGCGGTTCATTCACGACCAGACCAACAGGTCGGGAAGACCACACTAGCACGGTCAATACAGGCGCAGTTAAGCCAGGCTCGCAAGGCACGCCCCAGAATATTCCAGGCAGTTTCCTATTCAAACTAGAAGATTAATGGAAATGGCAAATTGTTTCCTAATCCAATTAGGAAACCCCCACAATTAATGCCAATCAATCCTAATACAATTAGGAAACTTACTTGATTGGTGTCAATCACATCCTAATTGGATTATATTTCCTTATCCATGTACGAGTAGGTCTCTTGCATCTATAAAAGAGACCACTCACCCCCATAGAAAGGGTTTAACTTTTCAGTCTCTACAGAGCCTCTATAGCGATCACCAACACGCCCAGCTGACCTACGGTAGCTCCAAACTATTATTGGTTTACCACAGGTCCCCAGCTTTTCACAATATAGTGAACATGCTCAGACACACACGTGGACGTAGATAACTTCATTAACAGGGCCGAACCACATACAAAAAACCAGTCTCTCTCTCTCTCTCCTTAAATTATTTTAACTAAATTTTGGCATCATCAGCAATATACTCTAGCAAGTACCCTCTCTCTGCGAGCCTTTCAATGTCAATCTTGATCTTAAAATGGTTATTTGTGTTGTGGCCATAGTTCTTATGGTATCTGCAGTACTTATCCTGGCTTCTCTTCTCTAGTGGCATCTGAATCCTCGGTTGATTCCTGAGGAGGTTCTGTGTTTCGACCGCAGCCATGACCTCCTGATTTGGGCGGGAGAGCAGGGTAAAAACTGGCGAGGCATGTTCCCAGCTTGTTTTGAGCTCTCTCTTAGATTTTTTGCTCTTATCCTTTTTCGAGGAGCTGGGCTTTCTCTTGCCTCCTGTCTGATCCCCCTCGTCACCGTAGTGCTGATTTTTTGTTCTGAGGAACTCCTCAATTTTGATGTACTTCCCAGCCTTATCACTAAGCTCCACCCAGGTCCTTGGCCAACTTTGATGGAACAACATTGCACACTTTAGGTGCTCAACTCTGGAGTAAAAGACAGTAATCACCATCGTTTCATCTAGGTCATAGATTTTAAGCTTTTCCTCATTAAACCGTCAAGGAATTTGATAAGCGGGGGTATTTGTAAAATACAACCGTGCTAAAAGAAGAAAATACACTGATTTAGTCTACAATTCCTTTATATATCTGCAATTTGGATTACAATTCCAGCCTTTACATAATATGATTAATCTATGATAAGTTGTATTGCATTAGCTATAATTTGTGCAGATCACTACTTGCTATGTGAAGAAATGAATAAGCAGGATAAAAGGGTTGCTAGATTTTAAGGAAGACAATTCAAATATGAAAAGTGAGTCTCGAGCGATCGAAGATCCCTCAAGCGATCGAGAGTTCGATCGATCGAAGACAGTTCGAGGGCTAGAGCATTCCAGAAGTTCAATCGATCGAGTGATGTTCGATCAATCGAACATGGCTTTTATCAGAACTTACGCGCGAGCAGCAGAAACGGAGTTTTGAACCCTAGCTTTAGGTTTTAGTATATATACTTGTTTTATTTACATCTGAGAGGATGCCTCTTTTGCTTTTCATTAGTTTAGATACAGAGATAGAGAGTCTTGTTTGTTTTTGTAGGTTAAACTTTGGATTATTGCTAGGTTGTTTAAAGATTTCAGCGATTAATACAAGTGTTTGCATTCTAGGTTTTCATATTAGTTTTATTTATATTCTGCCAGTAGTTTCAGTAGTTTAAAATCTGAAAAGCTCATAGTTTTGCTTGTTGGTTTGCTATTATCAATAGTTTTTTGTAATTTTTATGTTTAAATCACAACCAAACAAAGCCTTAATGAACTTTTATGTTAAAACCGAATCTATGACACTCCAGGCCATGTCTGAGTAGTCCCTAGGTTGGGAGATCATGATAAAACAGTGATCTCTAGCCTCTGCCATGCAGCAATGTAAAACCTGCACTCGATCAATCAAAGTAGTTCGATCGATCGAAGCAGACATATAGTCAAGCGATCGAAGACATTTTGATCGCTCAAGAGATGATGATATTCGATCGATCGAAATCGCGTCGATCGATTGAACCTTCAGATTCTTGAGTAGTCCTTTTGCAGTATTCCAAGACTTTTTGCTTTCGAGATTTGTTATCAAACTGTCCCCAAATGCTCAGTTTGTCCAAACAGTTTCATTACTTTAAGCCTTGAGGCATTTTTCTTCAATAACTTTTGCAAACCATTTTGAATGCTAACACCATTCAGAATGCAAGACTCAACTA
Organism: Hydrangea macrophylla; assembly: GCA_033977485.1. Classification (NCBI taxonomy): domain Eukaryota; kingdom Viridiplantae; phylum Streptophyta; class Magnoliopsida; order Cornales; family Hydrangeaceae; genus Hydrangea; species Hydrangea macrophylla. The sequence goes on from CM066986.1 coordinate 45,792,955, forward strand.
ATATTTTAATCTACCTTCATGTGTTTTGGGAATAAATGTGATGAAGTAGTCCTGGCTATGAACGGACTATTGATTCTCTATCTTTAGAAAATATGGAATACTGTAGATAGACACACTCCTTAGAGCTTAAATATAACTGTATGGTAGATGGCATGATCGTTGCGGATTCGTGTGATCCCAACGTTCCCTTTTATTAAGTAAAAACCGTTTTTAAAAAATCGCTTTAGTTTATTAGTTAATTCATAATTTAGTTAATTATTTTACTTTTAGTAGTTTTTTTTTTTTTTCGGAAAAATACTTTTAGTAGTTGTTAATTGTAGAACTACGTGTTCTACACTTACCTTAAATATTAAATCTAGGTAATACTTAGATTTAATCTAGAGTTCAATCTAGGTAATTAGTTCTCATCCTTCCCTGTGGGATTGACTTGGTCTTAACCAGATTACTACTTACACATCTACCTACACTTTGGTATAGCACACAAGCGCGCACAGATTTTTAGCCGTGTCAAGTTTTTGGCGCCGTTGCCGGGAAGGCGACTACTTAATACTTAGATTACCTCAATCTGTCTAATCTATTTCTGTTTTCTTTTTCTTTTAGAGTTCTTTAGAATTAAAATCTACTTAGAAATCTTTTCCTTTCCATGTCCAATAATTCCATTGAAGGAATTTTCGGAAATCCATTCTACTTAGCCGATTCCTCTGATTCTATTATTCCCGTAGCCACACCTACTAATTCAATGGCCGATAATCAAAGTCAAAACGGTAAGAATGTGGTTGTACCAATTGATGATTCGCTTCATCCTTTGTGCGATCTCATGACACCCGAACACACACCTACACCCTCTTGTATTCTCATTCCACCACATGCAAGCGAATTCCAATTTTGCAACAGAATGATTCAACTGGACTAGAAAAAAGAAGCCACAACCTGCATTTCCCCAAAACTACTTGCTACAAACCAAGCACCTCCCCCACAAGAACTCCCTGCTATAACTAAAAACAATACTAGTGGATGCTTTAATTGCGGAAAGCTGGGTCATGTGGCCAAGGACTACCGAGCTCCCAAGAACTACAATAGAGCAAGCGTTCTCTGTTGTAACTACAACAAACATGGCCATATAAGCAAGGACTGCAGAGCACCCCGTAGGGCGTACAACGGACTAGCTGATCAAGGCCCAATCAGACAGACTTGTTTAAATGCTATCATCCCTGAGGATGTGGGTTATGATGAAGGTGAGCAGTAGAATATGGAAGGTACCCTTACGTTATTCAGCACTTGAGTTAAAGTTCTATTTTGAGACTGGTGCTTCAAATTTGTTTGTTACTATCGGAATTGTTAAGATGTTGGGTTTAGTACCCCAGGCACTTGATGTATCCTTGAATGTAGTATCACCTTTGGGAGTGACCGTAAGATTAGGTAAAGTGTGCAAGGACTTTGCCTTAACCCTTGAGGATAGAATTTTCCCCGCAAATCTAATTGTTTTGTCAATAAAGGAATTTGACATCATCTTAGGATTTGATTGGCGAATGAAGTATCGTGCTAAGTTGGATTGTGCCTATAAGATGATTACCTTTTCGGTACCAAGAAGTCAGTCTTTTGATTTTCAATGCAACCCCTCTAGTGATGCTTTTCTCACTAGCCGACTAGCTGCTATCAAGAGCTTAAGTTTGGAACTCACTATCGTATAGATTCCTATAGTCTGAGACTTTGAGGATGTGTTTCAGAATATTTTAGGATTGCTACCTAAGCATGAGATTGACTTCTGTATCGAGTCAGTGCCTGGTACTTAACAAGCGAGGGTATTTGTAAAATACAACTGCGCTAAAAGAAGAAGATACACTAAATTAGTGTACAATGCCCCTGTTTATCTGCAATTTGAACTACAATGCCCATTTTTATACAATATGATTAATCTATGATAAGTGGTATTATTTTAGTGGTTATGTGTGTCGATTACTGTTGCTGTGTGAAGAATTGAATAAGCAAGATAAAAGGAATTGATTGGGTTCAATGAAGACAAGTCAAAAATGAAAAGAGAGTTTCGAGCGATCGAAGAAGGTTCGATCGATCGAGTTTCGATCGATCGAAAGAAGTTCAAGCGCTCGAAGATCCCAGAAGTTCAATCGATCGAGAGATGTTTGATCGATCGAACATGGCTTTTATCAGAACCTACGCGCACGCAGCGGGGACATTTTTTTAACCCTAGCCTTAGGTTTTTTTATATATATCAGTTGTATTCACGTCGAAAAGGACGCCTACTTTGAGTTTTTATCAGTTTATAGAGGGAATTAGAGAGTTTATATTGTTTTTGTAGGTTTCAAGGTATCCACATTGCTTGTTCTTGGATTTTCAAGTACTTTGATCTTAATACATCATCTCAGGTTTTGTTATTTCAGTTTATTTATAATCTGTTTATTGTTTCTGGTAGTATTAGTAAAGTTAATTATAATCTTGCATGCTAAACAGTGTTACACTTATAGTTTTCATAGTTTTATGTTAAAATCGCAACCAAACGCATCTCTAATGGATTTTTATGTTAAAAACAAGTTTAAGATACTCCAGACCATGTCTGAGTAGTCCACAGGTTGGGAAATCGCAATGAAACTGTGATTTTAAGCCTCTGCCATGCAGCATAATAATTCCTGTGTTCGATCGATCGAAGTTATTTCGATCGATCGGAGCAGAGACACTGTCGATCGATCGAAGACATTTCGATCGATCGAGAGATGAAGATGTTCGATCGATCGAAAGCGCATCGATCGATCAAAACCTCTGATTCTTGAGAACATTCAATATAGTATTCCTAGACTTTTTGTTTTACAGATTTGTTATCAAACTGTCCCCAAATAGTCAGTTTGTCGAAACATTCTCTAAACTTAAAGCCTTGAAGCATTTTTCTTCAATATCTTTTGCAAACCACTCTCAATGCTAACACCGTTGTGGGTGCGAGTCTTAACTATTGATTTAAACCGCTTTCATGTATTTTGAATTTAATTTGGATGATATAGTCCCGGTCATGAAAGGGCTATGGATTCTCTATCTGTAGGAAAATACGGAATATTGTAGAAGATGTACTCCAATGAGCTTTAATGTAATTGCATGGTAGATGGTTAGGTCACTGTGGATTTGCGTGATCCCAACACTTCTCTTTTATTAAGAATACCAATTTTAAAATATTGCTCTAGTTAATTAGTTAGTTATTAGTTTAAAGTAATTTAGTTGTTTTTAATTTTAATAGTTGTTAATTGTAGAACTTTGTGTTCTACAGTTTCCTTAAGCATTAAAATTTTCTTTTTCTTTTTAGAGTTTAAGCTAGGTAATTAATTTCCAAAACCTTCCCTGTGGGATCGACCTGGAATTCCAATACTATATTACTTGCACGATTACCTACACTTGGGTATAGCACACAAGCGCTCACAGAAAAATTCTCGTGTCAAGTTTTTGGCGCCGTTGCCGGGGAAGGCGACAAGTTAATACTTAGGTTACCTCAATCTATTTCTATCTATTTCTGTTTTCTTTTTCTTTTCTTCTTTAGATTAAAATCTTTTAGGATTTTTTTTCCTATTCATGTCCGAAAATTCCATCGAAGGAATTCTTGGAAATCCATCCTACTTAGCCGATTCTTCTAATTCTATTAATCCCATAGCTACACCTGTTGATTCAATGGCTGATAACCAAAGTGAGAACGGTGATAATGTGGTTGTACCAATCGACGATTCACTTCGTCCTTTGTGCGATCTCATGACACCTGAACATGCTCCAACACCTTCTTGTATTCTCATTCCTCCTCATGCTGGCGAATTTCAATTTCGCAATGGAATGATTCAACTCCTTCCTACCTTTCATGGAATGGATAGCGAGAAGGCATATCTACACGTCAAGGATTTCGAGGATGTTTGTAAAACATTTTCACAAAATTGTCCTGTAGACGTGACACGCCTAATGCTGTTTCCTTTCACCTTGAAGGATAAAGCAAAAGCATGGCTACTCACGTTGAAGCCGAATTCAATCTACACCTGGCATGCGATGAACACTGCATTTCTAAAGAAATTCTTTCCACCTCGCATGACCACTGAGCTTAAACAACAAATTAACTCTTACAAACAAAAGAGCAATGAAACCTTCACCCAAACTTGGGAGCGTTTCAAGGATTTGCTTCTATCATGCCCACATCATGGGTATGAGAAATGACGAACCATAAGCTACTTCTTTTTTTTTTCGAAAAATGGTAAATATATTCCAAAAAAGGATGTACAAAAAGTACAAGGGGCATACCCCAGGATAAACAATGAGCTCATTTCATGTACAAAAAGTACAAGGGGCATACCATAAGCTACTTCTACGAAGGGTTAAATGGTGAAACTAAAAAGTTGGTCGAGACTATGAGTTCAGGACCATTTCTGCGCAAAAATACTGAAGAAGTTGAAACTCACTTTGAGTGGCTAGCTGAACATGCCCATGAATGGTCCAATTCTGAAGATATCCCACGCTCACAGATATCCTGTGTAGAGGAAAAGAGTTTATACCAACTAAAAAGTGAAGATCACTTCATGAACAAATATGAAGAATTGGCTAAGAAAGTAGAGGAATTAGGGATGAAAGGGGAAGGTTCTAGGCAGGTTTTACCTGAAGAACCCTGCGGCACATGCAATATGTTGGGACATACCAATCAATACTGTCCCAATGTGCCGTATTTTCAAGAACAACCCCCCATGGAAATAAATGCCATGCAAGGGTATAAGGGGGCGGGGAATTCCTACAACAACTATAATTCACAAAATAATAACAATAGATGGAATCACCCCGGGTTTGATTGAAAAAATAATGCTGGGACCCAAAATCAATACCAACAATAGCCCTATAACAACAATAACCAATATCAAGGGCAATACAATAGGCAGCCCCAGCCATTCAATCAAAACAGACCTAATAACTATAACCAAGCGCAACCCTCTAATCAACCATCGAACGTGTACGTTCCCCCACACAAAAAGGCATAGGAGGAAGATCCTCTCTCTAACGTGAATCTAACGCAATAATTAATTCAAATGATGACCAAATGTCTGCGACATTAGAGAGGATGGATGCACGACAAGAGAGATTGGGTGGAACATTTCCTGCCCAACCACTTCAAAACCCTAGGGGATACAACAATGGTCCCACTAATCATGAACAAGCTAAAGCCGTGACTACTCTTGATGAGAATCAACATGGGCCATTGCAAGATCCATTGCATGTTCCAAATGGGCCAATTACAAGAGCAAGGACCAAAAAGATCAAAGAAGCTTTCAATGGGCTGATTCAAGAAATTTGGGCTGATTTTAGCATTCCTAAGAGTGGCCCAAAGGGAAATGAAGACTATGTCAATTTAATTTATGCATGTGAAGATGTGGACTGAATATAACCTCTAAGATATAGCTATATATGTTTTATAGATAGTAGTTGAGAGTTGGTTCATGTTTTTAAGTGCATTTAATGAGTTAAACTACTTTTTTGTACTAGCCTTTACTAAAAAACGTGAATGCATTATTTCTTATGGTTGGAGGGTTGTTCCAACTACTTGCATTTATTCCTATGGTTGGAGGGATGTTCCAAGCCTATATATATCCTTGCTTATCTTTTGTAATGGACAGATTTTGATAAATTGATAAAAGTGAGTTTTTACTCCTTCTTCTTGGTTCTTCATTGAACTTCCAGAACTTATCAAGGTTTTCACCTTGTGGCGTTCAAAACTAAGAATAC